>KV016746.1:62057-73637 GCA_001598015.1 Dorcoceras hygrometricum
TGTACATCTAGTCGTCCTACCTCTTCCTCTCCTCGGCGGCATCTAAACAAGTCTAGAGGTAAGATCTCACAGCAGATATATCACATAGATAGATAAAAGATCACATAAGTCACAGAGTCAATCAAAAATCAAATCAAAACTCTGTTACTAGACTCGAGTGTGATCAAAGTAAATCGAGCTTATCCCAGTTTAATCTCTGATACCAAAAATGTCAGGCCCCATGCTAATCACTCAAGATTACAGCACATATAAGCACATAATAGCGGAAGCATAAAATAGGGCTTAAAAATTTTTTGAAATCGTTTGGGCCGAACTCAAAATCATCCTTCAAAATATTCATAATCAAAAAACGAGTTGACTCTAACTCATATAAAATAGGTAATATCAAATCTCAAATAAAATACAGATCCCCAATACAATAAAACATGGGGCATCCCCCGGTTCAATACATATCATAAAATAAACTGGGACTCAAGGGAACGAGGATCGACCAGCTGGCACTCCACTCGGTCTGGCCTGGTTACCTGAATATCCTGCAAATGGGTAACACAGATCCAAACAACACAAAAGCACGAAAACAAATACGAGGTCAAGCCTCAGTACGAAGAGCTATCAAAACAGCTAATCATGCAACATGCTATAATCAATGCTATGAAATGCATGAGGGCTATCAAGGATCGGATAGCTAGACCAGTGTATCAACTGGAAAATCATCTCAGTCAGCCTCTATACCTGCACGGAGTATCAACCGGGGAAATCATCAGTTCGTGATCTTCAGAGCCCGTCAGCCCATCACAGCTGATGGTGAAAATATTCAAGCAAAGGAAATCGTGATGTACAAGAACACGCCGAGCATCCAGTTTTCGTCGGAGGAGGTGAAGGAGATGGCTCGGGCTCATCCATTTGCGTTGATTGGGAAATTTTCTGGGGGGTGGCCCTCGCGAGACAATATCCTCAAAGCTTTCAAGGATCTGGAATTGTCTGGTCCTTACTCACCAGCTTTTCCTCTCAACGAAACCAGCAGCAACCATCAGACGTTGCATTCACAAAGGAACATCAAAACGACGCCGTATCAACTAATTAAAATGACACCGCAGCGCACCAACAGCTGTCGACAGATTCTCTTCCAAAGCAACCAAAAGCTGGTCACGCTAAATAACTCAAACGACGACGTATCAGGAACACGTCATCATTGCTGCCAACAGCTGATCACAAACCGTTACACCCAAAACGATGCGTTCCAAATTATCAAAACGACGTCGTTTCACCATCAGCAGCTGGTCACTCAAAGCAACAGTTGGTCGCCCGACTAAAACAATTCCTCACAAACGCAACAGCTTATAGCTCTTCTACAACAGCATTCAACCAAAAGTTGACCAACACGTGTCGCTTTCTCGTTAGATCTCGCGATTGTGCTCCTGCTGCCAGCAGATACCTCCTCAAGCGCTACTACTGAATAGCGAAACGACGACGCATCACTCTTTCGCTACAGTAGATGTCTGAAATGCACTACACCTGATTCCTTACATTTGCGCGACGTCTGAAATTCAACTGGAATCAGATTTCTCTCACAAAACCCTCAAATCTACGCGACAAATCCCAATTCAATTTCGATTAATCACTAATCTAAAATCTGATTCCTCACATTTATGTTGCACAACCTCCTGGCTTCGTTAATCATACATATCCAGATCACGTTTATAAACTGTAAAAAGCTCTATATGGGTTGAAGCAAGCACCCAGAGCTTGGTATGATACACTATCAAAATTTTTGATTGAGCATGACTTTGTTATAGGCACTGTCGATAAGAAATTGTTTAAATTTATTAAAAATGATCATGTTTTATTGGTACGGATTTACGTTGATGATAACATCTTTGGGTCAACTAACCCCAAACTGTGCCAAAAGTTTTCTAAGATTATGCATGATGAATTTGAGATGAGCATGATGGGAGAGATGACGTTCTTTATGGGCTTACATGTCAGACAGCTTGAGAATGAGATCTTCATAAATCAAGCAAAATACATGAATGAACTGCTAAAGAAGTTTTGCATGGACAATTGTTCAGCAGCAGCTACCCCGATGAGTGCTTCAATCAAACTAGACAAAGATGAAGCTGGAACAGCCATAGAGGTATCTTTGTATCGCGGTATAATTGGCTCTTTGATATACTTAACAGCTAGCAGACCAGACATCATGTTTGCTGTCTGTATGTGTGCTAGATTTCAAGCAGAGCCCAAACAATGTGGGTCTTTGGTATCCCAAAGACTTCAGTTTTCAACTAATTGGTTACAGTGATGCAGATTACGCAGGATGCAGGATTTATCAGCGAAGCACAAGTGGGACTTGTCAATTATTGGGAGATCTCTTGATTTCCTGTTTTAGTAAGAAGCAGACTTCGATTGCTACATCCACAGCTGAAGCAGAGTATCTAGCGGCGGGAAGCTGTTGTGCTCAGATATTATGGATTCAACACCAGCTCAAGGATTACGGCATCGATGCTTCTGAAGCGCCTATCTTCTGTGACAATACCAGTGCCATTGCGATCACCCAGAATCCTGTGCTGCACTCCAGAACAAAGCACATATATATTCGACATCATTTTATAAGATATCACGTGCTCAAGAAGGACGTCCGGCTGGAGTATGTGTCTACAGATCAGCAAGTTGCTGATATCTTCACAAAGCCTCTACTGGACGCTAGTTTTTTTATTTTCGAAACATTCTTGGTCTCATAGAACTGCCTTAATCTATGATTGCGCTAACAATTTTGCAGGTTGAACCGTATTTTTTTACTTCAGATCCGAGTCTACTGTTTAGGGGGAACGTGGATTTTCAGATTTGGTAAACTTTAGATTTTGGAGAACATCAGCTTTAGGGGGAACAACAGATCTCAATAAATAAGTGCCGAGTCAGCTGCATGCGTGAAATCTGAATCTATTCAGATTTTGCGTATATGCAGTTGATGCTTATAATTGATCAGATCTGACAGTACCTCAGCTAGAATATCAATTGGTATCAGATTTAAAGTTGTGACATAATGATAAAATGGCGCTCGTTTTTACTTTTTACCCCTTGTGGTTAAAATTCAAAGTCTTTTCAAATCTTTTCAAAAATTAATCGTGCCGCTGGATGATGGACACGTGTGTTGTCATTATTTGAAACGTCACATCCACATTCTCTCTCTTTCACCGTTTCAAATTCCTTTACCTTATATACGCCTTTTCAGTTTCATTTATCTGTTACTTTGCGCAAATTACCTTCGAGCTATCTTGTGTTCTTGCTTTCAGTATCTTCTTTGCAGATAACCTATCAGCGATTCCGTTCAATCAATCTACAACAATGGCCGCTTCATTCATTAACAACGCTCTCCAGGTTAACTTCGGATCCGGTTTGGGTTTTCCCGACAATGAAGGGATGGTGAATATGTTCAAATCTCTAGAGTCAAGCGGACTTCGTGGTTTCTTGAGCTGTCCTTCTGCTCTGTATGAGGATGAATTGGTGTCGTTCTTTGCCAACAGTCTTGTGAAGGATAATGAGGTACTAAGTTGAGTTCAGGGCAAGTTTGTAGCGATTACTGAGGATAGGTTTGCTGGTGTATTTGAGTTACCTACTGATGCGTTAACAGATTTGTCTTATGTGCCAAAGGATTTGATCTTCAATGCAAGGAGCATACTTTCTATGTCTGGCGAGCCAGTTAAAACCTCTTGCAAGAAGAGGGAGATGAAGTATGAGTGTCGTTTGTTGAATGATATTTTGGCAAAATCGGTAACTGTCAAGGAAGGATCTTTTGATGATGTGACTCATGAATGTTTTGTGACAACAATTCATTTTGGGGTCAAGGTCAATTGGAGCAAGCTTCTTTTTTATATCCTGAAGGAGATGGCGGATCAATCTTCCAAGAGAGCCAAGGGTTTATGCGTCTCAAACCTGTGTTTTTCTGAAGGGCGAGAGGCTAAGACCTTCCCACCTCTCAAGATTCTAACCGTGAAGACAGTTGGCACGTATGTTGCCAGGAATAAAAATATTGCTGATGATGAGACAGATGAGCCCATGGCGGCTAAAGCAGCAGTGGTGAAGAAGAAAGCAGTGTCTAAGAAGAGACCAGCTGCTATCGCTGATGAGCCTATATTGAAAAAGAAGAGGAAAACTGTGGGGATGGCTACTCCCGTAGAAAAGGGCTTGGCGATGGTCCCAGTGGTTCAAAATCCTGAACCCATATCTGTGGTACCTGCTGCAACTCCTAAAGCTCAACGTCGACGTGCACCAAAGAGGAAACTGATGTTGCAAGAAGGTTCTGATGATGAAATTGTTGATAATATTATTCACCAGGTGATTGTCAAGACTGCTGAGATTGAGGCAGGGGAACCAGAATTGGAGGAACCAGTGGTGACGGAGAATACTGAGCCTGCGGCTGTTGAGACGGAGAGCAGGATAGATGTCTAAGCGACCACTCATGAAGATGCAGAAGGAACTCTGGTTGAGACAGAGAAGGAGGATGATAAAGAAAAGGATATAGAGCCAGTGACTGCTGAGGGAATGAGCCTGGAGAAGGTTACTGACTCTGAGGACACAGAACCCTTGAGCAAGGTTCTGGCGCGCACTGAGAAATCTACGTCTGATGAAGAGTCGATGTCCATTGATGATCTTCTGGTGAAGATTCCAGACAATATGATATTGCCATCTGTGACTGCTGAAGAGACAACAAAATCAAATTCGGACTTGGTATTGAGATCCCAGGAGTCAATGACGGAGACTGGTACAAGGCTAGTCTTCCTTAGATTGCTATTACCGATAAGGGGAAGACGCCCCTTGTCGAGAAAGATGAAATAAAAGGGCATCCAGCCCGAGACATGTTTTCTTTGATTTGTGCAGATATATAGTGTCTTTTACAGTTTCTGGAAAAAGTAATCGACAAGATTGTTTCATTCTTTTCTTCACTCAGTTTACTCCGTTTGGCAGTTTTAGGGCCACATTCAGATATAGCTGCTAAAGAGGAGCAGATTTTGTCATGGGCTGAGACATATTCGCTAGAGACAGCTGTGAGTAGGCGTTTTTACATAGTTGCGAAGTATAGATAAATGCTGTTGCGGAAATTTTTGGAGGCAAGGAATAAAAACTTTTAGTCCGGCATGCCCACAAAAGCCATGGATTTACAGGTTTTGTAAATGCTCTCAGATGCTCACCGAGTTGCATTGGAAGATTTGTTGGAGTAGATGAGAGAGCATAAACTGGAGTGGATGCGCCCGATTGATTCAAGGTTGTTCGAAGGAGCCCACAGAGATCGCGGTGCAGTTATTGCCCGATCGAATACAAACACAAGGTCAATTTGCTGGATTCGTGTTTTGGTTTTGATTGACGGCTCATGGACGGCAATAGAAGGGCCAGATATGTTGGTACGCCAGCACAGGGCACCCACTTCTCACAAGTGGGAGCTGTTGCCTAAAAGGACATACATGAATACTCTTGCCCCAATTTGTATATTCTTTGAGCCAGTACAAGTAGTGCGCTCTTTGCCTATCGTCAAGACTTGGGGTTGTGCTAGAGTTTGTACAGATATCATACAGTTTTCTCTTGTCATCTTCAACCAGTTGATTCTCATAATCTGTGTACAGACTTAGTAGCTGTCGGACCCATTGTAGATATAAGTGGGATTCCGAAAAGAACTGTAAATAAGGTTCAGTACGATATACGGATTGTAGATTCTTTAAGTGTACCTCCTCCAGATAAAGTTGTTGTAGAAACAATTGTAAATATCTCTACAGATCTTGCAGATTCTCAGCGCCATTCAGAAGCAAATTAAGATTCCTCCACCTCTGTTCCGATTGATTTTGTCAATGAAGAGACTGCTGATGCTCAAACATCAATGCTTACTACTATTGTTTCTTCAATCGATTATACAGATGCGTTTGCACAGCTCAAAGCTTCAGTTGATCAGATTTAACTTGAGCAAGTGCAGACCAGATTTCACATTGAGAAGCTCAAGGCCGCGCCTTTTACGAAGATATCAAGCCTTGAGACTGCTTTTCTTTCCAGGTCTGATAATCAAGACAGGGCTGTTCTTGTTCACAATGATATTATCTGTAAGGGGATGCAAGCTCAGATAGAAACTCTGTCTCAAGAATTGGATGTTATTCTTAAGGAGGTCCAAGACCAAAGATCTGCTCTTTCAAATGATCTGATGGAATTCCGTGTGCAAGCACAGGAAAATTACAATACCCTCACCGCTCAGTTATCTGAACTAGTTGCTTACATTAATAGGGGCGGTGATGACAAAAAGGGGGAAATGAGTAGCAGCCGAGGTCCTCCGCCTCCTGATGATCAAAACAGACCTGGTGGAGGCAGTAGAAGTGAACCTTCGAGAAGAGAGGAAGTGGTTCGCAAAGCAGTTCAAGACAAAGAGGTTTCAGATACTTGCTTGGAGGAGACTGACAGTTTTTAGGTTTTCAGTTCTTGTACAAATCTTTTGTACTTAGCTGTTTCGTGAAAATATATAGCAGACTTGGAGCAATTTAGTTTTGTCTCTATTTAAGTCAAAGGCTACTAAGTTTTGTCATCACAAAAAATGGGAAATTGTTAAGATAAAATTTATAAATTTTTGTGATAATGAAAACAAGACTAAGAACTGAAATTAAGACTAAGATCTGATGTTAAGTATTCGCAGAAGAGAAGGAAGTATTTCAGATCTTCACTGTTAGTATTCGGGAAGAGCATTTACCAGATTTGAGCTAACAGGATAAGTTTATCAGATAAGAGAATAGCGAAGAGTATTTAACAGAAGGTTTCAGATCTCAGTTATCGGGATAAGCTTTCAGATCCGAGATATTTAGGAACAGTATATTCAGATCTGGATCAGAACCGAGCAAACCAGATGAGAGGAACCCAGATTCGATTGTATCAGTTTTAGAGTATATCAGATTTGGGTATTCGGGTTATTTTATGTAGCCCCAAAATCCATAAGATCACATTTATGCATTTTATTAATTTCATGGGCCAAAATGGCAATTTCAAATGTTATGTATTTGCTGATTTCATTGATTTCAGAAAATAAGATGCGTCGCGGCTGGTTCCAGCAGATGACTCCAAGAGCGATACAAGAGCAGGTTTTAAATCGATTGAAAATATCTTTAAGGAGGACAATGATTTCTTTTGAAAAAGGTTTTGTGTTTTACAAATTTAAATGATATGAAGGGAATTTTAAAAAAATTTGTACAACTTGGTTGAAGTGTGTCATGCTTTGTAAACATAGCACCTTGCCACTAATCCCTTCCATATAAATAGCTGTTTTGAAAGCAAGATCATTAACATTTGCAAAGAAAATCTTTAGTGTTCTTCAAAATATTTTCCATAGGAGTTCGTGTATTGCTCAGGGAGAAGATTCTGCCGGAATTAACCACGGTTGCAAAGATTTGTTAAAGAAAGTAAAAGCTGATCCTTACTACACCGTTTAAAGCTTATATTGATTTTATTCATTTTATGGATCTAAATTTGTATTCAGCCGTTGGTTGTTCAATACCTGAAAGCCTTTGTATAAGTAGTATTGACATCTGAGTTGACCAACTTAGATGCGTTGACATCTGTTTGACCAGAACCAGTTCGTTAACAGCTGAGTGACCAATTCTATTTCATCGTTACAGCTGTTCACTATTCAAACAGTATCCCAAGCCACATCTGTTTCTTACGCTAACGACGCCGTTTCATTTACTACGTCTGTTTTAAGTATTCCCAAATATTGCCGCAGCTGTTTTACGATAAACGTGAACAGTGAAGATCTGTTTTGTTTCAAAGTATTGTTTCACTTTGTTACGACTGATTCCATTTCAGCAGTAAGTTCTCAGCAGTCGAATTCGACACTCAGTAAGTTTTGAAATGGGAAGCGAGAGTTTTAAATGATGGAACCCGATGATGTTTAAAGAGATTTCAAAGGAATAAAGGATGTTAAAGGAACAAAAGTTATTTTAAGGTTTATGGCATAGATAACAGACGGTCACAAGGAGAAGGGTGAGTAGTCGTCCAGATGTCGACTGCCTTTTCATATGAGCTATATGCTGAACTGATATCGGAAGTCATTTTGATCAAAGTGCAACACGGACCTAAGGAGAGCTTCTAAGCCATAAATCTAAAGAAAATGACATTGATGATGAGATCTGGGCTATTATCCCCTGTCTCCAAGTTTATGAAAGAAGAAATGTTTATGAAACGTTTATGTATTGATAATTCCTTTAAATCTAGTTATTTATGTTCAGATGTTTGCCTGCGTTAAATAAATTCGTTATTACTCAGATTTTACTTGCTGAGCCCCTAGGCTCATTAGCTTTTAAAATGGTGCAGGTATGACTGCTGAGGAGCGAACATGAGGTGAAAACGGATAGCAGCCGCTGGATGTTGTGTTTATCAATGGCCAGCATTTTCCGTGTCATAGATGATGTTGTGTTGTATGTTAGGCATCTGTATTAGATCAATTACAACAGTTATATATTCAAACAGAATTTGAGATGTTGTAACTCGCAATTGCAATATATATAATAGGATCTATTTTTTCGCAAAATGTTTGTCAGTAGTTGGCGCGCAAGTGTATATGTGTTTGTCAGCTTTTGTGTTCGTGTTTCAATTACTTTTTAAGTTATAAGGAATACAGCTTATAACAAATTGTTTTTCAGCTCTTCTTTTTATTCGAAAATTTTTATTTAACCAAATTCGTGATTCCCGTGGGTTCGGTGTCACAACATGGTATCAGAGTCAGGTTCCTGAGATAAACACACGCACCATCAGCTGAATCAGAGTTCATCTTCTGTTCCTCTAAGTTGTGAGTTTATTTTCAGAGCATTGTCTTTAAATTATTTAGCATGTTCTGATATATATATGTGGTGGATTGGATATGTAGAATATAAAATGTTAGGAAGACGAAGAGGTAGAAGGAATATTCCCCTAGAAGAAACTAACAATAATGCTAATATTACTTTACTCGCAATATATATAATAGGATCTATTTTTTCGCAAAATGTTTGTCAGTAGTTGGCGCGCAAGTGTATATGTGTTTGTCAGCTTTTGTGTTCGTGTTTCAATTACTTTTTAAGTTATAAGGAATACAGCTTATAACAAATTGTTTTTCAGCTCTTCTTTGTTGTATATTCAAACAGAATTTCAGATGTTGTAACTCGCAATGCAATATATGTAAATAGGATCTATTTTTTCGCAAAATGTTTGTCAGTAGTTGGCGCGCAAGTGTATATGTGTTTGTCAGCTTTTGTGTTCGTGTTTCAATTACTTTTTAAGTTATAAGGAATACAGCTTATAACAAATTGTTTTTCAGCTCTTCTTTTTATTCGAAAATTTTTATTTAACCAAATTCGTGATTCCCGTGGGTTCGGGTGTCACAACATGGTATCAGAGTCAGGTTCCTGAGATAAACACACGCACCATCAGCTGAATCAGAGTTCATCTTCTGTTCCTCTAAGTTGTGAGTTTATTTTCAGAGCATTGTCTTTAAATTATTTAGCATGTTCTGATATATATATGTGGTGGATATGGGCTATAGAATATAAAATGTTAGGAAGACGAAGAGGTAGAAGGAATATTCCCCTAGAAGAAACTAACAATAATGCTAATATTACTCAATTGTTAAGACTGCTGGTAGAACAAAAAAACAGAGGTAATGGCCAATCTTCCAGCAGCAGAGGACCAAGTAATGATGATCCTCAAGAAAAGTTCAGATGACAGAAGCCAAAAGAATTCAGTGGTACAACTGATCCACTAGTGGCAGAGAGTTGGATCAAATCTATGGAGGTTATCTTTGAATACCTCCAGATGTCTGATTTAGATAGGCCAAGGTGCGCTATCTATATGTTGAGAGAGGATGCGATGATTTGGTGGGAAGGAGTCAAATTGTCTGTAGATTTGATAAATCTCACTTGGGCAGATTTCAAACAAGTATTCTTTGAACAATACTTCACAGCTGATAAGAGGTCCGAATTGAAAAGGGAATTTTTGACCCTTAAGCAAGGAAGTTTAACCGTACAGGAATATGTGCGAAAATTTGAAAGAGGGTGCTATTTTGTGCCATTGATAGGAAATGACCCAGGGTAGAAGCTGAGTCATTTTGTGGAGGGATTGAAGCCTATGTTCAAAATTAATGTTAGGCTATCTGTGCCAAGGACTTATCGAGAAGCAGTGGATAGAGCCCTGCAAATTGAAAGGGATTTGAAAGATGTTGACGAGGAAAGGCAACAGAAAAGACAAGCCTTTCAGCAGAAGGACCAGAGGCCGTTCAAGAAACAAAACAAGAACAAGCAAAGGCCTCAGGAGCAGAAGCCTCTACCTATTCAACCTATTATCTCTGTTCCTGCTGGTAATAATAGGCCAGAATGTCCTAAGTGTCACAAGAATCATCCTGGAAAATGCAGATTTGGACAAAATGTCTGCTAGAAATGTGGAATGCCGGGACATATTTTGAAATATTGTCCAAAATCAAAGCAACTGGTGACCAGCAGAGCCTTTGTAATTACAAATGATCAAGCCAACCCAGAATCGACAATTGTTACGGGTGATATTATGATTGCTGAATTACCTTCCATGGCTTTAATAGATTCAGGAGCCACTCATTCATTTATAGCTGCTGAATTTGCTAAGAAATTGCCCATCAAGCCTGACCAGGTAGCTGTAGGTTTCTGTGTATCAGTACCTTCAGGAGAAGAATTGATATCTCCCGATGCATTTAGGAGCTTAGAACTTAGTCTGCAAGGGCATCAGATTTCGGTTGAATTGATTGTTTTTCCGATGCCTGAATTTGATATGATTTTGGGAATGGATTGGTTAACCAAGTATGGAGTAGTTAAGGATTCTCTGAGATAGCTGTTCCCTTAACTACGTTAACAAGGAAGCAAGTGAAGTATAGTTGGACAACTGAATGTCAAAATAGTTTTGACAAGCTGAAGCAAGCGCTGATAGAAGCACCAGTGTTAACCATGCCATCTGATGAAGGAAAATTTGTAATTTATACAGATGCATCCAAAATGGGTTTAGGAGCTGTTTTGATGTAGGAGCGTAAAGTAATTTCATACGCATCCAGACAACTGAAGAATCACGAGAAGAATTACCCAACGCATGATTTGGAACTGGCAGTTGTTGTCTTTGCCCTTAAGAATGGAGACATTATCTCTATGGGGAGAAGTGTGAAATATTTACGGATTACAAGAGTTTGAAATACTTCTTTACCCAGAAAGAATTGAATATGTGGCATAGGCTATGGTTGGAGCTGGTTAAGTACTATGATTGTACGATCACTTATCACCCAGGAAAAGCAAATGTGGTAGCTGATGCTTTAAGCATGAAATCTTTTGGATTAGCTCAGCTGATTGTTCAGAAACCGTTGGCAGCTGATATTGAAAAGTTTGGACTTGAAATAGTGTCTATCAGCAGTAATATGATTTTAGCAAACCTCTCAGTAAGATCACATCTGATAGACCAAATTCGAGAGAGTCAGCTGAAAGATGAGCAATTACAAAAATGGGTAAAGCAAGATAAAGAAAGAGGCAGCAACCTCTACTTTTCAGAAGATGACGTAGTTAGATACATGGGAAG
>KV016747.1:2932-21640 GCA_001598015.1 Dorcoceras hygrometricum
GTTCTTGCAGGCACTATCAGTGATACCTAGGGGATCATGGGGCGATGTTGCTAGACGCTTTACCATGATCCGTTGGGCAGGTCCGGAATTGTGATTCCGGAGCCACAATGGTTGTGGGCCCACGGCTGGCTGTATCCCTGAACCATTTAGGGTCCAAGTCCGGAATTGTGATTCCGGAGCCACAATGGTTGTGGGCCCACGGCTAGCTGTATCCCTGAACCATTGAGGGTCACACAAGTACTGGATTCGAGATTCCCGCACGGATACTCAGCTCAATGTGTTGAGCATACGAAGAGGATTTTGGGAGTGGGACTTCCAAAAAGTCAACAGGGGTCAAACCGAGGTTTCCCGCTGTTGAGGGGCAAAACGGTCATTTTGCACTGGGGTTCTGAAAAATGGTTTTTCAGATCATAGTATTCAGTTTTGGAAACTGAGTCGATCGGTCTGATCTGATCGGCGATCGGAGTTACGATGAAGTCTCGGTGATGGGGATGAACCCAATGTTCATCCGTTGGACCCGGGCCCGTTGGGCCGGATCCAAATCCATCTCCAAGTCTACTTAAGGTAGACCTAGAATTAATTAACATATATCATTAGACAAACCCTAAACCTAGAGCTTAGTGTGCCGCCCCTTCTCTTCTCCAAAAGCCGCCGCCGCCGTCGCCCGCCGTGCGCCGCCGCCGCCGCCGCCCGTCTTCGCCGGAAAATCGTTTCCGTCCATTTCGACGAGGAGAATCCGTTCGTGCTGATCTCGTCAGTCCTTCTAGTGTAGGCTGATGAAGGAGTCTCGTTTCTGGTCGTGGACCGGATTGGAGATATCTACCGCAATCTACCGAGAAGAGCCGACGTTATTGTAACTACGGTTGGAGCCAGGCACAAGTGCCAGCAAGGTAGTCACCTAAACATCCTATGAATGTCGTAGTTTGTTATTGAATTTTTCATATTGATCGTCTCCCGGCATCTGTTTTCTGTTCTTCCGCTGCCTAGCCGGGGGGCGGATCCGGGTCCCCAACAGATTTTGTAGTGTGCTCTTGTTAAGATAAAATTTATTAGTTTTGGTGATAACAAAATAAGACCAAGAAATGACCTTAAGCTTTCGCAGAAACAGAAGTCATGACGTCATCCAAATGTATTGAAGATCTCAGATTTCATGACGTCATTAAGGATTTCCAGAAGATAAGAAAATTTGAATATTTCAGATTCCGTGACGTCATTGAGAGTTTCGTAGTAGACAAAAGAATTGAACTTTTCAGATCTCGTGACGTCATGTCTTTTAGTTACAGTTTTCCAGTTTAAGAGAGTTCTTAGCTAAGAATTGACTTCTGAGTTGACGATTCGGGAACAGTTATTCAGACTTGAAGCTACAGTGAGAGATCTGGTGTTAGAGCGAAGTGTATTCAGACTTGAGTAACAGAGTGTGGTTTATTGATTCAGATGTCAGTATTTCAGAAGTGGTTACAGAGCTATCAGTGAACATTAGATTGAGGTTATCAGGAGTGTAGACTTAGGAACAATTTATTTTCAGAAGTCGCAAGTTTTCAGAAGTCGCAAGTATTCAGTTGTTGCATATACTCAGTTATCTCTATGTATTCAGTTGTAACAGCTTCAAATACACAATCAGTGATGAGATAACCAATTACTTCAAGGGAGAAAGAACTGTTTTAACAGAAAGAGCTTTCAGGCGTAAGGAACGAACAGCTTCAAATGCTATCATATGTTTAAATTGGAAAGAATCAATGATCACGATTGAATCGTACAATTGCCTGGAATTAAGGATGTCAGGTCTCGTGCTCAAATCAGAGATAAAGCATACAAACACATGCGGAAGCTACTAAAAAGCGGGTAAAATTTTCGCTTTTGGCCTGACGGTTTAAAACAATATAATTTAAAATAATGCAATACTCAAAATATATCCCAGTTTATAAAATCAACAAAACAACAAATGGCTACAAGCCATAAAAAAACAGTATAGCATACAACCACGAGTATTAGACTCCAACTACTGGATACAGCCACGAAGCGTGGGGCACCACCAGCTGGATTAAAACCACGACCAGCTGTAAAACCTGGGTTCCCTGAAAACAACACAACAAGGAAAACAACCAAGCCCCAGAGGGACATGGGGTCAAACCCCAATAAGGAGAGCAACTATAAAACAGCAGTAAACAGCAAGAATAAAATGCAGATGCTATGCATGAGAAAGGAAACAACAGCTCAACGGAAACTGCAACAGAATATGTGGCCACGGTGAGTGTAGGACATGTGGGTGCTACCCACTCACCCCTACTCGCCCACCCTTACAAGATGCATCAACAACTCAACCTATGAACTGTGGTAGCTAGCCACTCGGCGCATAGGGGAAATGAGAGTGTGGAATCACCGCTCGCCCTCGCATCCAGGTAAGAAAACAAAGAGACAACAACAAACAAAGGCTGCAATAGCTGAATGGAATGCGTGTATACAACATGCTGGAACAACAAACATATGACCATATGCAACACAATAATTACACACGGTAAGCATACACAGCTCTCACAAAGAGCAACAACATAACACGGCAATCCAAACACAGCCATCTCGCAATTTATCCAAGCCAGGTTCCACGCTGAATTACAAGCTCAAGATCCGTACCTCAATTCTGTGCAATAACTACCACAACAAGGAGCCCGAGAGATCTGGTTAGGAACCTGCTGAACACACAACGTACAAGCATAAATCTCACGGGTCACAAGCACAAAACCCACGGCTGGGAGTTACAACTCAAACCAGCAACTGATTCCAACAATACCACCAACATGAAGCTTAAACAAAGGCTAAGACTAAGATCTCAACAACAATTCAAAGTTCTACCTCAACGACGCAACACACGGCCGAAAACAGCAACTTCGCGATCTCGCTCTAGCCAACGACAGCCTCCAAGGATGGTATAGAAAGGAAGAGCTTCTCGAGAGGAGTCCAACGCTACCTCACACATACCAAACAACGGTCGGAAACGACGGGAATTCGCCGGAGAAACTCACGGTGAACAGTACTAGGGTTCGAAGAACAGAGGTCGACAACCAATATAATATTTCGCTAAGTATGGGATCTGGTGCTTGAAATTGAAGACCAAGTCTTCCTTTAATACACACGTAAAACATGGTTAAAATCATCCGCCGACAAAACCAGTCGACGCACGCTACAAAATACAACCAGCAGATGCAAAGAAACCAACTGCTGAATTCACAAACAATGCTAATCAAAACGGTGTCGCAGCGACTTAACAAAACGACGTCGCACCGCTTACGTCATCAAATCTTCCACCAGCTGGTCGCCTAAAACCATCGGCTGGTTTTCTCACGCAATAACCAAAACGCAGCGTTTCAACTTAATAAAACGGCGTCGCATAGCTGACGTCATCAAATCCGGTCTATAACCCTCGCGCAATACCAGCCGCAAGCTACAATAGATTTGACCATCGTTGACATCTACTCTCAGCTAGACAACCAGCAGGCACACACGAACAGATCCCACCAGCTGGTACCAGACGCAACACTCAAAACGGCGTCGCACCAACTAATCAAAACGCTACCGTTTTGCCCTCAACAAACGAGATAAAGCAGCAACTGGATACAAACATGCTACCAGCTTTCACTTAACACAACGCATCCAGATTTCACTAAAACTACTGCGTTTAGGAATCTCGCGCTACTAAAACACGCTACGACTAGATTTCACCAAATCGACCAGCTCTCACCACGAAACCAGATCTCACAACCAAATCTCACAACTCAAAAATACGAAAACTTCCAGAATTGCTTAAAATGAGAAATCTGACCCAAAAATACTAACCAAACTTCCAAACAGAGATCTGAACCACCAGAAATCTCTAAACTCCGATTAATTCCAACAAATTAATCTTAATTACATTTCAGGTCTCACAAAGGAGACAATGTCAGAGCTATTTTGGGTAATAGTACACAGTACGCAGAGGACGTTATACGATGTTTACCCAAATATGGTTTTACGACAATTTAGCCCTGACGAAGCGCAATTTACCTTCAGTGGAGCAGTGTATGCAATTGTATGATACGATGAAGATTTGCAGAGGAGAATATTTCTGACCGTTGAGAACACAAAGGAGACAATGTCAGAGCTATTTTGGGTAATAGTACACAGTACGCAGAGGACGTTATACGATGTTTACCCAAATATGGTTTTACGACAATTTAGCCCTGACGAAGCGCAATTTACCTTCAGTGGAGCAGTGTATGCAATTGTATGATACGATGAAGATTTGCAGAGGAGAATATTTCTGACCGTTGAGAACAAAAAGTATAAAAGGCTGAAGAATTCAAATGATGAAGCTCTCCGCTATCTTTTGCTCTTGACGCTATCAGTGTTCAACAACACTCACTCTAAAAGCTCTCATACACTTACTGGAAATTGTCATTGAAAAAATATCCTAAGTCCAGTGTGTAAAACTCGAAGAACATTCAGTTCAGGTTTATAGAGCTAATCTTTGAGTTATCTTCTGGTTTACATTTGTAAACAGTTCTTGTTGATAAAAGAACCAGAAGATTTACTGCGCTCAATAGTTGTTTATTCCATTGTATAATCTTTTTGAGTCTGTAACAAACGTGCTACGTAAAGCCGTTTGAGTAAATTCAAAGTGTTTGTAAACAACAGCTGCGTCTGCGTGTATTTGGAGATTGATAGGAGTTCACTTGGAGCGTGGCTCAGTGACCGGGTGTTTACAATGTCTGTACTCATCAAAGTCTTCTAGTGGAACCTTCCTGAAAAGGAAGAAGGGGAGACGTAGGATTTGATATCCGAACTTCCATAAACAAACCTTTTGACCTTGCACTTTTACTTACTGCATTTATTTTCAGTATTACACTGTTCACTGATTAATCGACCTTTTTCCACACATTTATTGTTAGTCGAGAGATCAGCAGTTTGACTGAGATACTTTAAATCTGGTAACACAGATTTAAGTTAAGCAAGGCGCTTGTAAAAAATGTTTTTATAATTTAAAATACTAAGGAGTTCATTCAACCCCCCTTCTGAACTCCTAAGGCTATTTTTCGATCCATATTTATCCTATCATTGGTATCAGAGCCTGCTCTATCTCAGTATTGAACAGTTTGTTATTTGTGATTTATATATTTCAATATGTCTACCTCTCACAACAAGATTCCTATGTTTTCTAAGGAGGACTATGATGACTGAAAGATTAGAATGCAAGCGCACTTAGCTGCTCAAGACGATGATATGTGTTCAGTCATCACTGATGGTCCAATGAAAATAATGAAGATCAACATAGCATTCGCGACAACTGATGGTGCACCTGAGTATGTGGAAAAGAGGAGACATGAGTATACCAATGAGGAGAAAAAGAAAGAAAACTTGGACAATGTGGCCAGATATATCCTGTACAAGACGCTGGACAAAAATATGTTCAACAAAATCAAAACCTGTACCACTGCCAAGGAGATTTGGGAGAAGCTAATACAAATCTGTGAGGGAAATGATGAGACAAAGGAGAACAATCTTACTGTGGCTCAGCAGAAATATGGGTCAATGAAGATGTAAGATGGAGAAACCATGGAGGAGTTCGATGAGCGATTTAGTGTTGTGGTGATAGAGCTTACCAGTTTGGGCAAAGAATACAGCAACCGTGAGTTGGCGTTGAAGGTGAGGAGAGCGTTGCCCAGAGATTGGGATGTTAAGACCATGGCTATGCGTGAATCCAAAGATCTGAACAAGCTGGAATTACATGACCTCTTAGCAAATCTTAAAGCCTATGAGTTTGAGTTAGAAACAAGATCTGAAGCTGGACCTTCAACATCCCAACCAACCAAAGAATTGGCGGAAACAACATCTGAACAGTGATCTCCAAGCACTAGCAAGACAGCTGATCAATTCAGCAACGACGTCATGTCCCTCTTCGTTAAGAAGTTTGGGAAATATCTGATAGAATCCTACAACCTTCTTTCTCTTACAATAATTATAATAAATCTGAAAAGTTATCTACTGATATGAACTATTTCAACTATGGTCGTCCAGGTCATTTTGCTGCTGACTGTAACAGGCCAAAGAAGGAGGACAGACCCAGAAAAGATGAGAAGAAAGACGAAAGATCAAAGGAAAGATCCAAAGAAAGAAGAATGAGGACAAGATCTGATAAGAGGCCCAACAGAAATAACGATCGCAAAGTACTGGTTGCTGAGGAGAGAAACAAAAACTGGACAGACACAGATTCCGATTCCTCATCAAGCAGCTCTTCTTCAAGCGACAGTGAACAGGATGAATTTCACTTCCTAATGGCTAAACAATCTTCAGATGATGAGGTATTCGATTTTTCAAATACTGAATTTACACGGGAGGACCTAATCACTGCATTAAATGAAATGGTTCATGAGTACCGTAAGCTTTCTCAGACATTCGAGGAAGTCAAAGCTGAAAACATAGATTTGAAAAATAGTTCAGTGGAACCAAGATCTGTTCAACTTGGTAAAGCTGACAGTTTATAAGTCGAGTTGAGTAAGCTGAAGGCTGAGAATGATTCGTTGAGATTAAGATCCAGTGAGCTCAAAGCAGAAAACGAAAGGTTAAATGAAGTGATGAGCTCCTGGACCCAGTCATCTGTTTCTCTAGATAATCTGTGTGAAACTCAGAAGCCAGCGAATGATAGAAATGGCTTAGGTTTCAATGCTGGTGAAAGAAGTGCTGGAGAAACCAGTACTCGATCACATCTGGTATATGACAAGTTCAAAAAGATGAGCTATGTCAAAGCCAATGTGATATATGACAGCTGCGAGTCAGTGAGGTATGATTACCAGAACTCTTTAAAGCTGAATCAAAAAGGAAAAGCTGGTATCGGTTATCTTAGACTTGAGAAATCCAAGCCAAGCTGGCTAAAGAACAGACTTGACAAAGATAAAGAGAAAGCTGTTTCTAAGTCGTTTGTTTCTCACCATCCCAGGCGTAGTTCGAAGAAGGTAAAATCTGTTTTGAGAAAGGTTCAGCCGAGGAGATATCTGAATGGTCAAAATATCAAAACAACACTCAACAGATCTCACAATACTTCTGCACAGACCCTTATGGACTATCATACTGGGAAAGCTGTTAAGGTAATTATGGGTCCCAAAAGGGGTAATCCGATCTGTACCCAAGTAAAATTGGGTACCAAAGTCTGTTTTTATGATTACAGGATAACAGGTACAAAGCTGGAGATGAATCAATCATTTGGTATCTTGATAGTGGGTGTGCAAGACACATGACGGGGAACCCAAAGCTGCTATCAGATGTTACTCCACACAAAGGAGCAAAGATAGTCTTTGGTGATACTTCACATGGTAACACTGTGCATAAGGGTAAGCTTACCCACGGTAACATTTCAATATCTGATGTTTTAGTTGTTGATAATTTGCGCTATAATTTGATTAGCATAAGTCATCTATGTGAGAAGGGTTACATAGTTAACTTTCAACAGCACACATGCACAGTTCAGAGTCCAAATGGTACTGTGTTAGTAGGTAAAAGATCGGGGAATACCTACATTATCAACTGGTTAGAGCAGATGGAATCTGAACAGATCTGCCTTGCAGCTAACTCTTCCAAGAGCTGGTTGTGGCATCAGCGAATGAACAATCTGAATTTTAAAACGCTTTCCCATTTGAGTCAGCATGAACTGGTTTCTGGTATGCGCAAAATCAATTTTTCTAAGGACAAGATCTATGCCGCATGTCAGCTTGGTAAACAAATTAAATATACATTTAAAAAGAAAGGCGGTAAACGTTCCTCCCAAAGCTTAGAGCTTTTACATATGGATCTTTTTGGTCCTATTCCGGTAACAAGCTTTGGGGGAACGAACTACACCCTAGTTCTTGTTGATGATTTTACTAAATTTACTTGGGTGTTGTTTTTAAAAGAAAAATCTGATACCGCTGACCAACTCATTCGGCTTTTAAAACGTTTACAAAATGACATATCTTGTACAGTCAACAGGATAAGAAATGATCATGGTACTGAGTTTTTAAATAAAAAATTAATTTCTTATCTAGAAGACTTAGGGATAAAGCATGAGCTTTCAGCAGCGAGAACTCCTCAGCAGAACGGGCTGGCTGAGAGGAGAAATTGCGCTTTAAAAGGATAGATCTATGATTGCTTATTCTGGCATTTCACAAAAATTCTGGGAAGAAGCAGTTAACACAGCTTGCTACACTCAGAACAGATCTATGATTAACAAGTTGCACGATAAAACCCCATATGAGATCTGGAGTGGCAAGAAACCTGATATATCATACTTCAGGGTGTTTGGGTGCAAGTGTTTCATTCATAATAATGGTAAAAAGCACCTAACAACTTTTGATGCAAAATCTGATGCAGGTATCTTCCTAGGTTATTCAGCAGTGAGCAAAGCTTATCGAGTTTTCAACAACCGAAGTCTGACTGTTGAAGATCAGCTACACGTTGTATTTGATGAGTACAGCTTTAGATCCAACTCAGCTGCGAGCCTCAACGATTTATGCTCACGTCTAGAGTCATCCATCTTTGAGGACTCAGATGATGACGTGGCACAACAAAGACATTCAGCTAAGATGGAACCAGTGCTGGACACACCACACGACAATGCTCAACAAGGTCTGAAAGGTAATCCAGTAGTCATCGGCTAAATTATCGTTGACTCAACGCAGGATCAGATCTCTCGAAGTGTGCCAACTGCTGGAGCTGAAGCGACAAATGCTCAAGATGCTGTTCAAACAGATGTTGCACAAACAGATCTCGCCACACAACGATCAACATCTGATGCACAAGATGCGAACACGAATCATCAATTGGTATCAGACAATCCAGATGTGGCTATCCAGCTAGACATCCAAGCAGAACAGGAAGCAAACCCAATTGGACTTGATCTCTGGTGGAATATAAATCATCCACCCGAGCAGGTCATAGGTAACATTGAATCTCCTATTCGCACACGAAGCCAGCTTATGCATGATCATTTTGATTCAGCATTCATCTCACATATAGAACCAAAACAAATAGAATAAGCCTTTGCAGACCCAAGCTGGGTAGATACAATGCAAGAAGAACTAAATCAGTTTAAGAGAAATAACGTATGGCAACTTGTACCTAGACCTTCAAATAATTCAGTTATAGGAATTAGATGGGTCTTTAGGAACAAGCTGAATGAAGATGGAATAGTAACAAGAAACAAAGCTATACTGGTAGATCAGGGATTTAGGCAAATGGAAGGAATAGATTTTGATGAAACTTTCGCACCAGTAGCTAGATTAGAAGCTATACGCATGTTCCTTGCATACGCTGCATTAAAAGACTTTAAAGTATTTAAAATGGATGTTAAGAGTGCATTTCTTAATGGCATTCTAACAGAGGAATGTATGTTGCACAACCTCCTGGCTTCGTAAAACATACATATCCAGATTATGTTTATAAATTGGATAAAGCTCTATATGGGTTGAAGCAAGCATCCAGAGCTTGGTATGATACACTTTCTAAATTCCTAATTGATCACGATTTCACAATAGGCACAGTGGATAAGACTCTATTTAAATTTGTCAAAGCTGATCATGTTCTGTTAGTTCAGATTTATGTTGATGATATAATATTTGGGTCAACTAACCCCAAGCTATGCCAGAAATTCTCTAAGTTAATGCAGGACAAATTTGAGATGGCATGATGAGCGAGCTAACGTTCTTTCTGGGCTTACAAGTTCAACAGCTTGAAAATGGAATTTTAATTAACCAAGCCAAGTATACGAAAGAACTGCTGAAGAAATTTGGCATGGACAACTGTTCAGCAGCAGCGACCCCAATGAGCTCCTCAATCAATCTATACAAACACGAAGCTGGTACTGCCATTGAGGTATCTTTATATCGTGGTATAATTGGCTCCCTGCTTTACTTAACTGCTAGCAGACCAGACATCATGTTTGCTGTCTGTATGTATGCTAGATTTCAAGCAGAGCCTAAACAGTCGCACTATATTGCTGTAAAACGGATCTTGAAATATTTAAAAGGAACTTCCAATGTGGGTCTTTGGTATCCCAAAGACTCAAGCTTTCAACTAATCGGTTATAGTGATGTAGACTACGTAGGATGCAGGGTTGATCGTAGGAGCACAAGCGGTACTTGTCAATTTTTAGTAGATTGATTGATTTCCTGGTTCAGTAGAAAGCAAACATCTATTGCAACGTCCACAGCTGAAGCAGAGTAGTTAGCGGCTAGAAGCTGCTGTGTTCAGATCTTATGGATCCAACATTAGCTTAAGGACTATGGCATTGATGCTTCTGAAGCGCCTATTCTCCGTCCACAGCTGAAGCAGAGTAGTTAGCGGCTAGAAGCTGCTGTGTTCAGATCTTATGGATCCAACATTAGCTTAAGGACTATGGCATTGATGCTTCTGAAGCGCCTATTCTCTGTGACAACACCAGTGATATTGCTATCACTCAAAATCCTGTACTGCATTCAAGAACGAAGCACATCGACATCAGGCATCTTTTTATAAGAGATCATGTACTCAAGAAGGACGTCAAGCTGTAGTATGTGTCGACTGAGCAGCAAGTAGCTGACATCTTCACAAAGCCCCTGCTAGACTCTAAGTTTTCTTATTTTAGAAATCTATTGGGTCTCTTAGAACTGCCTTGACTGTCTCTGCGCTAACAATTTGCAGGTTGAGTAGCTTCTGGTTTTGTCAAATCTGAGTCTACTATTCAGGGGGAACATCGTGGAATTCAGGTTTGATAAAAATATCAGGCTTGGGAGAACCTCAGCTTTAGGGGAAACGAGAGATCTGAATTAATAAGTGCTGAGTCAACTGAATATGTGAGATCTGGATACACTCAGATGTCAGGTATACACAGTTGATACTTATCCATGATCAGATCTCGAAATAGCCCTGCTGATACATAAAACAGATCTTAAGGCTGTGACGTGTTAAACACTTGGCGCCAGTTATCTATTTACCTTTTCACCCTCGCGGTCAAAATTTGAAATCATTTTAAAATATTCTTCTTATTTCGCATCTTTGTCAAAATCTTTTCAAAATCATTTTACAATATTTTCAAAATCTTATTTGCGCCATTGGATGATTGACACGTGGTTGTCATCATGCGAAACGTCACATCCACATTTTCTCTCTCTAGTACCTTTTCGCATTCTTGTTTATATTTACGGCACCTCCTTTTACTCTAACACTTACCTTGCGCATATCTATTCTCTAGTATTTCTGTTTTCTTGCTTTCTGTGTGTTCCTTCTACAGATATCTCTCCGGCGTTCTCTTGTTTGTTATAATATCAGAAATGGCATCTTCATACATCTCCAACGCTCTACAAATCAACTTCGACTCTGTTTTAGGGATTCACGACAATGATTGTATGGTGAACATGTTCCGAGCCCTAGAGGCCACTGGGCTTAGAGGTTTTATAGGTTGTCCGACAGTGTTATATGAGCAGGAACTTGAACAGTTCTTTGACACCGCTCTTATCCAAGATGGTGATGTTACATGTGCCGTCTCAGGGAAGTATGTCGAAATTTCTGCAATTAGGTTTGCCGAGGTATTTAATCTTCCTACTTATGGGTTAATCGATTTGTCAGAAGTACCGAGCGATTTGGTTTTGCAGGAAAGAACTATGTTCCCATAATCTGGTAAGCCTATTCTGTTCTCATGCAAGAAGAGACTGCTGAAATATGAGTTTTGTTTGTTGAACGATATTTTGGAAAAATCCATTACTGTGAAAGCGGGTTCTTTTGATGCTGTAACTCACGAAAGATTTTTTATGATGACTGCTATTCATTTCGGGATTAAGGTCAACTGGAGCAAAATTCTGTTTGAGGTCTTGAAGGAAATGGTGGATAGAACCACCAAAAGAGCCAAGGGATTTGCTGCTCAAATTTGTGTTATTTTGAAAGGCGACCCTGCGGTCACTTTGGGAGAGGCGAAGACCTTCCATCCCTCGAAAATTATATCTGCGAAGACCGTGAACACTTATTTTGCCAAGAACAAAACAATTGATGCTCGTGGTGAAACAGATGAGCCAGAAGTGGCTACGGTGGCGATTGTTAAGAAGAAGTTTGTGTCTAATAAGCGACCAACTGTTGTGTCTGAGGACCCTGTTGTCAAGAAGAAGAGGACAACTTCTGGGAAAGATCTGGCTATCGTACCAGTAACACTAGGTGCTGAACCAATTCAGACTGTTGATCCTACTTCTGCTATGCCAGCTGCTCATCCTCCTGCTCCTAAACGCAAAGAACCTAAGAGTAAGCTCAGGATGACCGCTGGTTCTGATGATGAATTTGTTGAAAAGGAGTCTGCTGTGGAGACAGTTGTGGTTGAACAAAGGGCGACGACATCTGCTGATGATGTCGACACCATTATTGAAGAAGTAATTGCGGTGAAACGAACCATACTCTAGAAAATTTTTTTTTAAAACATTTGCGGAAGCATAAAATTTAAATATGGCTCGTTCCCTTCTAAAACAATTTCTAAATCATTTTCTCAAAATACTTTAATCTTAAATAAAGGAATATTTAAAAACGTCAATCATCCAACATCGTAAAATCATCGAGTAAAAAGAATACTCAAAGCCAACATGTTTAAAAACCAGTATCTAAACTGTAATATGACAAAACTGAATCATAGAGGTGGTCACGGGGTACTGCTGCATCAGGCGCTCAGAGGTCCTCACCTCCAGTCGGAACATGCTCACGACAGGATCATCACCTGCACTATTTAAACCTAGTGCGCCTAGAGGCTCAGCATGCTCTATCGTAATGCATAACAAAGTATATACTAATAAAAGCGCATGCAAGCACATACTGTAATTAAAATAACGCTAAAGACATGGATGCGTGCATGATCTTAAAACATTTCATCACGTAATCATATCATAACATGTCATATATCATATAGGCTTGGCATAACGTAATCTGAAAGAAAGCGTAAGAGTCATATCAGTGGATGTGAGCAAAGTGTGACTGATCAGTCGTAATAACCAACGTACGTGGCGGTGTGATTCACCCGACCTTACCTCGTGATCCCTATATGTCACACCTCTTGAAAACTGCCACTTCACCCGACCTTACCTCAGGATCCATAGGCCCTGAAATCCTGAAATCATTCCTAAAAACAGGGGATCCCCGGGCCCGTCTATCTGGTTAACTCCCATCGTAGACTTGCCACATCACTTCCATTCCTCGTATTTTTAACTTAAAAAGGACATGCCTGATCGTTTCATAAATCTTATGATGCGTGAATTTTCTTAAAATCATGCAATTTAAAAGTTTAGCCCGTTAATGGATAATTAATTCTTTTCTTTAAAACCTTTACGTACATAACATACTACATATATGATTAATTATGCATTTACGGGCTTCTATATTTTTCTACTTCGGTCAAGGGTTGATTCCGGGGCCTGGCTCGCTACTTCAAGACCTAACGTCTCTCTAAAAAACGGCCGATGAAACGAATGTTCACCGCTTTTCCCTATTTTTGCCTATTTTCTTAAATATTTAATTTCTTAAAAATCAAGACAAAAGGAACTAATTAAAATCAATTTTGACTTCTAAAAATAATTTGGCACTTATAAAAATCAATTTGACTTTTAAAAATCAGTTCAAATCGATTTTGACCTCGAAAGCCGATTTTGACCAAAAGACTGATTTTGACCAAATTAAAACCCGAAAATCGATTTTGACCTAATTAAAATCCCTAGAGCCCTAATTTTGACTAAAAACTTAAAATTAAACATAACTTAAATTATTTAAAAGGTTTGACTCAATTTGGACCTTCTCGCTAATTTCTTTAAAATTGGACATTCGACACATAATAAAAATAACAGGTCCCTAAATAAAATAACTTGACCCCATTTTAAAATATTTGACTCGAGACTCGAAGAACCGATCCGAACCAACCGAACCAGCCAAAACTGGTTCAGTTAGACCGAACCATAGCAACATTAAGCCCTAAACCTAAAATACACACACCCGAACGTGCTGCCGTCGCGACCAGCAGGCACTCCTCACGACCGTTCTCCCTGCTCCGGCCACCACTTCCAGAGCCCTTCCGGCTGGACCACCCGTAGGTCCAGACGGTCCTAACCTGACTGACCATGGCTCAAACCGTGGGTTAACCAGGGCGAACTAGTCGCTCCAAATGGACGCTCCAGCCATGCTGCGCCGTCGCGACCACCTGCTGGTCTTCGCGTTCGTTCTCCATGATCCGGCCACCACTGCCGGATCCCTTCCATCAGGACTACCCTAGTTCCATACGGTTTCAACGTGACCAACCTTACCTCAAACCGTGGACCGACCAGGAAGAACGAACCTCTGCAAGTGGACGCACCAGCCCAGCGGCGCGATGCGTCACTCACGACTTCTACTACCTGATCTGGTTCGCCCGAACCCTTAGCCACTATCCTCCATTGATCTAGACCACCATGATTCCCCTAGGAACCCCTAGAACCGAGCCATCACCCCTGGAACTTACCATGACCGAAGCTATAAGAGGAGAAAGCGTGACATGCCAAAAACCGTGAATCCCATGCATGACATATGAACATAGATGTAAAATTTCGAGGCATACACACATTATTCATGCATAATTCTCATAAAACAGGTTATTATGATTTAAATGTTGAGCAAGGGAATTGATATCACATGCCTGGGTTGAAGAAAACTTTGATCTGCGAGGTACGGACGTTGTAGGTGCGAGATCGGGGCGTCGCCGGAATTGGATCACCAAGCTCCTTCAATGGCTATAAAACTTTCGAATTTTGTGTGTTCTAAGAGTGGAGGGGATGGCTGGTGCAAGTGTTGGAGGCTAGGTTGTGTGCAAGATGTGTTAAAGAAAAATAAAGAGTGCCAAAAGTGCCCCCTAAGACTTAATTAAGTAATTACAAAGGATTTTTACATGCTTACCTCTCACATAAGTCTCCAAGTTGATTAAAACTCTAAACCAAGCTTTTAAAACTCCTAATTTTCCAAATAAAGGCCATTTCCAATTTTAAAACATCTTAAAATCCAAAAAAACAGCCCGTATAGGTGAAAAACGGTTTACCTTCCAAAATAATTATAAAAATCCAATTTTCCAAAAATATTTTCTTAAAATAAAATAAATTCATTCTTAAAATCTCATAACTTAAAAAAATCTCAATTATCTTCTTTTCGATCGACCCTAATCTCGTCCACACGTCCGTCGCTCAAACAGGCTGAAAAATAACATATGCATACCATTCAGCATAAAATCAAAAATAAATCATATAATAAGGCATGTAATCATCTAAAAACTATTTTACTCCCTAAGTCATGCACTCATTTCTACATAATCTGGATTTCGGGGCGTTATAATCTCCTTATGAAATTTCATCCCCGAAATTAAGTTACGTACTGATAGCACGTCTGAGAGGCATGCATGCACACCAAAACCTTATCACGTAATTTAAACTGCATGACTAAGCGTATATTTAAAATCTAAGGCCAAACTCATGCAGGGCTAAAACACATGCAGCATGCAATCATACATAAACAATAAAACAGTAAAACTCACAGACTGGTAGTGCGACATCAGAGCTCCACGCAGCAGGCGAGTACCCCACCAGAACCACCGCTCTGATACCAACTGAAACGACCCAGACTTTAGAAATTTTTTTTTCCTTTTAAAACGTTTTCGGAATACGTAAACTGAAAGTATGACTCGTTCCCTTTTTAAAACATTTCTAAATCATTTGCTCAACAATAATTTAAACATAAATAAAGAAACATTTAAAGCCGTTAAAACATCCATACAGTTCAAAACCAACTGAATAGAAGTGCTGAAAATGAGCATGTTTTAAAACCAACATCTAAAAAGTGTATCATAATAGAAGTGAAACATAAAGGTGGTCACGGGGTACTGCTGCAACAGGCGCTCAGAGGTCCTCACCGCCAGTCGGGGTAAACTCAGCAGGGTCATCATCTGCACCATTTAAACCTAGTGAGCCTAGAGGCTCAGCATGCTCTATCTTGTAACATAACAAAGTACATACTAATAAAGTCGCATGCAAGCACATACTTGTAATAAAATAATGTTAAAAATGAATGCGTGCATGATATAGTTGGTCCCATCAGCTGGTCCTGGGTAACAATACAAGACAACGTTTGTTTTTCAAAAGCTATTTATTTAAAACAGAACAAGCCAGTACAAATAAGTATTACATGTGACGTTTGCTAATACAAAAGCTGACCAGCAGCAGTAAAACCAGGTTCCATCTTAACGCTAACTATATCAATGCTAGGCTAACTGCAGATTTCTAACGGTTCTTCTTCATTGTTGCGTTTCGTTTAGTTAGCCAGCTCCCACTACTCATGCCCCACCTCAGTTCAGCTCTCGTCTACCTGTTGTCATGCACACACACAAAACAAAACAACAGCCGGATAAACTCCGGTGAGAATCATCTCAGTATAATCAGCAGGCATGAATAATAGCAATAAAATGAATAACAGTTTATCCATCTGTAAAACAAATGCAATGTAATGAATGATTCTAGTTTTCTTCTTCGATCTCAGAATTGATTCCATTTCAGTTCGACTCCATCAAGATTCGTATCCGATCTTGACATGAATATTCATCTATCGAAACCATCTCCGGCTTCGAAATTCAGGCCAACTCAGTCCTGGGCATTAGAATCAATTCCATTCTCTTCAATATGCAATGTCATGCAAATATAAAAGATCCACTACATGTGATGGATCGACACATACACAATTCAAGTTCTAAGTCAAGAACATTAATCAAACAGGTATGTGATTTCAGCGGGACAACTCAATAAAACTCATTCTTGAGTAATCTAATCCCTGACTCTACTGTCAAATTATACCTTCGTTCCTCTGTTTTCAAAATACTTCAGTCAGTGTTCTTAAGCTCTGTTCAGCACTTCCTGAGATACTCGCAGAATCACAAATTGATATCTGTAATCAAGATGTTCTCAATATTTCGAATTCACTCTTATTTATAGACAACGATCTCTGTTTTTCTGCAGCATTTCCAACGTATTCAATTCGAGTTCCACGTGTCATGCTGAGTATTCAAACAGGATATACTCCCACCGCTTCGAAAGTGGATAACGGTAAACAGATTCCTCAACTGTTTCTTATTCTCTGGTTATACAGCAGAAGCAACAACTAGCCGTAGTAGCAATCAGTCGCAACAAGAATCCAGTCGCAACACTTTGTAAATCAAAACGATGTCGTTACAATTAATTCCAACGACGTCGTAACGTGTCATCAGCTGGTATCACCTCTATTTATAAGAAACCAGCAGCTGGTCGCTCTCCTATTCCAACTACTGATGCTGTTAAGTCATCCAATATGATATCGAAATGGTGTCGCATTGTTCCCTCGACTGAGTAACCAGCAGATACCACAAACCATCAACTGATTTCAGATCCCTCGACTGGTCACTAATTCATACCAAACGACTTCGTATCGAGGTTCCTGTTCATAAGTCAAAACGATGTCGCATTGCTCTCTCAGCTGGAACCAAATTTCACATACTCACCTCGACTGGCTCGCGTTTATTACCAAAACGACGACGTCGCACCTACGTCATCAAAACCAATCGATACATCAATAAACCAGCAGATACATAAACCAGCAGGTGCGTAAGGAACTCTCGCTGCTGATTCCCACGTGCGTAACAATAACCAACACGTGGCGCTTCCTCGTTGATCCTTGTATTCGCGCGTCTGCTTCCAGCTGCAACCCATACTAGCGCTTCGACTGAATTTCAAAATTCAACCAGTCGCAAGCTACAGTAGTGTTGACCCGCATTGAATTTGCTACAGTAACCTGCTGCTGAACGATTTTATCAAATCGCTTCGTCTGGTCGCTTCGTCTGGTTCCCATACTTAGCACAATTCAACGATACACAGTTCACCAGAACCACCGCTCTGATACCAACTGAAACGAACCAGACTCTAGAAATTTTTTTTTTAAAACATTTGCGGAAGCACAAAATTTAAATATGGCTCGTTCCCTTCTAAAACAATTTCTAAATCATTTCTCAAAATACTTTAAGGTTAAATAAAGGAATATTTAAAAACGTCAGACATACAACATCGTAAAATCATCGAGTAAAAAGAATACTGAAAGCCAACATGTTTAAAAACCATTATCTAAACTGTAATATGACAAAACTGAATCATAGAGGAGGTCACGGGGTACTGCTGCATCAGGCGCTCAGATGTCCTCACCGCCAGTCGGAACATGCTCATCGACAGGATGATCACCTGCACCATTTAAACCTAGTGAGCCTAGAGGCTCAGCATGCTCTATCGTAATGCATAACAAAGTATATACTAATAAAAGCGCATGCAAGCACATACTGTAATTGTGAGGCTCTCTGCTCACAATTAATCTTCTAATCTCATCTTATGGGTGTTTATTTAGCATCTAATTTAACCTTCGAATTTAAGTAATGAACGCTGGAAAACCCATTTTTCTTTTTTTTCCTTTTTATAGTTGGTCCCATCAGCTGGTCCTGGGTAACAATACAAGACAACGTTTGTTTTTCAAAAGCTATTTATTTAAAACAGAACAAGCCAGTACAAATAAGTATTACATGTGACGTTTGCTAATACAAAAGCTGACCAGCAGCAGTAAAACCAGGTTCCATCTTAACGCTAACTATATCAATGCTATGCTAACTGCTGATTTCTAACGGTT
>KV016747.1:24875-36728 GCA_001598015.1 Dorcoceras hygrometricum
TCCTGCCACCAGGGTGAATGCTGAATTTGCTTCGATGGGCTTCACTCAAAATCTGCTGTCTTAAATCGGGAATATCGGGAACAACAAATCTGTTATTCACATACAAGTTATCATCAGCATCTATGTGATATTCCGATGAATGTCTGATTTTTACCATCTCTACTGATTTTTGTATATTCCCATCTCTTTTCTGTGCCTCTTTAATTCGAACTAACAATTCGGGTTCAACGCTGATAGCACAAATTCTCATTGGCTTTCTTTCTGTTTCAAATACATACTCAGAAATGCAGCAATTTTCTATCAAATTAGATACACCGATCGTAGTCAAAGACAAAGCACAAATCTTCCTACTCAGAGCATCAGCTGCTGCATTCGATTTCCTTGGATAATACTTGATCTCACAATCAAAATCTTTCAATAAATCCAGCCATCTCGTTGTCTCATATTTAATTCGGACTGCGAAAATAAATACTTCAAACTCTTATGATCAGAGAAGATTTCGAATTTCTCACCATAAAGATAATGTTCGCCAGATTTTCAATGCAAATACAATGGATGCCAATTCAAGATCATGAATTGGATTTCGAATTTCATGCGGTTTTAACTGTCTTGAGGCGTATGCAATCACATGACCTCGCTGCATCAATACACACCCCAATCCTTGGTGAGATGCATCACAATACACGACAAATCCACCAGTACCCAGAGGAATTGTTAACGCTGGTGCGGTAGTTAATCTCTTCTTCAATTCAAGAAAACTATTTTCACAATCCTCTGACCAAACAAATGGTGCATTTTTCTGTGTCAACTGAGTTATAGGCTTCTCAATCCTCGAAAAATCCTGGATAAATTGACGATAATATCCTGCAAGACCCATAAAACTTCGGATTTCTGGCACAGATTTCGGTCTAGTCCAATTGATTACTGCCACTGTCTTACTGGGATCAACTGAAATGCCATCTCCAGAGATAATATGCCCAAGAAAGACTACTTTTTGTAACCAGAATTCACATTTCGACAGTTTAGCATACAATTTCTCGTCTCTCAGAGTTTGCAAAACTGTTCGAAGATGACTCGCATGATCACTCAAATTCCTCGAATAGATTAGAATATCATCAATAAATACTATCACAAAATCATCAAGGTATCTTTGGAAGACTCGGTTCATTAGACTCATGAACACTGCTGGTGCGTTAGTCAGTCCAAAAGGCATAACCACGAACTCATAGTGACCGTATCTTGTTCAAAAAGTAGTCTTCGATATGTCTTCATCTCTTACTCGCAATTGATGATATCCGGATCTCAAATCGATCTTTGAATACACTGTCGATCCCTGCAACTGATCAAATAAATCATCTATCCGTGGCAAAGGATATTTATTCTTTACCGTTGCCTTGTTCAGTTGCCGGTTGTCAATACATAACCTCATTGATCCATCTTTATTTCTCACAAATAATACTCTGCTGCTTCCAGCATCCAATCGAGGGGGTAGTGGAATCTGTGGGTTCTCTTGTGCTGCTTTGGCTGCTGCTGGCACAAATTGTGCTCTTCGCTGCCTTAGCAATCCAGCTTCTGCTCCTTTTGCTCGATTCAACGCATCGGCAAAAGTATTTGGTCGACCAGTATTTACCAAGGTGAATACATCTGGATTCAACCCATTAATGAATTGATCTGCTTGTGCTTCATCACTTATGGCAACATGTGGAGAAAATTTCAGTAAACTTGTGAACTTGGCAACGTATTCCTCTATATTCAACTGCCCTTGTCGCAAGTTTGAAAATTACGCTCCTTTATCCTTCCTATAAGAAACTGGAAAGAACCGTTGATGGAAAGCTGTTCGAAATACTGCCCAAGTAATCACAGTACCCTGATTTTCAAGCGCTTTCTTTGTTGCCACCCACCAACTTTTCCCAATACCATGCAACTGGTGTATAATCAGTTTCACCCGACGATCATCGGTGTAATCAAGTGCCTCAAATAACTGTTCAATATCGTCTAGACAATTCTCACAGTCAATAGCACTTTCTGTTCCTGTCAAAGTCGGTGGTTTAAACGACTGGAATCGTTTTAACAAAGTTTCCATCGGAGTAGCAGCTGCATTCAACGCCTCAGTATACGTACTACCCTGCTCTGTCTGTCGGTTCGTTGGTCTTCGAGGAGACATATCTAAGAATCAAACAGACGTGTTTATCATTTCTCATTAATCAAGAATAAGCCAGTCTCAGTCCCTCCTCTGATTAGCATACATGAATGTACTGCTGCTCAAGAGATCGAGTTCTGATTCATACTTCACTCAATACATGCTATTAGTCACTTCCAAAGCATGTAATTCTCATAACTCTTCGGTATATTTTTACCATTTATTCAAAAAAATCATGTGATATAAATTCAAAAGCAGTAAGACATATACCACACAAGCATGCAATTCATTTGTTTCTGTAATCTAATCAGTCAGGAAGAACTCGATCTACCCCACTCATCTAGTTCAATAATCTTACTAAGTTAGTAAAGCTCTGATACCACCTGTTGTGAGGCTCTCTGCTCACAATTAATCTTCTAATCTCATCTTATGGGTGTTTAGTTAGCATCTAATTTAACCTTTGAATTTAAGTAATGAACGTGGAAAACCCTTTTTTTTTATAGTTGGTCCCATCAGCTGGTACTGAGTAACAATACAAGACTACGTTTGTTTTTCAAAAGCTATTTATTTATAACAGAACAAGCCAGTACAAATAAGTATTACATGTGACGTTTGCTAATACAAAAGCTGACCAGCAGCAGTAAAACCAGGTTCCATCTTAACGCTAACTATATCAATGCTAGGCTAACTGCTGATTTCTAACGGTTCTTCTTCATTGTTGCGTTTCGTTTAGTTAGCCAGCTCCCACTACTCATGCCCCACCTCAGTTCATCTCTCGTCTACCTGTTGTCATGCACACACACAAAACAAAACAACAGCCGGATAAACTCCGGTGAGAATCATCTCAGTATAATCAGTAGGCATGAATAATAGCAATAAAATGAATAACAGTTTATCCATCTGTAAAACAAATGCAATGTAATGAAATGATTCTAGTTTTCTTCTTCGATCTCAGAATTGATTCAATTTCAGTTCGACGCCATCAAGATTCGTATCCGATCTTGACATGAATATTCATCTATCGAAACCATCTCCGGCTTCGAAAATCAGGCCAACTCAGTCCTGGCCATTAGAATCAATTCCATTCTCTTCAATATGCAATGTCATGCAAATATAAAAGATCCACTACCTGTGATGGATCGACACATACACAATTCAAGTTCTAAGTCAAGAACAGTAATCAAACAGGTATGTGATTTCAGCGGGACAACTCAAGAAAACTCATTCTTGAGTAATCTAATCCCTGACTCTACTGTCAAATTATACCTTCGCTCCTCTGTTTTCAAAATACTTCAGTCAGTGTTCTTAAGCTCTGTTCAGCACTTCCTGAAATACTCGCAGAATCACAAATTGATATCTGTAATCAAGATGTTCTCAATATTTTGAATTCACTCTTATTTATAGACAACGATCTCTGTTTTTCTGCAGCATTTCCAACGTGTTCAATTCGAGTTTCACGTGTCATGCTGAGTATTCAAACAGGATATACTCCCACCGCTTAAAAAGTGGATATTTGTAAATCAAAACGATGTCGTTACAATTAATTCCAACGACGTCGTAACGTGTCATCAGCTGGTATCACCTCTATTTAAAAGAAACCAGCAGCTGGTCGCTTTCCTATTCCGACGACTGATGCTGTTAAGTCATCCAATACGATATCGAAACGGTGTCGCATTGTTCCCTCGACTGAGTAACCAGCAGATACCACAAACCATCAACTGATTTCAGATCCCTCGACTGGTCACTAATTCATACCAAATGACTTCGTATCGAGGTTCCTGTTCATAAGTAAAAACGATGTCGCATTGCTCTCTCAGCTGGAACCAAATTTCACATACTCGCCTCGACTGGTTCGCGTTTATTACCAAAACGACGACGTCGCACCTACGTCATCAAAACCAATCGATACATCAATAAACCAGCAGATACATAAACCAGCAGGTGCGTAAGGTTAAATGTCGGAATTACTAATTCTCTTCTTAATTATTTCGGGCATTACAGTAATTAAAATAACGCTAAAGACATGGATGCGTGCATGATCTTAAAACATTTCATCACTTAATCATATCATAACATGTCATATATCATATAAGGCATGGCATAACGTAATCTGAAAGAAAGCGTAAGAGTCATATCACTGGATGTGAGCAAAGTGTGACTGATCAGTCGTAATAACCAACGTACGTGGCGGTGTGGTTCACCCGACCTTACCTCGGGATCCCTATATGTCACACCTCTTGAAAACTGCCACTTCACCCTACCTTACCTCGGGATCCATAGGCCCTGAAATCCTGAAATCATTCCTAAAAACAGGGGATCCCCGGGCCCGTCTACCCGGTTAACTCCCATCGTATACTTGCCACATCACTTCCATTCCTCGTATTTTTAACTTAAAAAGGACATGCCTTATCGTTTCATAAAATCTCATGATGCGTGAATTTTCTTAAAATCATGCAATTTAAAAGTTTAGCCCGTTAATGGATAATTAATTCTTTTCTTTAAAACCTTTACGTACATAACATACTATATATATGATTAATTATGCATTTACGGGCTTCTATATTTTTCTATTTCGGTCAAGGGTTGATTCCGGGGCCTGGCTCGCTACTTCTAGACCAAACGTCGCTCTAAAAACGGCCGATGAAACGAATGTTCACCGCTTTTCCCTATTTTTGCCTATTTTCTTAAATATTTGATTTCTTAAAAATCAAGACAAAAGGAACTAATTAAAATCAATTTTAACTTCTAAAAATAATTTGGGACTTATAAAAATTGATTTTGACTTTTAAAAATCAGTTCAAATGGATTTTGACCTCGAAAACCGATTTTGACCAAAAGACTGATTTTGACCAAATTAAAACCCGAAAATCGATTTTGACCTAATTAAAATCCCTAGAGCCCTAATTTTGACTAAAAACTTAAAATTAAACATAAATTAAATTATTTAACAGGTTTGACTCAATTTGGGCCTTCTAGCTAATTTCTTTAAAATTGGACCTTCGACACAAAATAAAAATAACAGGTCCCTAAATAAAATAACTTGACCCCATTTTAAAATATTTGACTCGAGACTCGAAGAACCGATCCGATCCAACCGAACCAGCCAAAACCGGTTCAGTTAGACCGAACCATAGCAACATTAAGCCCTAAACCTAAAATACACACACCCGAACATGCTGCCGCCGCGACCAGCAAGCACTCCTCACGACCGTTCTCCCTGATCCAGCCACCACTGCCGGAGCCCTTCCGGCTGGACCACTCGAAGGTCCAGACGGTCCTAACCTGACTGACCTTGGCTCAAACCGTGGGCTAACCAGGGAGAACTTGTCGCTGCAAGTGGACGCTCCAGCCATGCTGCGCCGTCGCGACCACTTGCTGGTCTTCGCGTTCGTTCTCCATTGTCCGGCCACCACTGCTGGAGCCCTTCCGTCTGGACTACCCCCAGTTCCATACAGTTCTAACGTGACCAACCTTACCTCAAACCATGGACCGACCAGGAAGAACGAACCTCTGCAAGTGGACGCACCAGCCCTGCGGCGCGATGCGTCACTCACGACTTCTCCTACCTGATCTGGTTCGCCCGAACCCTTAGCCACTATCCTCCCTTGATCTAGACCACCATGAGTCCCCTAGGACCGAGCCATCACCCCTGGAACTTACCATGACCGAAGCTATAAGAGGAGAAAGCGTGACATGGCAAAAACCGTGAATCCCATGCATGACATATGAACATAGATGTAAAATTTCGAGGCATACACACATAATTCATGCATAATTCTCATAAAACAGGTTATTATGATTTAAATGGTGAGCAAGGAAATTGATATCACATGCCTGGGTTGAAGAAAACGTTGATCTGCGAGGTACGGACGTTGTAGGTGCGAGATCGGGGCGTCGCCGGAATTGGATCACCAAGCTCCTTCAATGGCTGTATAACTTTCGAATTTTGTGTGTTCTAAGAGTGGACGGGACGGCTGGTGCAAGTGTTGGAGGTTAGGTTGTGTGCAAGATGTGTTTAAGAAAAATAAAGAGTGCCAAAAGTTCCCCCTATGACTTAATTAAGGAATTAAAAAGGATTTTTACATGCTTACCTCTCACTTAAGTCTCCAAGTTGATTAAAACTCTAAACCAAGCTTTTTAAACTTCTAATTTTCGAAATAAAGGCCCTCTCCAATTAAAACACCTTAAAATCCAATAAAACAGCCCGTATAGTCGAAAAACGGGTTTCCTTCCAAATTAATTATAAAAATCCAATTTTCCAAAAATATTTGCTTTAAATAAAATAAATTCAACTTAAAATTTCATAACTTAAAAAAATCTCAACTATCTTCTTTTCGGTCGACCCTAATCTAGTCCACACGTCCGTAGCTCAAGCAGACTGAAAAATAACATATGCATACCATGCAGCATAAAATCAAAAATAAATCATATAATAAGGCATGTAATCATCTAAAAATATTTTCCCCCTAGTCATGCACTCATTTCTACGTAATCTGGATTTCGGGGCGTTATAATCTCCCCCCTTATAGAAATTTCGTCCCCGAAATTAAGTTACGTACTGATAGCACGTCTGGGAGGCATGCATGCACACCAAAACCTTATCACGTAAATTTAAATGCATGACTAAGCGTATAATTTAAAACTCAAAGGCCAAAAATCATGCAGGGCTAAAACACATGCAGCATGCAATCATAAACATAACTCAAAAATAAAACTCACAGACTGGTAGTGCGACTTCTGAGCTCCACGCAGCAGGCAAGTACCCCACCAGAACCACCGCTCTGATACCAACTGAAACGAACCAGACTCTAGAAATTTTTTTTTTAAACATTTGCGGAAGCATAAATTTTAAATATGGCTCGTTCCCTTCTAAAACAATTTCTAAATCATTTCTCAAAATACTTTAAGGTTAAATAAAGGAATATTTAAAAACGTCAAGCATACAACATTGTAAAATCATCGAGTAAAAAGAATACTGAAAGCCAACATGTTTAAAAACCAGTATCTAAACTGTAATATGACAAAACTGAATCATAGAGGCGGTCACGGGGTACTGCTGCATCAGGCGCTCAGAGGTCCTCACCGCCAGTAGGAACATGCTCATCGACAGGATCATCACCTGCACCATTCAAACCTAGTGAGCCTAGAGGCTCAGCATGCTCTATCGTAATGCATAACAAAGTATATACTAATAAAAAGCGCATGCAAGCACATACTGTAAGAATACTGAAAGCCAACATGTTTAAAAACCAGTATCTAAACTGTAATATGACAAAACTGAATCATAGAGGCGGTCACGGGGTACTGCTGCATCAGGCGCTCAGAGGTCCTCACCGCCAGTAGGAACATGCTCATCGACAGGATCATCACCTGCACCATTCAAACCTAGTGAGCCTAGAGGCTCAGCATGCTCTATCGTAATGCATAACAAAGTATATACTAATAAAAGCGCATGCAAGCACATACTGTAATTAAAATAACGCTAAAGACATGGATGCGTGCATATCTTAAAACATTTCATCATTTAATCATATCATAACATGTCATATATCATTTAAGGCATGGCATAACGTAATCTGAAAGAAAGCGTAAGAGTCATATTAGTGGATGTGAGCAAAGTGTGACTGATCAGTCGTAATAACCAACGTACGTGGCGGTGTGGTTCACCTGACCTTACCTCGGGATCCCTATATGTCACACCTCTTGAAAACTGCCACTTCACCCGAACTTACCTCGGGATCCATAGGCCCTGAAATCATGAAATCATTCCTAAAAACAGGGGATCCCCGGGCCCGGCTACCCGGTTAACTGTTAGAGTAGATGCCCAACTAGCCAACTTGTGGCGTGTGGGTTCATAGACTCTTGTATGAAACGATCTTTATATATGATATTCGCATTTGTTTATGGCATTCTTTACTTTCATTGTGTTGTATGATGATTAACAATTGCGTTGAGTAAAGACCTAGAATGCGCTATAGTGTATGTTAGATGTGATATTGGGTATGACAGCTATCATAAAACACATCTAATAGTCACTGTGTATTCTGAATTAGTTCCTAGTCGATTGGGCCGTCAAAATGAGGATAAGGCCGCCCGAGCATGAGACTAGTATCTGCGATGCGAAGTACCATGTTTCATTGGTAGGGAATATTGTGATGTTCTGAGCATGCAGATAGATAGTGACCTGGTGATCTATCGAACTACCCTCGTTCGGACTTTCCAAGTGGTTACCATTTGTCGAGTGGATAAGTCCGAGGTCTTGGTTGTACTGATTAGTCCTCACGACTCGAAACGTCATTGAGACTCTACATGATAGGCGTCTCACTTTGACTCGTTTGCCGACTCACCTCGGGTCATTAGGCGGCGGGATTGGGTGAGACCCCGATGCATGTAGGAGTCGATGCATCGTTGTCGAGAATTCACCGCTCGCAGACATGCGTGGATATCCTATGCTATCTGAGGGGATAATAGTGTATAATCTCTGGCCAGAGTACTAGAAGTGTTTTAGGTAAATGGGTTTACCTAGTTACACTCGCGATGTCACTATTCGATCTCCAAGATGTATGCATAGCTATCGGATCTTTAGCGACTCTCGATTTACCAATGGTCGTTGATCTGATCGGGATATATGGATTGAAAGGACAGTACTATACGCTAACCACGACCAACTGGTTCTTGCAGGCACTATCAGTGATACCTAGGGGATCATGGGGCGATGTTGCTAGACGCTCTTACCATGATCCGATGGGCAAGTCCGGAATTGTGATTCCGGAGCCACAATGGTTGTGGGCCCACGGCTAGCGGTATCCCTGAACCATTGAGGGTCACACAAGTACTGGATTCGAGATTCCCGCACGGATACTGAGCTCAATGTGTTGAGCATGGGAAGAGGATTTTGGGGAGTGAGACTTCCTAAAAGTCAACAGGGGACAAATCATGATTTCCCGCTGTTGAGGGGCAAAACGGTCATTTTGCACTGGGGTTCTGAAAAATGTTTTTTCAGATCATAGTATTCAGTTTTGGAAACTGATTCGATCGGTCCGATATGATCGGCGATCGGAGTTATGATGAAGTCACGGTGATAGGGATGAACCGAATGTTCATCCGTTGGACCCGGGCCCGTTGGGCCGGTCCAAGTCTATCACAAGTCTATTTAATTAGACTTAAGGGCTTCATAACTAATAATCATAACACTTGATACTTGATTACACAACCCTAACCCTAGAGCTCTAAAAGTCGCCGCCTCCCTTACTCTCGTCACGCCGCCGCATCCCTCGCCGGAATTTGTTCCGGCCAACTTTTTGAGGAGAATCCGTTGGTGATAAAATCCATCAGTCTTCTAGTGCAGGTTGATCGGAGGGAGATTGTTTCCGGTCGTGGACCTGATTGACGTAATCTACCGCCGCCTACCGTGAAGTGCCGGTTTCCTCGCGAAACTGGTCGGAGCCAGGCATGAGTTGCCAGCAAGGTGATCAACAAAAACACCCTATGAATGATTCATAGTTTGCATGATTTTGAATTGTATTGAACGTCTCCCGGCCAAATTTTGTTCTTCCGCTGCCTCGCCATGAGATGGGATCCGGATCCGCCACGGTTCCCCAACAGTGGTATCAGAGCCTAGGCTCGGATCCTCCAATACATCGTTGCCATATTGCATCATGTCTCTGTTTATTCAGATCGGATCAATCAACAAAAATAAAAAAAAATTTCGTGCATGGCCGGCGGCCGACGCCGTGTGCGGCGGCCCCTCCCCGCCACGCGCATGTGCGCGCGCAACGTCGCGCATCATGCGCGACACCATCGCACGCTGGTCGGGCGATGGACAGCCCCTGGTCGGCGCTGGCCGCGCGACTGCGGCGTGTTGGCCGGGCAGTGATCGTGCACTGGTTGCACGAGATGTTGGCCGACGATGGTTGGCTGTGCGCCATGGCTGGGCGCTGTTTGCGAGATGCTTGGCCGCTGCGCGCGGCTGGACGTGCGATGATCACTGGCCGATTATTGTCGCTGGTTTGCGCGATTTGTTGGCGGCGGCCGCCGCCGCCCGGCGATGCTCCGGTGATGTCGTGAGGGCTGATTTCTTCTAGGGTTTAGTTCGGGCCTGTCCCGGGCAGCCCGTGAAGTTTTCGGGCCGAAAACTTCGATATCGGGCCCGTTTTGGTCGATTTTGAAATTTTGAGTATTTTTGGGCCTAAAATTGTTTTAAACCCAATTGATGCAATTAAATTGCAAAATACGATTTAATTTTGAATATGATTTTATAAATTAAATTTGATTTTGTTGATTAAAATTTGATTTTATCGACAAAATACGAATTTATTTATAAAATGCGATTTCGTAATTAAAATATGATTTTGTGGATAAATAATTTGATTATTTAAATTTATGCCTTTTAATTAGATTAATTGCATGATTGGGATCGAGAGTCGTGCCCAATTTGTTAGGTGTATGCGATAGGTTTTTATGATTTTGGTTTGCAAATATTATTTTGATATCTTTTAAGTGGGCCTGTTTGTGGCCCGTTCCCACCCCTTGATAAATGTATCCCTTATATGTCATGGTAAATTTAAATGTAAATCACTAGATTTAGTGTGAGGACATCTGAAGACGGTGGACAATGACGATCAAGGATATTGAGGACCGAAGATCTGTAAAACCGGAAGCATTGTAATAGGATTGCATTGCATATTTCATTACCCCTAGGATTGGACCCAGGTCCGTGATTGGCAACCACGGACCGCATAGCTCTCGCGATCGATCATCCCAATATTATATATGTGATATATAGTTAGTTGAATCCGCATGTTTTAAATTTGGTTTAAAATATCTGCATGAGACCAAATTTTCAAAAAATAAAATCCCTCGTTTTAAATATGATTTAAAACTAATATCAAGATAAATGTTTATTCGATAAACTGAAGAGAATTTAAATTTGTTTAAATTATCCCTACCTTCCATCAACAATGGGTGTACGTCGATGCTACCCGTATACATGGTCCGGCTCATATTATTGAGGGGGTCATGTATGCCGGAAAGCTGTCCACGCCATTGACAATTGTTGTGAGTTCGGTTGGAACTCCCTTTAACGTTGGCTCATATTATTGGGGACGTTAAGGGGACCGTCCTTTACGACTCAACATTGATGGGTCATCTTGACACGTGATAGTAAACGGCGTCATATTATTGGGCTCTTACTGGACGTGAGGTGAATACATGGAGGTTGCACCGGTTGCAATCGGAAACTACCTTTTGGGGGTCATGGATGGCTGATATTAATCGGGTCCATGATCGCTTGATTGGGCTCCGTGTACCCACTAAAGAAACTTGCTTTCTCGATTTCATTAGAGGGTGATGAAATCGTTAAAATAGTGGGAGGGTAATTCATAAAACTTAACGACCTTGTTTTATGTCTTAGCGATTATTTTATATATAGTTAGTGATGATTGTCTGTTTTCTTTCAGTATAACTGCATTTATAATGGTTTCGATGAAAAACCCGCTCGCTGCTATACTGGATAGCAACAGGTTCACCGGTCTGAACTACCAAGACTGGCTCCGCAACCTCAACCTTGTGTTGGCTTCGGAGAAGCTTCTTTATACGATAGAGAAGTGCCCTCCGAAGGAAGCCGTTGGATCTGTTTTTACAGATCCTAATTAAGTTTTGAATTACACAAAACCTATTATTGTGATTCTAACAATTCTACTTAAGTGTACAGG
>KV016747.1:42207-72409 GCA_001598015.1 Dorcoceras hygrometricum
TCACAAGTCTATTTAATTAGACTTAAGGGCTTCATAACTAATAATCATAACACTTCATACTTGATTACACAACCCTAACCCTAGAGCTCAAAAAGCCGCCGCCTCCGTTCCTCTCCTCACGCCGCCGCCGTCGCTTGTCGCCACCGCCGCCGCCTCCCTCGCCGGAATTTGTTCCGGCCAACTTTTCGAGGAGAATCCGTTGGTGAAAAATCCATCGGTCTTCTATTGCAGCCTGTTCGGAGGGAGATCGTTTCCGGTCGTGGACCTGATTGACGTAATCTACCGCCGCCTACCGTGAAGTGCCGGTTTCCTCGCGAAACTGGTCGGAGCCAGGCACGAGTTGCCAGCAAGGTAATCAACAATAACACCCTATGAATGGTTCATAGTTTGCATGATTTTGAATTGTATTGAACGTCCCCCGGCCAAATTTTGTTCTTCCTCTGCCTCGCCGAGAGACGGGATCCGGATCCGCCACGGTTCCCCAACATTAACTCCCATCGTAGACTTGCCACATCACTTCCATTCCTTGGATTTTTAACTTAAAAAGGACATGCCTGATGGTTTCATAAAATCTCATGTTGCATGAATTTTCTTAAAATCATGCAATTTAAAAGCTTAGCCCGTTAATGGATAATTAATTCTTTTCTTTAAAACCATTGTGTACATAACATACTACATATATGATTAATTATCCATTTACGGGCTTCTATATTTTTCTACTTCGGTCAAGGGTTGATTCCGGGGCCTGGCTCGCTACTTCTAGACCAAACGTCGCTCTAAAAAACGGCCGATGAAACGAATATTCACCGCTTTTACCATTTTTGCCTATTTTCTTAAATAATTGATTTCTTAAAAATCAAGACAAAAGGAACTAACTAAAATCAATTTTGACTTCTAAAAATAATTTGGGACTTATAAAAATCGATTTTGAGTTTTAAAAATCAGTTCAAATCGATTTTGACATTGAAAGCCTGTTTTGACCAAAAGACTGATTTTGACCAAATTAAAACCCGAAAATCGATTTTGACCTAATTAAAATCCCTAGAGCCCTAATTTTTACTAAAAACTTAAAATTAAACATAACTTAAATTATTTAAAAGGTTTGACTCAATTTGGACCTTCTGGCTAATTTCTTTAAAATTTGGACCTTCGACACATAATAAAAATAACAGGTCCCTAAATAAAATAACTTGACCCCATTTTAAAATATTTGACTCGAGACTCGAAGAACCGATCCGATCCAACCTAACCAGCCAAAACCGGTTCAGTTAGACCGAACCTTAGCAACTTTAAGCCCTAAACCTAAAATACACACACTCGAACATACTGCCGCCGCGCTCAGCAGGCACTCCTCACGACCGTTCTCCCTGCTCCAGCCACCACTGCAGGAGCCCTTCCATATGGGCAACTCCCAGGTCCAGACGGTCCTAAAAGGACCGACCTTGGCTCAAACCGTGGGCTAACCATGGAGAAACGGTCGCTGCAAGTGGACGCTCCAGCCATGCTGCGCCGTCGCGACCACCTGCTGGTCTTCGCGTTCTTTATCCATGCTCCGGCCACCACTTCCGGAGCCCTTCAGGCTGGACTACCCCCAGTTCCATACGGTTCTAACGTGACCAACCTTACCTCAAACCGTGGACCGACCAGGAAGAACGAACCTCTGCAAGTGGACGCACCAGCCCTGCGGCGCGATGCGTCACTCACGACTTCTACTACCTTATCTGGTTCGCCCGAACCCTTAGCCACTATCCTCCCTTGATCTAGACCACCATGAGTCCCATATGTACCCCTAGGACCGAGCCATCACCCCTGGAACTTACCATGACCGAAGCTATAAGAGGAGAAAGCATGACATGCCAAAAACCGTGAATCCCATGCATGACATATGAGCATAGATGTAAAATTTCGAGGCATACACACATAATTCATGCATAATTTTCATAAAAGAGGTTATTATGATTTAAATGGTGAGCAATGGAATTGATATCACATGCCTGTGTTGAAGAAAATGTTGATATGCGAGGTACGGACGTTGTAGGTGCGAGATCGGGCGTCGCCGTAATTGGATCACCAAGCTCCTTCAATGGCTGTATAACTTTCGAATTTTGTGTGTTCTAAGAGTGGAGGGGACGGATGGTGCAAGTGTTGGTGGCTAGGTTGTGTGCAAGATGTGTTTAAGAAAAATAAAGAGTGCCAAAAGTGCCCCCTAAGACTTAATTAAGTAATTAAAAAGGATTTTTACATGCTTACCTCTCACATAAGTCTCCAAGTTGATTAAAATTCTAAACCAAGCTTTTAAAACTCCTAATTTTCGAAATAAAGGCCCTCTCCAATTTTAAAACACCATAAAATCCAATAAAACAGCCCATATAGGTGAAAAACGGGTTACTTTCCAAAATAATTATAAAAATTCAATTTTCCAAAAATATTTGCTTAAAATAAAATAAATTCATTCTTAAAATCTCATAACTTAAAAAATCTCAATTATCTTCTTTTCGATCGACCCTAATCTCGTCCACACGTCCGTAGCTCAAGCAGGCTGAAAAATAACATATGCATACCATGCAGCATAAAATCAAAAATAAATCATATAATAAGGCATGTAATCATCTAAAAATATTTTCCCCCTAGTCATGTAGTCAATTCTACGTAATCTGGATTTCAGGGCGTTATAATCTCCCCCCTTATAGAAATTTCGTTCCCGAAATTAAGTTACGTACTGATAGCACGTCTGAGAGGGATGCATGCACACCAAAACCTTATCACGTAAATTTAAATGCATGACTAAGAATTTAAAACTCTAAGGCAAAAACTCATGCAGGGCTAAAACACATGCAGCATGCAATCATAAACATAACTCAAAAATAAAACTAACAGACTGGTAGTGCGACTTCTGAGCTCCACGCAGCAGGCAAGTACCCCACCAGAACCACCGCTCTGATACCAACTGAAACGAACCAGACTCTAGAAAATTTTTTTTTTAAACATTTGCGGAAGCATAAACTTTAAATATGGCTCGTTCCCTTCTAAAACAATTTCTAAATCATTTCTCAAAATACTTTAAGCTTAAATAAAGGAATATTTAAAAACGTCAAGCATACAACATCGTAAAATCATCGAATAAAAAGAATACTGAAAGCCAACATGTTTAAAAATGTCAGGCCCCGTGCTAACAAACAGAGATTATAGCACAAGTAAGCACATAATCACGGAAGCGAAAGATCGGGCTTAAAAATTTTTTCGAAATCATTTGGGCCTGAACTCAAAATCATCATTCAAAATATTCATAATCAAAATACGAGTTGACTCAAACTCATATAAAACAGGTAACAATCAATAATCAAATCAAATACAGATCCCCAATATATAAAAACACGGGGCATCCCCCGGTTCAATACATATCATAAAATAACTGGGACTCAAGAGAACGGGGATCGACCAGCTGGCACTCCACTCGGTCTAGCTTGGCTATCTGAAGATCCTGCAAATGGATAACACAGACCCAAACAACACAAAATCAGGAAAACAAATACGAGGTCAAGCCTCAGTACGAAGAGCCATCTAAAACAGCAATCAAACAACATGCTATAAATCAAGTCATGAAATGCATGTGGCTGCCAAAGGAATCAGTCATCAAGGCCAGTTAATCATCTGGCAAAAATCATCTCAAATCAGCCTCTATACCACGCACAGCCAAGCAGCCGGTGGAAATCATCGGTCCGTGATATTCCTGCCCATCAGCCATCACAGCTCGGTGGTATTCCGATACGACAACTCCGTCGATCACCACTCCGATGATAGCGTTGGACCATTCTGGCACGACTACTCAGTCAGCCGGTCACAACGTGGCTTTCAATCAGGTCATCAATCGATCGAATGGCTCAATATGTATGCATGTATGAAAAGAAATTCAAATCTGATTTCTACATGCACAATATATGCAAAACAGAACAAACAATCAATCAACTCATCAATTCAGTTTCACGTAATTCACATAACAGCCTCTCAACAGATTCCACAACTTGAAATATATTCATGTTCAAGCTCACAGCCGTTTAGAGCTGCTCCAATTCGTACCTCAATCCTTAAAATCTACCTCACAGATTCGAGACAGGGCACGGCAACCACACGTCCAAAGCAACATGATTTCTTCTGGATCACAAACACGGCAGAGACTTCCTGGAAGCTGAAATCTGTTACAAAGCCTCGTAAATCAGCTTAATTCTATTTCAAATCTGAACTTTTAAGCATTACAGCCTACGTTCAGAACTTGGTTCTAGTTCTACAAGTATACCGAAGCTTAAAACAACAAGAAAGGCTCACCCAAAAGCTCACAGCAAACAGAGGAAGGTTCGGTCAGATCTCACGAAGAACTTCGAACCAACAGCAACGTCACGCTTCCTTCCTCAAGTCGTTCTACAGCCTCAACTAGGTAGCAATCGAAAGAGCTAAACAAGGAGAGTTCAGCGCCACCAAAATCCTCCAAAACAAAGGCTGGAAACGATGGGAATCTAACGGAGAAATGTTCGAATGAACAGTGTCGGTGGAGGGTTTCAAATGAGAAGATAGGAAATGTCGGGTGAAAAATGACTAAGTGTTCATCTCTACTTAGAGTATAGCCACCGACTTAAACAGATTCCTTCACCAAAATCATCTTCTGGTACTAAACAGATTGCTCGCATCAAATCTTAGCACCAACAGATCTCTCGAACCTGAAACCAGTGCTCACATATCCATCAGATTTCAGTGCTAATGCTAAACACCTACACACTAAACCAAACGACATCGTATGCGTGACATCTGAAATGATCCAGCGTTAACAAACATCAGATCTCTCAGCGCTCGCACAAGTTCGATCACGCTAAGTGCTAATTAGTCAAAACGACGATGCTTCTGAGACATCTGAAACCAACACTAGCGCTCATCGCTGATCAGATCTCTCCATGCATTGCTAAGGCACTACATCAAATGACGTCTCTACAACTTATCAAAACGACGCAGCATCGCTAACACATGTTGATCAACGTTGACATCTGCTCTTGTCCACACGCTAGCGCTAACAGATCTCTCGCTACTCTCCAGCTGCGTTGACTAATCGTTGACATCTGATTACACCAACCGCGAGATATCTGAACATCACGAAATGATTGCGTATCGCTACAAGCGCTACACTCGACCACCAGATCTCTCTCTCCCTGCCAGATCTCTCACTCCACCAGACTTCACCAAAACGACAGCGTTTTACTAAAAATTCGAGGCAACTCACGCGAACGTTTAGGGAATCAGATTTCTATCCAATTCTCATAAATTCAACTCAAATCTCAACCAGATCTCACTCGATAAATCCCGAACTAAATTCTGAACGATTTCCACGAGAGATCTGAAATTCTCAAATCAGGTTTCACCAAAAATCACAAAAATCTGAAATAGAAAATTCGAAAATTCTAAATTCGAATTTCTCAATCCTCACATTCTTCCCACCTTAAGAGATTTCGTCCTTGAAATCAAATGCAAACACTGGAATTCACACTGTCAATGCTCAAACAGATGAGTCCAGTCTTTTCTCATCTTCTCCTCAACCTCCCAAGTAGCTTCTTCTCGGCCATGCTTACTCCATTGGACCATCACCAACGAAATTATCTTGTTCCTCAATTGTTTCTCCTTCCTATCCAGAATCTGCACTGGATATTCTACATAGCTCAAGGCAGAATCCAGCTCAACTTCGTCGGTTCTCAACACATGGGACAGATCTGGCTCATATTTTCTCAACATTGACACATGAAACACATCATGCATCGCTGCTAATTCATCGGACAGCCTCAATCTATAAGTCAACTGTCCAATCCTCTCAACAATCTCGAAAGGACCAATTAATCTAGGAGCTAATTTGCCTTTAAATCTAAACCTCATCACGCTCTTGAAAGGAGAAATGTTAAGAAACACACGATCGCCAACCTCAAACTCTAACGGTCGACGTCTTCGGTTAGCATAGCTGGTAAATCTATCTTGTGCAGCCTTCATTCTACTTCGAATCAAATCAATCTGATCTTTCATGTGCTGCACAAACTCAGCGGTAGAAAGCTGTTTCTCACCAACTTCTTCCCAACAGATCGGAGATCTGCACTTTCGACCGTACAACGCCTCAAATGGATCCATCCCGATAGTCACCTGGTAGCTGTTGTTATACAAAAATTCAACCAAGGACAAAGAATCCTTCCAGCCACCACTGAAATACATCACAACTGCACGCACCATATCCTCTAAAGTTTGAATGGTCCGCTCAGACTGACCATCTGTCTCTGGGTGATAGGCTGTACTCATAGCCAATTTCGAACCCATAGCTGCTTGCAGACTCTTCCAGAAACGAGAAGTAAACCTTGGATCTCTATCAGACACGATCGAAATAGGAACTCCATGCAATCTAACCACATGGTCAATGTACAGTTTCGCCATTTTATTCATCGAACACCTCACATCATAGGGTATAAAATTGGCTGAATTCGAGAGTCGATCAATCACCACCCAAATCGTATCACATCCCCTACTCGATTGAGGTAGATGAGTCACAAAATCCATGGCGATGTGCTCCCAATTCCATTGGGGCACCTCCAAACTCTGTAGCAATCCACCATGTCTCATTCTCTCAGCCTTGACCTGCTGGCAATTCAGACATAGCCACAAAACCAGAGAGGTCGCTCTTCATGCCTTCCCACCAGTAATGAGATTTCAAGGCATGGTACATCTTTCTCTCGCCCGGATGCACACTATACCGGCTACAATGCGCTTCGTTCAGAATGGTCTCCTTCAAATCGATCAAGTTCAGAACCACCAATCTTCCTCGAAATCTCAGACACCCATCGGAAGTAACAGAGAAATCATCAGACTGACCACTTCGGGCTTTAATCTTCAACTCATGAACATATGAATCAATCCTCTGCGCCTCCCTGATGTCACTCACAATCTGCGGTTCTACTTGGATCGAAGAAACCATAAAGTACTGATCACCCGGCTGGAAACACCAACCAGAAGTACTCAACTGCTCATAGACTTTGGAGACACTCAAAAACGAAAGCATCTCAGGCTGGGTCTTCCTACTCAAAGCATCTGCTACTGAGTTCATCCGCCCAGGCTGATACTGAATCTCACAGTTAAAGTCCTTGAGCAATTCCATCAATCGTAGTTGCCTCATATTCAGATCATATTGTGTGAAGATATATTTCAGGCTCTTGTGGTCGGTGTACACCACAATTCTTCACCATACATATAATGTCGCCAAATCTTTAAGGCAAACACTATCACAGCCAACTCCAAATCATGAACAGGGTACCTCATCTCGTGAGGCTTCAACTGTCGAGATGCATAGGCAATAACGTACCCGTTCCGCATCAGAACACATCCCAAACCATCGAGAGAAGCATCGGAGCACACAACGAATCCTCCAGATCCAGACGGCAGAGCCAAAACAAGAGCAGTAGTCAACTTCTCCTTCAACGTCTGAAAACTGTACTCGCATTCATTCGTCCAAATGAACTTTCGATCCTTCTGAGTCAATTGAGTCGTCGTCCTGGCTATCGAAGAAAACTTCTTGATAAAACGCCTGTAATAGCCAGCCAATCCCAAAAAGTTGCGGATCTCTGAAACGTTCCTAGGTCTCTCCCAGTTAAGAACTGCTTCGACCTTACTCTGATCAACCGAAATCCCTTGCACCGACCAGATCTTTTAGAAGTCCACAATTAGAAAGATATGAGATTGAGGGATTACAATGCTATTTTATTCGATTCTTGAATAATCGAGTTTCAGATTTCTGCCTATACATTTTTTAGCTTTTCTTTAGTTAAAGGATAAATACCAGATTTCATGTATACGTGCATTTGATTTTGTTTCTTGCACGATGTTCAATCTTCATTTTATTATGGATTGATATTCAGATGTTACGAATACGATTGCAGAGGTTTAGTTGATTTCTACAAGCCAAATGAATCCTTGTTTTAACTAAAAAGAAGTTCGGATTTCATTGTGCATATTTTATCTTAAAACAGGGTACGCTTCTAGTGTATTTGAGCATATTGATTAAACGTGTTTTCCTTCCTTAGACTTTGTAATCATATAAATAGGACATTAAGCTGCTTCATGCATCATTACTTTCAAATCAAAAGCATATTGAAGAGGTGCTCTTTCTAAAGAAACCGAACAGAAATCTTTCAAAGAGTTTTTAAAGGAAACAGGCGGTGCGTAGAACTCTGCTAGAATTCTGCTGTTCTTGTGTTAAAGATTACAGGCAAGTAAACTCTGTTTCTTGCTCACTCAATAGAAAGCATATATTCAATTTTGTTTTTATGATTATGTATGGTTTTAAAGAAAAGGAAGATAGCTACGGCTGTTCTTCAAAATAAAACCAGAAATTCATGCTCTGTTTTCAAAGAAGTTGAGTTTACTGTATTTTGATTCACAAATGTTATAGAAAATGGTTTGATGATGTTCTTCTAGTGAATTCTTGAGCTTTCGAAGGATTTATTCATCGAAGTAGCTTAGCTTATTCGATCTTTTCCAGAAGTTTCATAAGATATTTCAAAGTCTTTAGAGGAGGGTAACCTTCGTAGTTCATGGTTATCTACGTGTTGAGTATGAGATCTGGTTCTTACACCATTGATTGAATTTCTATGATAAGCAGATTTCTAAGAGAAGATATTTGTTTATGTGTTAAGTTAGTTCAGATTATTATTGTTGTTCATGGGATCTGAATTGTTTCTTCTTCGTTGAAGCACCTTCGTGTATTTCAGTTTTCATACTGTTCATTGATTTCAGATTTCATCTTTTGTACGTGAGACCTGGTTTGGTTAAATGGTTGACTTTTGAGATGGTCGTTGACATATGTTTTTATTCTGTTATAAAGAGAGGTCTGATGCTTACGTCATTTCTCTTAGTTGTTTGAAATCTGATGACGTCACTCACAAGGGGTGTTGACATATGGTTTGACCAAGAGTGATCTGTTTTATTTCTCATTTGTTGTTCGAAACAGATTTCTCCTATTTCTTCTTCAATACTTCTTCGATTGATACAGAAAGCATAGGTTTGGATTCCTTATTCAATTCCGAATCATTTCAAAGATTTATTCGATTCAATTGACAGATTCAAGTAGTATTTTTATTCAGTTTTCATCTTCGCAAGCATTACAAGGAAAATCCTTTATAGTTCCAGAACGTCGTTAACCAAATGAAAAACCAGTAACTCGAACAAGAAAAGGGAAACAGATTTCAGAAAGAAAGAAAGAGCTATGAAATGTTTTAAGAAATTTTTTAAGTTATGACAATGAAAAGGGTCCCCAGAGAAATGGTGAGTGCGCGGCTGACGAATCGTGTGCCCTTTTAACCAGGAAGGATTAGGATTACAGATCGACGGATCTGTATACCCCTTCAACCATGAGCTTTATGCTAAGAGACTGTTAACAGGAGTTTGATCAAACGAAATGGACCAAAGGTTTAAATTGTTGTCATAATTTCCAGAAAATGAATGAAGAGCATAAGTGTGATTGTGATCGCAGCTCTTAAGAATGTTTAAAGAAAATGTTTTCAGAATTGATTCATGTTTTATGCTTTCATACTTGATTCAGATTTCATACTTATGTTTACGCTTGTTTATTCATAAGCGTGATTCAAGTTCAGACTCCAGTATGTATTAGTACACGGACGATCGTATGATTTGCTTTCGTTATTCCAGAGTTTACCTGCTGGGCCTTTGGCTCACTAGTTTTCATTGAGTGCAGGTAATTCACAGTAGGAAGCTGGAGGGAGATGAATGGATAAAATCCATGGAAGTGATATTCGATTATCTTGATCTGACAGAATTAGAGAGACCCCGATGTGCAATCTATATGTTGCGGGGCGACGCTATGATGTGGTGGGAAGGAGCCAAGTTAACTGTAGACTTGGAAATTCTCACATGGGAAGAGTTTAAGAGAGTCTTCTTTGAACAGTACTTCACTGTGGATGTTAGAGAACAGTTGCAGAGTGAATTCCTAACTCTGAAAACAAGAAGGATTGACGATGCGGGATTACATCCGCAAGTTCGAGAGAGAATGCTATTTTGTTCAACTGATAGGGACAAATGCAGATGCCAAACTTCGCCATTTTATCAATGGGTTGAAGCCCATGGTCAAGCATGATGTGAGATTGGCAGAACCTGTAAATTACAGAGCTGCGGTGAACAAAGCTCTGAGGGCGGAACAAGACTGGAAAGCAATAGATGATGAGAGGCAATTGAAGAGACAAGCTTTCCAGAAGAATGATAAGAGGAAATTCAAGAAACAAAACAACCAGCAAGGGTCAAAAGGGAAGGGACCTATTGTTTCACAGCCAATTTCTTCAGTTCCTAACACTGAGAATAGGCCTCCATGTCCCATTTGCAAGAAGAAACATAAGGGACAGTGTCTTCAAGGACAGAACGTGTGTTATACTTGTGGTAAACCAGGCCACATGTCGAGAAGTTGTCCTCAGAAGCAACAACAGCAGCCACAACAACAACTCATCACAAGCAGAGCTTATGTGATGACAACAGAAGAAGCTCCGGCAGACACCACTGTAGTAACGGGTAAAATTTCTATAGCCAATATGCCTACCGTAGCATTATTAGATTCTGGTGCAACGCATTCTTTTGTATCAGATAAATTTTCTAATACCTGTTAAACCGGTAGAAATAAAAGTAGGATATTGTGTTCAGACTCCTACAGGAGAAAACATAGTAACCAATCGAGTAATTCGAAATGTAGAACTTGAATTGCAGGGTAATATTGTTTATGTAGATCTTATAGTATTACCTATGTTCGAATTTGACTTTATATTGGGAATATATTGGTTAGCTAAACACGAAGCTGTTAAAGACTTTAAGCAGAGATCTGTTTTTATTAAGAAACCCGATGGAAATTCATTTTCATTCAAAGCTGGTAATTATGTGAAGACCCTTAAGCTAATATCAGCGATGAAAGCCCAGAAATGTTTAAGAAATGGTTGTCAGGGATTTTTGGTAAACATTATATCATTAGAACCTGAAAAGAAAAAGAAACTAGAAGAAGTACCTGTTGTAAGAGAATTCCCAGATATTTTTCCAGAAGATGTTTCGGGTTTACCTCCCATTCGAGAATTAGAATTTACTATTGATTTAGTACCAGAAGCCGCTCCAATTTCAAAGCCTCCTTATAGACTTGCTCCTAAGGAAATGAAAGAATTAAAAGATCAGATTCAAGAACTACTGGATAAAGGTTTCATTGACCCAGTACTTCACCTTGGGGTGCACCAGTGCTTTTCGTAAAGAAGAATGATGGGAGTATGCGTCTATGCATCGATTATAGGGAATTGAACAAACTAACGATTAATAATAAGTACCCTCTCCCTAGGATCGACGATTTATTTGATCAACTTCGAGGAGCTGCTATATTTTCCAAGATAGACCTAAGATCTGGTTATCACCAGTTACGTGTTAAAGAAACAGATGTCTCCAAAACAGCTTTCAGAACAAGATACGGCCATTTTGAATTTTTAGTTATGCCCTTTGGATTAACGAATGCGCCGTCAGTGTTTATGGACTTAATGAATCGAGTATTTCAACCTTACTTAGATAGATTCGTAATCGTATTTATAGATGACATTTTTATTTACTCGAAGAACAGAGAAGAACACGAAGAACACCTTAGAGAGATTTTGCAGATTTTACGAAATAAAAAATTATTTGCTAAGTTTAGTAAATGTGAGTTCTGGATTGACAAAGTAGTATTCTTGGGTCATATTATTTCAAGAATGGAATAGAAGTAGATCCTTCAAAGGTGGAATCTGTTCAAGATTGTCCTGTACCTAAGAATGTCTCAGAAATCCGTAGTTTCCTAGGACTTGCAGGATATTACAGAAGATTTATAGAAGGATTCTCTAAGATTGTTGTTCCATTAACGGCCTTAACTAAGAAGAACGTGAAGTATGATTGGACTCCCAAATGCCAATCCAGTTTTGAGAAATTAAAACATGCATTAGTTGAAGCCCCTGTTCTAACGTTACCAACAGAGAAAGGGAATTTTGTGATTTACACCGATGCATCGAAGACAGGGTTGGGAGCTGTTCTAATGCAAGAAATAAAAGTAATTGCTTACGCTTCTAGGCAATTGAAGATCCATGAAAAGAATTATCCTACGCATGACCTTGAATTAGTAGCAGTAGTTTTCGCTTTAAAGATCTGGAGACACTATCTTTACGGTGAAAAATGTGAAATTTTTACAGACCATAAGAGCCTTAAGTATTTCTTTACGCAGAAAGAATTAAACATGAGACAGAGAAGATGGCTTGAATTGGTTAAGGATTACGATTGCGTAATCATTTATCATCCAGGAAAAGCGAACGTGGTAGCAGACGCATTAAGTAGAAGAAGCGTGGGACTAGCACAGATTTCAGTTCAGATCCCTCTATCGTTAGAGATTAATCGATTTGAACTTGGGATAATTAGAAAGGAAAGTGCTGCTAAGTTATCAGTTCTTACGATCCAATCGACACTCAAAGATAGAATCGAAGAAGGGCAAGTGAATGATGATCAACTCCTGAAATGGAAGAAACAAGACGAAAACAGAGGATCAAATCTGTATACAGTAGAAGAAGGAATTGTGAAATATCAAGGTAGATTATGGGTACCGCGCACAGAAAATTTTCGCAATGAAATTATGAATGAAGCCCACAATTCGCCATATTCAATTCATCCAGGCGGAACAAAGATGTTCAAAGATTTGCAAGCTCTGTTTTGGTGGCCAGGGATGAAACGTGACATCTGTAGATTTGTTCAAAGATTTGCAAGTCTCTGTTTGGTGGCCAGGGATGAAACGTGACTATCTGTAGATTTGTTTCAGAATGTTTAACATGTCAACAAGTTAAAGCAGAACACCAGAGGCCTGCGGGTAATGTTAAAACCACTTCCTATACCTGTTTGGAAATGGGATAACATAGCAATGAATTTTGTTGTAGGATTACCCAGATCAGTTCAGGGTTTTAATGCAATTTGGGTAATAGTTGACAGATTAACTAAGTCTGCTCATTTTCTTCCTGTGAAGATAACTTATGATTTGAATAAGTATGCAGAGTTGTATATTAAGGAAATAGTCAGACTTCACGACATTCCAAGTTCTATAGTATCAGACAGGGATCCCATATTCACTTCGAGATTCTGGAAAAGTTTACATCAAGCCTTAGGAACGAAATTAACTTTCAGTACAGCGTTCCATCCTCAAACCGATGGGCAATCAGAAAGAGTAATTCAGATACTGGAAGATTTGTTAAGGGCTAGTGTTCTTGATTTTTCAGAAAGCTGGGAATCTAAGTTACCATTGATTGAGTTCACCTACAACAACAGTTATCAAGCATAAATAGAAATGGCACCATACGAAGCTCTGTATGGAAGAAAATGTCGATCACCAATTCTTTGGGATGATGTAGGTGAAAGAAATGAGATAGGACCAGATATTATAGAACAGACTTCAGAAGTTATTAAGAGAATACGTGAAAGAATGAAGACTGCTCAAAGTAGGCAGAAAAGTTATGCTGACATTCATCGCAGAGATCTGAATTTTGAGGTAGGGGATCACGTGTTCCTCAAGATCTCACCAATGAAAGGTGTTTTGAGATTTGGAAAGAAAGGGAAGTTAAGTCCCAGATATGTGGGACCATTCCAGATCTTAGAACGAGTTGGGACGTTAGCGTATCGTTTAGCGCTACCACCTAAAATGTCTTCTGTGCACAACGTATTCCATGTTTCAACACTTAGAAAATACATTGCGAACCCATCGCATGTGATCAGATACGAACCGATGCTATTAGAACCAGACTTGACTTACGAAGAAACTCCAGAGAAGATTCTAGCCAAAGAAAATCGTAGGTTGAGAAACAGAACAATCCCAATGATCAAAGTGCAATGGACAAATCACTCAGAAAGAGAAGCAACGTGGGAAGTGGAATCTGATATGCAGAGAAACTACCCAGATTTCTTTAAGTAAGTAAATTTCGGGGACGAAATTCTTTTAAGGGGGGTAGATTGTATCGACCAGATCTTTTAGAAGTCCACATTTAAGAATTATGAGATTTGAGGGATTACAATGCTATTTGATTTCAATCTTCGAATTGATCAAGTTTCAGATTTCTGCCTATGCATTGATTAGCTTTCCTTTAGTTAAAGGCTAAATACCAGATTTCATGTATACGTTCATTTGATTTTGTTTCTTGCACGATGTTCAATCTTCATTTTATTATGGATTGATATTCAGATGTTACGAATACGATTATAGCAGAGGTTTAGTTGATTTCTACAAGCCAAATGAATCCTTGTTTTAACTAAAAAGAAGTTCGGATTTCATTGTGCATATTTTATCTTAAAACAAGGTACGCTTCTAGTGTATTTGAGAATATTGATTAAACGTGTTTTCCTTCCTTAAACTTTGTAAATCATATAAATAGGACATTAAGCTGCTTCATGCATCATTACTTTCAAATCAAAAGCATATTGAAGCAGTGCTCTTTCTAAAGAAACCGAACAGAAATCTTTCAAAGTGTTTTTAAAGGAAACAGGCGGTGCGTAGAACTCTGCTAGAATTCTGCTGTTCTTGTGTTAAAGATTACAGGCAAGTAAACTCTATTTCTTGCTCACTCAATAGAAAGCATATATTCAATTCTGTTTTTATGATTATGTATGGTTTTAAATAAAAGGAAGATAGCTACGGCTGTTCTTCAAAAGAAAACCAGAAATTCATGCTCTGTTTTCAAAGAAGTTGAGTTTACTGTATTTTGATTCATAGATGTTATAGAAAATTGTTTGATGATGTTCTTCTAGTGAATTCTTGATATTTCCAAGGATTTATTCATCGAAGTAGCTTACAAGTAGCTTATTCGATCTTCTCCAGAGGTTTCATAAGATATTTCGAAGTCTTTAGTGGAGGGTAACCTTCGTAGTTCATGGTTATCTACGTGTTGAGTATGAGATCTGGTTCTTACACCATTGATTGAATTTCTATGATAAGCAGATTTCTAAGAGAAGAGATTTGTTTACGTGTTAAGTTACTTCAGATTTCTATTGTTGTTCATGGGATCTGAATTGTTTCTTCTTCGTTGAAGCACCTTCGTGTATTTCAGATTTCATACTGTTCATTGATTTCAGATTTCATCTTTTGTACGTGAGACCTGGTTTGGTTAAATGGTTGACTTTTGAGATGGTCGTTGACATCTGTTTTTATTCCGTTATAAAGAGAGGTCTGATGCTTACGTCATTTCTCTTAGTTGTTTGAAATCTAATGACGTCACTCACAAGGGGTGTTGACATCTGGTTTGACCAAGAGAGATTTGTTTTATTTCTCCTTTGTTGTTCGAAACAGATTTCTCCTATTTCTTCTTCAATACTTCTTCGATTAATACAGAAAGCATAGGTTCGGATTCCTTATTCAATTCCGAATCATTTCAAAGATTTATTCGATTCAATTGACAGATTCAAGTAGTATTTTTATTCAGTTTTCATCTTCGCAAGCATTACAAGGAAAATCCTTTATAGTTCCAGAACGTCGTTAACCAAATGAAAAACCAGTAACTCGAACAAGAAAAGGAAAACAGAGTTCAGAAAGAAAGAAAGAGCTATGAAACGTTTTAATAAATGTTTTAAGTTATGACAATGAAAAGGGTCCCCAGAGAAAAGGTGAGTGCGCGGCTGACGAACCGTGTGACCTTTTAACCAGGAAGGATTAGGATTACAGATCGACGGATCTGTATACCCCTTCAACCATGAGCTTTATGCTAAGAGACTGTTAACAGGAGTTTGATCAAACGAAATGGACCAAAGGTTTAAATTGTTGTCATAATTTCCAGAAAATGAATGAAGAGCATAAGTGTGATTGCGATCGCAGCTCTTAAGAATGTTTAAAGAAAATGTTTTCAGAATTGATTCATGTTTTATGCTTTCATACTTGATTCAGATTTCATACTTATGTTTACGCTTGTTTATTCATAAGCGTGATTCAAGTTCAGACTCCAGTATGTATTAGTTCATGGTCGATTGTATGATTTGCTTTCGTTATTCCAGATTTTACCTGCTGGGCCTTTGGCTCACTAGTTTTCATTGAGTGCAGGTAATTCACAGTAGGAAGCTGGAGGGAGATGAAAAGAATGGAAGGGATGTGTTTATCGTGGACAACAGATTTCATAGTTTCTTTCTGTTCCACATTTCATGTTTCTCTTAACATTGTACAGAACCTTTTTGCCTTGTATTTGAAATACCAGATTTCTAGTTTGTTTCTTTTGGTATAAATCTGTATAGAATCAGTTATAATAGAATGAAGCTATTTTGTTTAGGAATTTAGACTTCATTATTTCCGCATCTTTTATTCGCTATTTTAGATTTCTCAACTTCGAATGAGAAAAAGTTTATTATTCTCGTTTCGATCGAGATAGTTAGTAGCGATCCATTGTTTCAATGATTGAAATTTTTATGTCTTTCAATTGAACCCCAAAACTTGTAATTATTCCGTTAAGAAAATGAGGGTCGTTACACCTTATGCTCTCTTAAGCTCCTCGAATACACTAGGATATCGTCTATGAAGACAATCACGATCCGATCGATGTACTCACTAAAGACGCGATTCATCAAATCCATGAAAACAGCTGGGGCATTCTTCAACCCAAACGGCATGACCAGAAATTCATAATGCCCATATCGAGTCCGAAAAGCTGTCTTCACCACATCAGCATCTCTAATCCGCAACTGATGATAACCAGAGCGCAAATCAATCTTCGAGTATACGACCGATCCTTGCAACTGATCGAACAAGTCATCAATCCTCGGCAAAGGATACTTGTTATTCACCGTCGCTTTATTCAACTGTCGGAAATCCACGCACATCCTCATAGACCCATCTTTCTTCTTCACGAAAAGAATCGGATCTCCCCAAGGCGACATACTCGATCTGATGAAGCCTTTCTCTAAGAGATCTCTCAATTGATCCTTCAGCTCTTTCAACTATGCTGGCGCCAACCGATACGGAGCTCTAGAAATCCGGACGGTACCGGGCACCAACTCGATGCTGAAGTCGATCTCACGTCTTGGAGGGAATCCTGGAATCTCATCCGGGAACACATCGGGAAACTCTCAAACGATCGGAATGTCGCTCAACTCCAATCGTGGCTCTTGGGAAATGTCAAGCGCATAGATCATGAATCCAGCATTATCCAGCGATAGCAGGGTAAACATCTCCATGGCGGACACCAGTGTAATCTTCGAGCGTGAATCAGCATCGTAGAACTCCCACTTCTCACCCGAATCAGGGCAAAATCTCACCACACCATGAAAGCAGTCAACAGTAGCCTTATAGCTAGACAATACATCCATTCCCAAGATGCAATCAAAATCTCTGATTCCCAAAACAATCAGATTTGACACCAAAACATGCTCATCAAATCGAAGCACACAATCCAACACCACTTCACGGCACCACAGACTCACACAAGCATGGGTAGACACGGAAACAACATCACACAATGGGGAAGAACTCAACCCATGCTCACAAACAAACAACTCAGAAATAAAAGAGTGTGATGCACCAGTGTCAAATAGAACTCTCGCAGGATAATCAAAAATAGATCATGTACCTTCTATCACTATGGCAGGTGTCTCCTCAGCCTGCTCTCTCGTCAAAGCGTTCGCCTGAGCCTGCTGTGGAATCTGAAACGGAGGTCTCGAAGGTGCTCCAAACCTAGAAGGCTCACGGGGTTGGAATCCAGATCGCTGGGTAGCGGCAGGAAATTGCGGTCTCTGAGAAGAACCACCAGCTGATCCCTGCTGCGAAGGAGCTGAAGTCTATCCCCTCAACAAAGGAAATACTCTCCGAAAATGTCCAGGCTGTCCACAGTTACCGCAAGTACCTTGCACTCTACGAAACTGCGAAGTCAAATGCCTTCCTCCGCACTGTCCACAAGACATGCCACTAGTACCACTGCCAGAACCAGAGGAACTCGAATTCGCCTTCTTCTTGAACTGTTTCCCTTGAGGTCGAAACCCTTGGTGATTCGTCTGCTGCTGTGACCCTTGAGGAGAATAAAAAGATTGCGACGCATCTTGAACAGGCTGATAGGTGCGTCCAGTAGTCAGCCGATTCGGAGCATCCTCCTCCAACAAACTCTCCTCAATATCCACCGCTTGGTTCACTGCATCGATATAATTCGCAGGTGAACCAGACAAAACCATTCGGTACAGATCAGGCCTCAAGCCTTTCAGAAATTTGTTCCTCTTCGTCCTCTCTTGGTTGGCTACGTGTGGCACATAGATCAAAAGAGCAGAAAAACTTTCGGGCATACTCAGCCACTCGCATGTTACCCTGCTTCAGGTTGTCGAACTCTCGCTCGCTGCTGTTATAGAAGGACTCCGGGGTACTACTCCTGTCGAAAGCCTCACAGAAGCTCTCCCAAGTGATCACAACCCCACTATCACGAAGGATACGAGAAGTACCTCTCCACCAGCGCTGTGCATTGTCTCTCAGCTGCAACACCGCTAGGTTCAGTCTCTTCTCGGGAGCGTACTCCAGAGTATCGAACAACTCCTCCATCTGAACTAACCAAGCTTCAGCCATCAAACCACCCTCAGCTACAGAAAACTTCGGAGGGTTCGTCCGCTGAAATCTAGCTAAGACCAACTCCATCTCGCCTATCTGTATAGTAACGTTCTCAACCTGATGAACATAATCATCACTACCTGCCCTAGACTCCTCCTCGGTACGTCTAGTCGCCTTACCTATTCCTCTCCTCGGCGGCATCAAAACAAGCCTAGAGATAAGATCTCACAGCAGATATATCACATAGACAAATAAGAGATCAAATAAATCACAGAGTCAATCAAAATCAAATCAAAACTCTGTGCCTAGACTCGAGTATGATCAAAAGAAATCGATATATCCCCGTTTAGGATTTGATACCAAAAATGTCAGGCCCCGTGCTAACAAACAGAGATTATAGAACAATTAAGAACATAATCACGGAAGCGAAACATCGGGCTTAAAAATTTTTTCAAAATCATTTGGGCCTGAACTCAAAATCATCATTCAAAATATTCATAATCAAAATACGAGTTGACTCAAACTCATATAAAACAGGTAACAATAAATACTCAAAACAAATACAGATCCCCAATACATAAAAACACGGGGCATCCCCCGGTTCAATACATATCATAAAATAACTGGGACTCAAGAGAACGGGGATCGACCAGCTGGCACTCCACTCGGTCCAGCTTGGCTACCTAAAGATCCTGAAAATGGGTAACACAGACCCAAACAACACAAAAGCAGGAAAACAAATACGAGGTCAAGCCTTAGTATGAAGAGCCATCTAAAACAGCAATCAAACAACATGCTATAAATAAAGTCATGAAATGCATGTGGCTGCCAAAGGAATCAGTCATCAAGGCCAGTTAATCATCTGGCAAAAATAATCTCAAGTCAGCCTCTATACCACGCACAGCCAAGCAGCCGATGGAAATCATCGGTACGTGATATTCTGGCCCGTCAGACATCACAGCTCGGTGGTATTCCGATACGACAACTCCGTCGATCACCACTCCGATGATAGCGTTGGACCATTCGGGCATGACTACTCAGTCAGCCGGTCACAACGTGGCTTTCAATCAGGTCATCAATCGATCGAATGACTCAATATGTATGCATGTATGACAAGAAATTCAAATCTGATTTCTACATGCACAATCTACGCAAAACATAACAAACAATCAATAAATTCATCAATTCAGTTTCACGTAATTCACATAACAGCCTCTCAACAGATTCCACAACTCGAAATATAGTCATGTTCAAGCTCACAGCCGTTTAGAGCTGCTCCAATTCGTACCTCAATCCTTAAAATCTACCTCACAGATTCGAGACAGGGCGCGGCAACCACACGACCAAAGCAACCAGATTTCTCCTGGCTCACAAACACTGTAGAGACTTCCTGGAAGATGAAATCTGTTACAAAGCCTCATAAATCAGCTTAATTCTATTTCAAATCTGAACTTTTAAGCATTACAGCCTACGTTCAGAACTCTGTTCTAGTTCTACAAGTCTACCGAAGCTTAAAACAACAAGAAACGCTCACCCAAAAGCTCACAGCAACAGAGGAAGGCTCGGTCAGATCTCACGAAGAAATTCGAACCAACAGCAATGTCACGCTTCCTTCCTCAAGTCGTTCTACAACCTCAACTAGGTAGCAATCGAAAGAGCTAAACAAGGGGAGTTAAGCTCCACCAAAATCTTCCAAAACAAAGGATGGAAACGATGGGAATCTAACGGAGAAATGTTCGAATGAACAGTGTCGGTGGAGGGTTTCAAATGAGAAGATAGGAAATGTCGGGTGAAAAATGACTACGTGTTCATCTCTACTTAGCGTATAAATTCACCAGCCACCGACTTAAACAGATTCCTTCACCAAAATCATCTTCTGGTACTGAACAGATTCCTCTCATCAAATCCTAGCGCCAAACAGATCACTCGAACCTGAAACCAGCGCTCACATATCCATCATATTTCAGCTCTAACGCTAAACACCTACACACTAAACCAAACGACATCGTACGCGTGACATATGAAATGCTCCAGCGTTAACATACATCTGATCTCTCAGCGCTCGCACAAGTTCGATCACGCTAAGCGCTAATTAGTCAAAACGACGACTCTTCTGAGACATCTGAAACCAACACTAGCGCTCATCGCTGATCAGATCTCTCCATGCATTGCTAAGGCACTACATCAAACGACGTCGCTACAACTTATCAAAACGACGCAGCATCGCTAACACATGTTGACCAACGTTGACATCTGCTCTTGTCCACACGCTAGCGTTAACAGATCTCTCGCTACTCTCCAGCTGCGTTGACTAATCGTAGACTTCTGATTACACCAACCGTGAGATATCTGAACATCACGAAATGATTGCGTATCGCTACAAGCGCTACACTCGACCACCAGATCTCTCTCTCCCTGGCAGATCTCTCACTCCACCAGACTTCACCAAAATGACAGTGTTTTACTAAAAATTCGCGGCAACTCACGCGAACGTTCAGGGAATCAGATTTCTATCCAATTCTCATCAATTCAACTCAAATCTCAACCAGATCTCACTCGATAAATCCCGAACTAAATTCTGAACGATTTCCACGAGAGATCTGAAATTCTCAAATCAGGTTTCACCAAAAATTACAAAAATCAGAAATCTGAAAATTCAAAAATTCTAAATTCGAATTTCTCAATCCTCACAAAAAACCAGTATCTAAACTGCAATATGACAAAACTGAATCATAGAGGCGGTCACGGGGTACTGCTGCATCAAGCGCTTAGAGGTCCTCACCGCCAGTCGGAACATGCTCATCGACAGGATCATCACGTGTACCATTTAAACCTAGTGAACCTAGAGGCTCAGCATGCTCTATCGTAATGCATAATAAAGTATATACTAATAAAAGCGCTTGCAAGCACATACTGTAATTAAAATAACGCTAAAGACATGGACGCGTGCATGATCTTAAAACATTTCAACATGTAATCATATCATAACATGTCATATATCATATAAGGCATGGCATAACGTAATCTGAAAGAAAGCGTAAGAGTCATATCAGTGGATGTGAGCAAAGTGTGACTGATCAGTCGTAATAACCAACGTACGTGGCGGTGTGGTTCACCCGACCTTACCTCGGGATCCCTATATGTCACACCTCTTGAAAACTGCCATTTCACCCGACCTTACCTCGGGATCCATAGGCCCTGAAATCCTGAAATCATTCCTAAAAACAGGGTATCCCCGGGCCCGGCTACCCGGTTAACTCCCATCGTAGACTTGCCACATCACTTCCATTCCTCGGATTTTTAACTTAAAAATGACATGCCTGATCGTTTCATAAAATCTCATGGTGCGTGAATTTTCTTAAAATCATGCAATTTAAAAGCTTAGCTCGTTAATGGATAATTAATTCTTTTCTTTAAAACCTTTACGTACATAACATACTACATATATGATTAATTATGCATTTACGTGCTTCTATATTTTTCTACTTCGGTCAAGGGTTGATTACGGGGCCTGGCTCGCTACTTCTAGACCAAACGTCGCTCTAAAAACGGCCGATGAAACGAATGTTCACCGCTTTTCCCCATTTTTGCCTATTTTCTTAAATATTTGATTTCTTAAAAATCAAGACAAAAGGAACTAATTCAAATCAATTTTGACTTCTAAAAATAATTTGGGACTAAAAATCGATTTTGACTTTTAAAAATCAGTTCAAATCTATTTTGACCTCGAAAGCCGATTTTGACCAAATTAAAACCCGAAAATCGATTTTGACCTAATTAAAATTCCTAGAGCCTAATTTTGACTAAAAACTTAAAATTAAACATAACTTAGATTATTTAAAAGGTTTGACTCAATTTGGACCTTCTGGCTAATTTCTTTAAAATTTGGACCTTCGACACATAATAAAAATATTTTCTTAAATATTTGATTTCTTAAAAATCAAGACAAAAGGAACTAATTCAAATCAATTTTGACTTCTAAAAATAATTTGGGACTAAAAATCGATTTTGACTTTTAAAAATCAGTTCAAATCTATTTTGACCTCGAAAGCCGATTTTGACCAAATTAAAACCCGAAAATCGATTTTGACCTAATTAAAATTCCTAGAGCCTAATTTTGACTAAAAACTTAAAATTAAACATAACTTAGATTATTTAAAAGGTTTGACTCAATTTGGACCTTCTGGCTAATTTCTTTAATATTTGGACCTTCGACACATAATAAAAATCACAGGTCCCTAAATAAAATAACTTGACCCCATTTTAAATTATTTAACTCGAGACACGAAGAACCGATCCGGTCCAACCGAACCAGCCGAAACCTGTTCAGTTAGACCGAACCATAGCAACATTAAGCCTTAAACCTAAAATACACACACCCGAACATGCTGCCGCCGCGACCAGCAGGCACTCCTCACAACCGTTCGCCCTGCTCCGGCCACCACTTCATGCGCCATTCCGGATGGACCACCCCCAGGTCCAGCAGGACCTAACATGACCGACCTTGGCTCAGATCGTGGGCTAACCAAGGAGAACTGGTCGCTGCAATTGGACGCTCCAGCCATGCTGCGCCGTCGCGACTACCTGCTAGTCTTCATGTTCGTTCTCCCTGCTCCGGCCCCCACTGCCAGATACCTTCCGGCTGGACCACCCGCAGGTCCATACGGTTCTAAAATGACCGACCTTATCTCAAACCGTGGACCGAAAAGGGAGAACGAACCTCTGCAAGTGGATTCACCAGCCCTGCGGCGCGATGCATCACTCACGACTTCTACTACCTGATCTGGTTCGCCCGAACCCTTAGCCACTATCCTCCCTTGATCTAGACCACCATGAGTCCCCTAGGAACCCCTAGGACCAAGCCATCACCCCTGGAACTTACCATGACCGAAGCTATAATAGGAGAAAGCGTGACATGCCAAAAACCGTGAATCCCATGCATGACATATGAACATAGATGAAATATTTCGAGGCATACACACATAATTCATGCACAATTCTCATAAAACATGTTATTAGGATTTAAATGGTGGCAAGGGAATTGATATCACATGCCTGGGTTGAAGAAAACGTTGATCTGCGAGGTACGGACGTTGTAGGTGCGAGATCGGGGCGTCGCCGGAATTGGATCACCAAGATCCTTCAATGGCTGTATAACTTTCGAATTTTGTGTGTTCTAAGACTGGAGGGGACGTCTGGTGCAAGTGTTGGAGGCTAGGTTGTGTGCAAGATGTGTTTAATAAAATTAAAGAGTGCCAAAAGTGCCCCCTAAGACTTAATTAAGGAATTAAAAAGGATTTTTACATGCTTGCCCCTCACTTAAGTCTCCAAGTTGATTAAAACTCTAAACCAAGTTTTTAAAACTCCTAATTTTCGAAATAAAGGCCCTCTCCAATTTTAAAACACCTTAAAATCCAATAAAACAGCTCGTATAGGCGAAAAACGAGTTACCCTTCCAAAAGACCCTAATCTCGTCCACACGTCCGTAGCTCAAGCAGACTGAAAAATAACACATGCATACCATGCAGCATAAAATCATTATTAAATCATATAATAAGGCATGTAATCATCTAAAAATATTTTCCCCCAGTCATGCACTCATTTCTACGTAATCTGGATTTTGGGGCGTTACATGCGGCAACTGCACAGATGGAGCATGCAGATTTTGTAGAATCAGCGGTTACTGAGGGAATAGAAATGGAAACAGTTTTGGCAGACCCTGTGGTCACAAAGTCTGATGATATCATAGTTGAGGTTGATGAGCGCTCGCCTGCTGTAACTGATAAGGAAGATTTTGAACCCTTGAGCAAGGTTCTGGAGAAATCTTTGTCACCAATGTCTGTCGATGAATCTCTGACCATCGAAGAGCATTTGGCTCAAATTCCTGAAGTAATGATGCTACCTTCACTAACTTCAGCAGAGCCTACAAAAATCAAGTTCTGTAGTACAATTGAGATTAGAGGTGTTGAAGATGGTGAATGGTACAGGGCACATATTCCTAAGATTGCTGCTAATGATAAAGGGAAGGGATCTCTCGAGGAGCCAGATACTGTACAGGGGCATCCGACCCGTGAGCAATTTCAATTGATTTGTGGGGATATTGACTTTCTCATTTTGCTGAGAGAGAAAGTCATCACAGAAATGACTTCATTCTTTCATTTTTTTTAGCCTGAGGACTTTGAAAGATATGAGAACAGTTAAGGACAGTCTGTCCAAGGTAGAGAAAATGTTAGCTTGGGCAGAAACAGATTCTTTAGAGACAGCCATTCATCGAAGATTATTCATCATTGCTAAGTACAGAGAGGTGTTATTGCGAAAATTTTTGGAAGCACGGCGCACTAATCTTGTACCCGGTCTACCTAATACTGCTATTGATCAGTGAACTCTGGACCTTCTTTCAGCAGCTCACCAACAGGCAGTTAGAAACCTGCTAAGGCAAATGAGAGCTCATGGATTGAAGTGGACAAGGCCAGTTAGTTTAATGTTGTTTGAAGAACCATATCTTGAACGAGGTTTCTATATTCCGTGAAACCACAAGACAATTTTCTCCACCTGCTGGATCATAAACCTAAGGAAAATTTAAGGGTCATGGGTAGTTGAGGAAGGCTATGATCGTTTGGTTTGAAAGTGCATCAAGTGTGTTTCTTCCGATTGGTCGTCACTACCTGCTCGTAGTTCTATTCCAGATCTCTCCCCTATTTGCTTATTCTTTAGGCCAGTCCAGGGTGTGGACTCACAGCTTCCTCCTATTAAATCTTGGGGTTGGTACAGGGTATGTACAGAAGTTTTGCGGTATTCGTTGTTTGGGTGTTTGAAGCCGGTTGGCTGTTTTACTTTTTGTACAGATATCGTTCCGATAGGACCAGTTATGGGGGTTTTAAACATTCCAAGAAGAATTGTAGATTATGTTTCTTATCGTACCCAGATCTTAGATTCAGTTCTTGCAGATTTCAGTGCACAGATCTCACAAGTTGTATATATTACATCAGCTCCTACAGATTTTGTTCCTTCTTCTCCGCATCAAAGTTCAACTTCTGCTTCCTCTATGCATTTTACAGATAACATTCTTCAAGGTACTGAAACTACTGTTGAACATATTCTTGAACCTGTTACTGCCACTGACATGGATATCAGTGAACAGTTTGCACAGCTTCGGGATTCTATCTCTCAGATATCTATCAAGCATGTGCGGACGCACAGAAGTCTTGATGATCTCAAGAGCGAACTATTGTTTAAATCAAAAATCTTGCAAAAGCCTCTGCTGAAGCTCGAGATCAACAGACTCAACACCTTCAGAAATCTATTAAAAGTGTTCGCCAAGAGGGCCGAACTCAAAGCGATGTTCTGTCAGTTAAATTTAATGAATATCAGAAAGGAACTCGTGCTCACCATGCTCTCGTCATTACTGAGTTAGAAGATATTAGAAAGGAGGTCAAGGCGATGGATTAGCAACTTGCTACTATTCGGAGTGAAATGCTAGGCTTCTGTGCGCAAGCACAGGAAAATCATCTCAACCTCTCAACCCAACTTTTCTTCCTTGTTGATTATATCAATCAGGGTGGTGATGCCAAAAAGGGGGAAGGTGGTAGCAGTCGTCCTCATCCACCTACGGATGATCAAAGTAGATCCAGTGTGGACAATGGTGGCAGAGGTAGTGGGGGCGATGGTAGCAGTCAAAGAAGAGGTTCTAGTGGTTCTTCGAAGAAAAGACACACTGGAGGTGTTCATCACAGCAGTGGAGGTGGTGGATCAGTTGGACCTATAAGACGGGATGCTGAATATTGGATTTCTGGAAAGAGATAGTTTTAAGGATGTTCAGCTTATTGTACAAATCTTTTGTACTTAATCAATTTCGTTTATAAAATGTTAGCAGACTTGAGCAATTTATTTTTGCATCTATAAGTCATAAAGCTGCTAAGTTTTTTCATCACCAAAAAGGGGGAAATTGTTAAGATAAAATTTATTAGTTTTGGTGATAACAAAATAAGACCAAGAAATGACCTTAAGCTTTCGCAGAAGAATTCAGAAGTCATGATGTCATCCAAGTGTATTGAAGATCTCAGATTTCATGACTTCATTAAGGATTTCTAGAAGATAAGAAAATTTGAAGATTTCAGATTCCGTGACGTCATTGAGAGTTTCGCAGTAGACAAAAGAATTGAACTTTTCAGATCTCGTGACGTCATGTCTTTCAGTTATAGTTTTCCAGTTTAAGAGAGTTCTGAGCTAAGAATTGACTTCTGAGTTGACTATTCGGGAACAGTTATTCAGACTTGAAGCTACAGTGAGAGATCTGGTGTTAGAGCGAAGTGTATTCAGACTTGAGTAACAGAGTGTGGTTTATTGATTCAGATGTCAGTATTTCAGAAGTGGTTACAGAGCTATCAGTGAACATCAGATTTGAGGTTATCAGAAGTGTTCGACTCAGACTTAGGAACAGTATATTTTCAGAAGTCGCAAGTTTTCCGAAGTCGCAAGTATTCAGTTGTTGCATATACTCAGTTATCTCTATGTATTCAGTTGTGACAGCTTCAAATACACAATCAGCAATGAAATAACCAATTACTTCAAGGGAGAAAGAACTGTTTTAACAGAAAGAGCTTTCTGGCATAAGGAACGAACAGCTTCAAACGCTATCATATGTTTAAATTGGAAAGAATCAATGATCACGATTGAATCGTACAATTTCCTGGAATTAAGGAGACAATGTCAGAGCTATTTTGGGTAATAGTACACAGTACGCAGATGACGTTATACGATGTTTACCCAAATATGGTTTTACGACAATTTAGCCTGACGAAGCGCAATTTACCTTCAGTGGAGAAGTGTATGCAATTGTATGATACGATGAAGATTTGCAGAGGAGAATATTTCTGACAGTTGAGAACAAAGAGTATAAAAGGCTGAAGAATTCAAATGATAAAGCTCTCCGCTATCTTTTGCTCTTGACGCTATCAGTGGTCAACAACACTCACTCTAAAAGCTATCATACACTTACTAGAAATTTTCATTGCAAAAATATCCTAAGTCCAGTGTGTAAAACTCAAAGAACATTCAGTTCAGTTTTATAGAGCTAATCTTTGAGTTATCTTCTGGTTTACATTTGTAAACAGTTCTTGTTGATAAAAGAACCAGAAGATTTACAGCACTCAATTGTTGTGTATTCCATTGTATAATATTTTTGAGTCTGTAACAAACGTGCTACGTAAAGCCGTTTGAGTAAAATCAAAGTGTTTGTAAACAACAGCTGCGTCTGCGTGTATTTGGAGATTGCTAGGAGTTCACTTGGAGCGTGGCTCAATGACCGGGTGTTTACAGTGTCTGTACTCATCAAAGCCTTCTAGTGGAACCTTCCTGAAAAGGAAGAAGGGGAGACGTAGGATTTGATATCCCAACTTCCATAAAAAAATCTCTTGACCTTACACTTTTACTTACTGCATTTGTTTTCAGTATTACACTATTCACTATTTAATCGACCTTTTTCCGTATATTTATTGTTAGTCGAGAGATCAGCAGTTTGACTGAGATACCTTAAATCTGGTAACACAGATTTAAGTTAAGCAAGGCGTTGTGTAAAAATTGTTTTTAAGGTTTCGAAAATTTAAACTAAGGAGTTCATTCAACACCCCCACCCCCTTATGAACTCCTAAGGTTGTTTTCCGATCCATATTGATCCTATTAGCTCTGATGCTTCTCTGATGGTTTGGGCTGTGTTTTGATGTAGAAAGGGCGAGTGATAGCCTATGCGTCTCGGCAGTTGAAACCCCATGAGACGAGATATCCCGTTCATGATTTAGAGTTGGCTGCGATTGTGAGACCTAGATTTGTAATCAAGATTTAATTGTTGGAATGTATCGGTTTTAGAGATTTCTAGTGGTTTAGATCTCTGTATGTAAGTTTGGTTTGCATTTTCGGGTCTGAAATAGCATGTGGAGCAATTCTGGGAGTTTTTGTGTTTTTGAGATTTTTTGTGTGAAAGATGGTTTTTGGGTGAAAGCTGGTTGTTCAGTCGAAGCAGATGTCAACGCGGGTCAACATCACTGTAGCGCAAGAAGAAAAAGTCGTCGTTTGGATGTTGTGACTGGTTGTACAGCTGCGAGAGATTTGTGCGCTACTGTAGCTTGCAGCTGGTAGTGCGCTACTGTAGCTTGCAGCTGGTATTGCGCGAGAGTTATCGACCAGATTTGATGACGTTAGCGGTGCGACGCCGTTTTGATTAGTTGCAACGCTGCGTTTTTTTATGTTGCGGCTGGTACCAGCTTTTGGAGATTTCCCGTGATGTTTAAACCAGTCGTCTAGTTGTCCAGCTTTTGGTTGAGAACCAGTCGTAGGTAGTGTTCTACGATGTCGTTTTGTGTATTTGGGAATTATGCTTGCGGGGTTCGATCAGCCGATGGTTTGTTGGTGACTGCTGGTTATGTCGGTGGATAATTTAACCAGCTTTTGCGAGATGTATTTAAGGAAGACTTGGTCTTCGATTTTGAGCACCAGATTCCATACTTAGCAAAATATTCCTCGATTGTGTTCTTCGCTTCGAACCCTAGGTTACTGTTCACCGTAGCTTTTCTCCGACAATTCCTATCGTTTCCGGCCGTTGTTTGGTACGTGCGAGGTAGCGTTGGATTCCTCTTGAGAAGATCATCCATCTTATACCACTTTTGGAGGCTGTGGTTGGCTAGTTGAGGAACACGAAGTTGCTGCCCGATTGTGTGTTTTGAAGTGCAGGTAGAACTTCGTTCCTTTGTGATGAGATCTTGTTCCTAGCCTTGGTTTAAGCTTCCATTAAGTTGTTTTGGTAGTAATTGCATTGGTTGAGAGTGGCTCCCAGCCGTGAGTTTCTGTGCAGCTTTTGAGATCTGCGTGTTGTGTATTTAGCAGGTTGCTATCCAGATCTCTCTGGCCTGTTTTGTAGTAATTGTTGCACAAAAGTATAAGGTACGGATCTGAGCTTGATGTAGCTGCGAATTGGCGTGAGATTGAATGCTATATGGCTGTTGTGCATTGTTGTGGATGTTGCTGTGTGCATATGTGATTGCTGTGTTGTTTAGCTGTTATGTTTATGCATACACGCGTTTCCCATATTGCATTCATATTTCAGTTGCAGCCATTGTTTCGTATCTTGTAATGCTGTTGTTGATTCTTACCAGGATGCGAGGGCGAGTGGCAATACCACACTCTCATCTCCCTGCTGGGATCGTTAGCCACCATGCGCCGAGTGGTTAACTACCACAGTTCATGGGCGAGGAAACGGCAGGTTGAGTTGTTTGATGCATCTGGTATTCGGGTGTAGTATCACGGCGAGTGGCTCATTACACTGTGAACACACCCCGTGGCCACTGTTGTTGCAGATTCTTGGAGCTGTGCTTGAGTTTCTTAGCTCCCTTGTTGGTTGAGCCTTCCGTTGTTATCCGGTGTCTCATGCATAGAATCTGCATTTTATCTTATGCATTCTTTTAGCTATATCTGTTGCTCTCCGTACTGGGGTTTGACCCCATGTCCCTATGGGGCTTGGTTTGTTTCCTTGTTTGTGTTGTTTTTAGGGAACCCAGGTTTTACAGCTGGTCGTGGTTATAACCCAGCTGGTGGTGCCCCAGGAGG
>KV016747.1:72503-85595 GCA_001598015.1 Dorcoceras hygrometricum
CCAGGTTTTACAGCTGGTCGTGGTTATAACCCAGCTGGTGGTGCCCTAGGAGGTGGTTAGCGTGTCCTAGTTGCGTATAGCATATATATATATATATATATATATATATGTATCAGTTAGCCAGGGGGATGCCCTGTGCTTCGTTATTGTATCCAGTAGTTGGAGTCTGATACATGTTTTGATTGGTGTATGCTATGCTGTTGGTCGTTTTTATAAACTGGGATATATTTTGAGTATCGCTTTATTTTAAATTATATCGTTTTAAACTGTCAGGCCAAAAGCGAAAATTTTACCCGCTTTTTGATAGCTTCCGCATGTGTTTGTATGATTTTAATATGTTTAGAGCACGAGGCCTGACATTTTTGGTATCAGAGCTTAAGCTGGGATAAGCTCAATTTCTTTGCTCACACTCGAGTCTAGGCACAGTGTTGTGTGTTATGTGTGCTTGACTATGTGACTACGTGCTGCATATTTCTGTGTTATATGTTATCTATGCCGTATCTGTTCTGTTTTGCTTGATCCTGTTGAGTGTTTTCGTAGATGCCTCCTAGACGTCGTGGTAGAGGTAGGGGGCAGTTTCAGGAGTCAGGAGGACAGAATGAGGATCGGTATAGTTCTCGTACTCAGACTCGTGAGAGTAGTGAGGAAGAAGAGGTTGCGGCTACGGTGCCTCCGGTAGAGAGGATGGATGTGGTGATCGCTCGGTTTCAGAGGATGAACGCTCCAGTCTTCAATGGTGATGAGTCCAGTGAGGATGCGGACTCGTGGCTCCGGAACGTCATCTTTCTTTTCGATCGATGTCAGTATGATGATGAGCTCCGTTTGAGTTTAGTGATTCTACTGCTTAGGAAGGCCGCAGAGCGCTGGTGGCGAGGCGCTTCTAGTACATTGGAGGAGACTGGTGTCGGGATCTCTTGGAACAGTTTTTCCGAGACCTTCCGGCAGTAGTATGTACCCGAGTCTTATGTGAACGCCCGGGAGCGGAGTTCGACCATCTGGAGCAGGGTTCCATGACTGTTCGGGAGTATGCTAGGAAGTTCTCTTCTCTGTTGGCATACGTTCCCCATGTTTCTGGCCGGGAGAGGGCTAAGCGGACTCGATTTCTTGAGGGCTTGAATGAAGAGTTGTATCAGATGGTTTTGACTAGTAAGCCCAAGACTTACGCTGAGGCTGTGGACAGTGCCATTGACATTGAGGAAGGTTTGCGTAGCCGTCGTGCTCGTCGGCAACAGGCACCGCAGGGTGGTCGTCCTGCTATTCAGGGAGCGCAGTCTTATCAGTCCTCCGAGTCAGCCTATCAGCCCCAGCAGCAGCAGCAGCCACAGGTGGCGCAACAGTCTGGCCGTCAGAGATTTCGACCTCGAGGTCAGCAGTTCAAGAAGAAGTCGGGTTCTGGCTCTTTTGGTTCGGGCAGCTCGAGTAGCAGTGGTTCTTGGGATGAGTTTTGAGGCTTTTGCGGTGGAAAGCATCCGTCCACGCAATGTGTTGGTGTGCAGGGTTCCTGCAACATTTGTGGTCAGTACGGGCATTTTGCGAGAGTGTGTCCATCAGCTGGATCACAGCAGACCGCGGCCCAGCCTCAGGGTCGTGGAGGTCAGTCTAGGGGCCGTTCTCAGTATTTTCAGCAGCCCCGATTGGGTGAGATTAGTTTAGGCCGTTTCAGCAGCCTGAACCTTCGCGCTTTGGGCAGTCGTCTCAGCCTTTATTCTCAGGACCCTAGCATGCTCAGGTTAACGCCATTACGAGGGAGCAGGCAGAGGAGACACCGAGCCGGGTGATTGGAGGTACATTTCTTGTTTTTGACTTTCCTGCTCGTGTGTTGTTTGACACCGGTGCATCGCATTCGTTTATTTCTGATTCGTTTGTTGTTGAGTATGGTCTGTGTACCATTCCTTTGTGCGATGCCGTTTCTGTTTCTACCCCTGGTGGTGTGAGTCTGTTCTCCCAGGAGGTTTTGTTGGATGGCGTTTTGCGGTTTGGTGAGCATGTCCTGTTAGCGAACTTGATCCGTTTGATGCTTTGGGATTTCGATTGCATAGTTGGGATGGATGTGCTGCCCAAATATAGGGCCTCCGTGGACTGCTTCCATGGGATTGTGCATTTTAGGCCTATGTCTGGCGAGAAGTGGGACTTCTACGGCCAGGATTCTAGATCGAAGATCCCGTTGGTCTCAGCGATGGAGATGTTTAGCTTGTTATCTTTGGGGAATGCTGGCTTTATGATATACGGTTTGGATGCATCTTCTTCTTCCCACATTCAGCTTAGCGACATTCCCGTGGTGCGACATTTCCCGGATGTGTTTCGGAGGAGATTCCTGGTTTTCTTCCGAGGCGTGAGATTGACTTCAGCATAGAGCTGGTGCCTGGCACAGCTCCGATTTCACGTGCTCCTTATCTTCTGGAGCCTGCGGAGTTGAGAGAACTCAAGGTGCAGTTAGATGATTTGCTGGAGAAAGGTTTTATTCGACCTAGTATGTCACCGTGCGGAGCGCCCATACTTTTTGTGAAGAAGAAGGATTGCTCAATGCGGATGTGCATTGATTTTCGCCAACTGAATAACCACTATCAAGAACAAGTACCCGTTGCCAAGAATCGATGATCTGTTTGATCAGTTGCAAGGTTCTGCGGTGTATTCAAAGATTGATCTTCGTTCCGGGTACCATCAGCTGAGAGTGAGAGATCAGGATGTCGCAAAGACTGCGTTTCGTACGAGGTACGGACACTTTGAGTTTTTGGTGATGCCGTTTGGTTTGACCAACGCGCCTGCAGTCTTTATGGATTTGATGAACCGAGTTTTCCGCGAATTTATCGATCAGTTTGTGATCGTGTTCATCGACGACATATTAGTCTATTCGAAGACTCCTTTGGAGCACAAGGAGCATTTGCGTATTGTCCTTCAGAAGCTGAGAGACCAGCAATTGTATGCAAAGTTTTCCAAGTGTGAGTTTTGGTTGGATCGCGTCGTATTCTTGGGACATGTGATTTCAGCCGAGGGGATTTCGGTGGATATCAGTAAGGTTGATGCTGTTCTGAACTGGGAGCGTCCCAGGAATGTTTCCAAGATTCGCAGTTTCTTGGGTCTGGCGGGCTATTATCGTCGCTTCATTGAGGGATTCTCAAGTATAGCAAATCCGATGACTCAATTAACTCAGAAGGACAAGCGCTTTGTTTGGACTGAGCAGTGTGAGAATGCTTTTCAACTGCTCAAGGAAAAGTAGACTACTGCGCCTGTGTTGGCTCTGCCGTCCGGTTGGTGGTTTTGTTGTTTGTTCTGACGCTTCCTCAATGGATTGGGTTGTGTGTTGATACAGAATGGTTGAGTCATTGCGTATGCCTCACGGAAGTTGAAACCGCACGAGACTCGTTACCCCGTCCATGATTTGGAGTTAGCAGCGGTGGTCTTTGCGTTGAAGATCTGGCGTCACTACCTGTATGGCAACCAGTTGGTGGTGTACTCCGACCACAAGAGTTTGCAATATCTGTTTTCGCAGCCTGACTTGAATATGAGACAGCGTCGGTGGATGGAGCTGCTAAAAGATTTCGATTGTGAGATTAAGTACCAGCCTGGGAAGTCGAACGTAGTGGCCGATGCTTTGAGCAGGAAGGCTAGTGAGGTGCTTGCTTCGTTGTACATCTCTAAGGATCAGGAGCATCTTAACACTATGGGTTGGAGATTTTACCCGGCTGAGGATTGTGTGGTGGTTTCTTTTTTCCAAGTTGGAGCCACAGATTGTTTCTACCATTCGAGCAGCTCAAAGGCTGATCCGTCTATCCACGAGTTGAAGTTGAAGGTCAGGGCTGGCGAACTTGAGGACTATTCCGTCTCTTCTGATGGTTGTTTGCGTTTTTGGGGCAGGTTGGTTGTGCCCAATTTGATTGATTTGAAGGAGGATATCCTTCGGGAAGCGCACTATAGCAGACATAGTGTTCATCCTGGTGCACGGAAGATGTACCATGCTTTGAAGCCGCACTTCTGGTGGGATGACATGAAGAGTGACGTTGCTGGTTTTGTCGCTCGTTGTTTAAATTTCCAGATGGTAAAGGACGAAAGGATGAGACTTGGTGGTCTGTTGCAGAGTTTGGAAGTGCCCCAATGGAATTGGGAGCACATTGCTATGGATTTCGTGACGCATCTGCCTCGTTCCAGCAGAGGATGCGATGCTATTTGGGTGGTTATAGACCGACTGTCGAAGTCTGCAAATTTTATTCCCTATGAAATGACCTTCTCGTTGAAGAAGATGGCGAAGCTGTACGTTGATTTTGTTGTTAGACTGCGTGGTGTGCCTGTTTCGATCATTTCTGACCGAGATCCGACGTTTACTTCTAGTTTTTTGAAAAGTTTGGAAACAGCTTTGGTACCAGATTGGCTATGAGCACCGCGTATCACCCCCAGACAGATGGCCAATCTGAGCGCACTATCCAGACATTGGAGGATATGTTGCGAGCTGTTGTGTTGGATTTCGGAGGTAGCTGGCGAGATGCGTTGTCTTTGGTTGAGTTTTCGTACAATAATAGCTACCAAAAGTTTCTCCGTTTCGCAGTGTCATGCGCTTTGGACACAAGGGAAAGTTATCCCCTCGTTACGTCGGACCGTATGAGATTGTTGAGAGGATTGGCCCTTTAGCGTATCGGCTGTTGTTACCGTCAGAGTTGTCTTCTCTTCATGACATCTTTCATGTTTCCATGTTGAGGAAGTATGAGCCAGATCCGTCTCATGTGCTTAGAACTGACGAGGTGTAGCTAGATCAGTCGTTGAGCTATTAGGAATATCCCTTGAAGATCCTTGGCAGAAAAGAGAAACAGTTGAGAAATAAGACCATTCCGTTGGTAATGGTGCAGTGGAGCAAACATGGAAGGGAAGAAGCTACTTGGGAGCTGGAATAAAAGATGCAGCGCGAGTGGCCGCATCTATTTGAGTAGCTGTTGAGCTAAATTTCCAGTAGTCTGTAGCTTTTGGTTGTATTTCTTCCCTAGTTATTGTTATATGTTTGCTCAGTTATCTTAAACTCTTGGCCTTGTGTTAGGCGAGCTGTTGTTTGATTTCTGCTGTTTTGTTGTTGTGCCAGAATTGTTGTTTGATTTCAGGGACGAAATCCTTTTTTTTTGTGGGGGAGAAATGTGAGACCTGGATTTGTAATCAAGATTTAATTGTTGGAATGTATCGGTTTTTAGAGATTTCTGGTGGTTTAGATCTTTGTTTGTAAGTTTGGTTTGCATTTTCGGGTCTGAAATAGCATGTGGAGCAATTCTGGGAGTTTTCGTGTTTTTGAGATTTTTTGTGTGAAAGCTGGTTTTTGGGTGAAAGCTGGTTGTTCAGTCGAAGCAGATGTCAACGCGGGTCAACATCACTGTAGCGCGAGAAGAAAACGTCGTCGTTTGGATGTTGCGACTGGTTGTCCAGCTGCGAGAGATTTGTGCGCTACTGTAGCTTGCAGCTGCTAGTGCGCTCTGCGTTTTTTTATGTTGCGGCTGGTACCAGCTTTTGTTGATTTCCCACGATGTTTAAACCAGTCGTCTGGTTGTCCAGCTTTTGGTTGAGAACCAGTCGTAGGTAGTGTTCTACGACGTAGTTTTTTTTATTTGGGAATTATGCTTGTGGGGTTCGATCAGCCGATGGTTTGTTGGTGCCTGCTTGTTATGTCGATGGATAATTTAACCAGCTTTTGCGAGATGTATTTAAGGAAGACATGGTCTTCGATTTCGAGCACCAGATTCCATACTTAGCGAAATATTCCTCGATTGTGTTCTTCGATTTGAACCCTAGGTTACTGTTCACCGTAGCTTTTCTCCGACAATTCCCATCGTTTCCGGACGTTGTTCGGTACGTGCGAGGTAGCGTTGGATTCCTCTTGAGAAGCTCTTACATCTTGTACCACTTTTGGAGGCTGTGGTTAGCTAGTTGAGGAACACGAATTTGCTGCCCGATTGTGCGTTTTGTACTGCAGGTAGAACTTCGTTCCTTTGTGATGAGATCCTGTTCCTAGCCTTGGTTTAAGCTTCCAGTAAGTTGTTTTGGTAGTAATTGCGTTGGTTGAGCGTGGCTCCCAGCCGTGAGCTTCTGTAATTGGCCGTGAGTTTCTGTGCAGCTTTTGAGATCTGTGTGTTGTGTATTTAGCATGTTGCTATCCAGATCTCTCGGGCCTGTTTTGTAGTAATTGTTGCACAAAAGTATAAGGTACGGATCTGAGCTTGATGTAGCTGGGAATTTGCGTGAGATTGAATGCTAGATTGCTGTTGTGCATTGCTGTGGATGTTGCTGTGTGCATATGTGATTGCTGTGTTGTTTAGCTGTTATGTTTATGCATACACGCATTTACCATATTGCATTCATATTTCAGTTGCAGCCATTGTTTCGTATCTTGTATTGCTGTTGTTGATTCTTACCAGGATGCGAGGGCGAGCGGCAATACCGCACTCTCATCTGCCTGCTGGGATCATTAGCCACCATGCGCCGAGTGGTTAACTACCACAGTTCATGGGCGAGGCAACGGCAGGTTGAGTTGTTTGATGCATCTGGTATTCGGGTGTAGTATCACAGCGAGTGGCTCATTACCACACTGTGAACACATCCCATGGCCACTGTTGTTGCAGATTCTTGGCAATGTGCTTGAGTTCCTTAGCTCCCTTGTTGGTTGAGCCTTCCGTTGTTACCCGGTGTCTCATGCATAGTATCTGCATTTTATCTTATGCATTCTTTTAGCTATATCTGTTGCTCTCCGTACTGGGGTTTGACCCCATGTCCCTCTGGGGCTTGGTTTGTTTCCTTGCTCATTACCACACTGTGAACACATCCCATGGCCACTGTTGTTGCAGATTCTTGGCAATGTGCTTGAGTTCCTTAGCTCCCTTGTTGGTTGAGCCTTCCGTTGTTACCCGGTGTCTCATGCATAGTATCTGCATTTTATCTTATGCATTCTTTTAGCTATATCTGTTGCTCTCCGTACTGGGGTTTGACCCCATGTCCCTCTGGGGCTTGGTTTGTTTCCTTGTTTGTGTTGTTTTCAGGGAACCCAGGTTTTACAGTTGGTCGTGGTTTTAACCCAGCTGATGGTGCCCCACGAGGTGATTAGCGTGTCCCAGTTGCGTATAGCATATATATATATATATATGTATCAGTTAGCCAGGGGGATGCCCTGTGCTTCGTTATTGTATCCTGTAGTTGGAGTCTGATACATGTTTTGATTGGTGTATGCTATGCTGTTGGTCGTTTTTATAAACTGTGATATATTTTGAGTATCGCTTTATTTTAAATTATATCGTTTTAAATCGTCAGGCCAAAAGCGAAAATTTTACCCGTTTTTTGATAGCTTCCGCATGTGTTTGTATGATTTTACTCTGTTTAGAGAACGAGGCCTGACAGCGATTGTTTTTTCCTTGAAGATTTCGTTTCATTACTTGTATGGTGAGCAGTGTGTGGTGTACACGGACCACAATAGTTCGAAATATATCTTTACACAGTATGATTTGAAAATGAGGCAACGTCGTTGGATGGAGTTGCTCAAAGATTTTGACTGTGATATTCAGTACCATCCTGGGCGGATGAACTTAGTGGCCGATGCTTTGATTAGTAAAGCTCAACCTGCGATGTTGACGTCGATGAGTATATCCAAAGTCTATGAGGATTTGGGGACTTCTGATGGTATTTTGAGCCAAGTGATCAGTATTTCATAGTTTCTTCTATTCAGGTAGAACCATAGATTGTTGCAGACATTTGAGCAGCACAGTGAACTGACCCGTATATCCATGAGTTGAAGATTAACGCCCAAAATGGTCAGTCAGAAGATTTTTTTCTGTTTCTTCTGATGGATGTCTGAGATTCCGTGGTAGATTGGTGGTTCCAAACCTGATTGATTTGAAAGAGACCATCTTGAATGAAGCCCACTGTAGTCGTTACAGTGTGCATCCGGGCGAAAAGAAGATGTATCATGCCTTGAAGTCTCACTTCTGGTTGGAAGTATGAGGAATGACATCTCTGGATTTGTAGTACAATGTTTGAATTGCCAAAAGGTCAAGGCGGAGAGGATGAGACCTGGTGGATTTCTACAGAGTCTAGAAGTGCCTCAATGGAATTGGGAGCACATCGCCATGAATTTTGTGACTCATTTACCTCGATCGAATAGGGGATGTGATGAGATTTGGGTTGTTGTTGACAGGCTTCCGAAGTCAACCTATTTTATTCCTATGATGTGAGGTGTTCGATGAAGAAGATGTAGAAGTTGTATATAGACCATGTGGTTAGATTGCACGGAGTGCCAGTTTCGATAGTGTCTGATAGAGATCCAATATTTACTTCCCGATTTTGGAAAAGCTTGCAAGCAGCTATGGGTTCAAGATTGGCTATGAGCACAGCTTATCACCCATAGACAGATGGCCAATCCGAGAGGACCATTTCAGATTTTAGAAGATATGTTGCGAGCAATAGTGATGGATTTCAGTGGTAGTTGGCAGGATTCTTTATCCTTGGTTGAATTTTCTTATAACAACATCTACCATGTAACTATCGGGATGGCCCCATTCGAAGCTTTGTATGGTTGAAAGTGTAGATCTCCAATCTGCTGGGAAGAGATTGGTGAGAAACAGTTTTCTACTCATGAATATGTGCAGCATATGAAAAATCAGATTGAGTTGATTCGGGGTAGAATGAAAGCTGCACAAGATCGTCATGCGAGTTATGCTAACAAGAGACCCAAACCTTTGGACTTTTAGGTTGGCGATCAAGTGTTAAACATCTCAAAGTTTCTCCTTTCAAGAGAGTGATGAGATTCAGATTTAAGGGTAAAATGGCGCCTAGATTTGTTGGTCCCTTTGAGATTATTGAGAGGATTGGATCTTTGGCATACATATTACGTTTTCCTGCTGAGTTAGCAGCGATGAATGATCTGTTTAATTTATATATGTTGAGGAAATATGAGCCAGATATGTCCCATGTGCTGAGAACTGATGATGTGAGGAATCAGATTTCAAGAATTGTGATTAATCGAATTTTGGGATTAGATTAGTCACAAGAATTAAGACTTTTGGATTTTAGACTTTCGATTTTTGGTGAAATATGATTTGAGAAAATTCAGATCTCTAGTTGGAGTTGTCCAGATTTTAGTTCGGGTTTATCGGGTGAAATCTGGTTGAGAATTGGGATCAAATTTGTTAGATTTTGATAGAAATCTGGTTCTCTGAGTGTTAGCGTGTTTTGCCGCGAGAAGTAGGTAAAACGCTGCGTTTTGGTGAGATCTGATTAGTTGAGAGTGCAGCGTTTTCTTTTCGCATTTTCAGATGTCAACGATTGGTCAACGGAACTGTAGCGAGTGATCGCTGGATTGAGAGATCTGGTTTCGTTGTATTGAACGCTGGTGATTGTTCGCGCGTAGAAATCTGGTAGAGCTAGTGTGTGACGTAAGCAGATTTCATGTGTTGGTCATCATGTGAGAGTTGACATCTGTTGTTGTGTCTTAGAACGTTGTGGTTTGAAGTGAGATCTGTTTCGCTGTGCGACGTCGTTTGGATTAGTGGTTACGTCGTCGTTTTAGCATTTTGGGTTGCTAAGGCGCAGAGATCTGTTTTAGTGGTAGCGCTGAGATCTGTTTTGAGCGCTAGCGTTGTGTTATGGAGGAGAGATCTGTTTTGAGCTAAGCGACGTCGTTCCCTTTAGTTGTTGCGTCGTCGTTTTGGAATCCTCAGCGTTTAGTGTGTTTTGTATTGCGCTAGCGAGGGATCTGGTTTGTGTTACCGTTGGAGAGACCAGATGTCACCGAAACGCTGTCGTTTTGACTTGTGAGCGAGCGTTTGTTGTTAACGCTGGGATTTGGTGGTTATTAGCGTTGTTTGAGAAATCTGTTTGACGCTATTTCTCGTTGCAGGGATCCGTTTTTTTCGGTGTTGGACTTAGACAGTAGCATTTGAATTGAGGATTTAAATACAAGTGTTGAGTTACACTTAGAGTATTTTAGACCCGATATTTTTTATCCTCTTCTCTGTTGAAACCCTCGACCGACACTGTTCATTCGGACATTTCTCCCATCGATTCCAGTCTCTGTTTTTGAAGATCTTGGTGGCGCTGGACTCCCCTAGCTTAGCTCTTTCGTTTGCCACCCATTAGAGAACCTGAATTAGCATCGGAGAAGAAAAGCGAAGCTGCTCCGTCTTCGTACCGTGTAGTCCGTTGGTTCTCCTTCTAGCGTGAGCTTTTGGGTGAGCATTCCTCATTGTCTTGAGCCTTACTCTTGTAGTTATTACCTACGTAGATGTGTAGAGCTTGAGTTCAGTTCTGGCCGTAGGTGTTTAAGGGTTGATGTTTAGATTTGAGCTAAGATATTAGCTACCTTGCACAGATTTCAGTTCCTTGAAGCTTCTGCCGTGAATTTCGAACCAAGAGAAAGCTGGTTGCGTTAGCCGTGAGTTCTGCCGTGCCCTGTATTGAATCCGTGAGGAAGAATTTTGAGGATTGAGGTACGAACTGAGCAGCTCTTAGTGGCTTGAAGCGTGAACATGACCATATTTTCCCTATTATGAAATCTGTTGGCCTGTTGCTGGGATTGCTACGTGAAACAGTGTGTGGAATTGATTGATTTACATGCTGTTTTATGGTATTGATTGTATGCATTGTGCATTTGATATTGATTGGCATACATGCATACATCTTGAGCCTGATTGACAGATTGATTGACGACCTGATTGAGAGCCACGTTGTGACTGGCCGACTGAGTTGTCGTGCCTAAAAAGTCCAACGCTATCATCGGAGTGGTGACGACCGGATTAGAGTGTCTACCACCGAGCTGTGATGGGTTGACGGACCCTGAAGATCACGGACCGATGATTTCCACCGGCTGACTTGCTGTGCATGGTATAGAGGCTCGACATATGTGATTGCCAGTTGACTTACTGGTCTCGCTATCCGATTCCTTGATAGCCCTCATGCATTCATAGCATTGATTTATAGCATGTTGCATGTTTAGCCATTTTGATTAGCTCTCGTACTGAGGCTTGACCTCGTATTTTGTTTTTCTGCTTTTGTGTCTTGGGTCTGTGTTGCCCATTTGCAGGATCATCAGGTAACCAAGCTGGACAGAGTGGAAGTTCAGCTGGTCGATCCCCGTTTCCTTGAGTCCTAGTCTATTTTATTATGTACTGAACCGGGGGATGCCCCGTGTTTTTATGTATTGGGGATCTGTATTTGATTTGATATGTCGTTGTTACCTGGTTGTATAAGTTTGAGTTAACTTATATTTCGATTATCGATATTTTGAATATATGTGTTTGAGTTCAGGCCCAAACTCTTTCGAAAAATTTTTAAGCCCTGATTTTATGCTTCCGTGTTTATGCGTTTATTATGTGTTAATTGTGAAAAATTAGCACGGGGCCTGAAATTTTGGTATCAGAGCTTAAACTGGGATAAGTTCGATTTCTTTTGATCACACTCGAGTCTAGGCACAGAGTTTTGATTTGATTTTTGATTGACTATGTGACTTATGTGATCTTTTATCTGTCTCTATGCTATATCTTGTTGGCGACAATGGCGGATCCGGATCCCGTTTCGTGGGGGCGCAGCGGAAATCAAAAATTGCCCCGAGAAACGTTCAATACATTCAAATACAATTCTATAAACATTCATAGGGTGTTCATAGAATCGTTACCTTACTGGCGTCTAGGCGCCTGGCTCCGACCAGTTTCACGAGGAAACCGGCACTTCAAACGGTAGGAGGCGGTAGATCGTCAATAAGGTCCACGACCGGAAACAAGCTTCCTCCATCAATCTGCACTAGAATATCTGACGGATTCTGGCACGGACGGAAACTCCTCGTTGCGGTTATCGAAACAAGTCCGATCACACGACGAACGGACGGCGGCGGCGCGGCGGAGGGGCGGCGGTGGGCGACGGCCGTGCGTGAGGTTTGAGAGGAGGGGCGGCGGTTTTTGGAGCTTGGAGGCTAGGGTTTAGTGTTGTTAATTGTATGATTAAATCCCTAGTACAATACTAGTATATAACAAATATACATTGGCTTGAACCGGCCCATTGGACTTGGGTCAGGCCCAAGTCCATATGAACATTCAGTTCATTTAAATCACTACGGTTTCATCATAACTCCGATCGACGATCAGATCCGACAGATCGACTCAGTTTCCAAACTAAACATTATTATGTGAAAAACAATTTTTCAGATTACCTACCAAAATGACAGTTTTGCCCCTCAACTTTGGGAAATCGCAATTTGACCCCTATTGACTTTTAGGAAGTCGCACACCCTAAAATTCTCCTCATATGCTCAACACATTAAGCTCAGTTTCCGTGCGGGAATCATGAATCCAGTACTTGTGTGACCCTCAATGGTTCAGGGATACAGCTAGTCGTGGGCCCACAACCATTGTGACTCCGAAATCACAATTTCGGACTTGCCCAACGGATCATGGTAAAGCGCCTATCAACATTGCCCCATGATCCCCTAGGTATCACTGATAGTGCCTGCAAGAACCAGTTGGTCGTGGTTAGCGTACAGTACGGTCCTTTCAACACATATATCCCGATCAGATCAACGACCATTGGTAAATCGAGAGTCGCTAGAGATCCGATAGCCATGCATACATCTTGGAGATCGAATAGTGACATCGTGAGTGTTACTAGGTAAACCCATTTACCTAAAACACATCCAGTACTCTGGCCAAAGATTTGATGGTCCCCGGAAATAGGATCACTAAGCAAATAGGAGTTCAGAAGGGGGGGTTGAATGAACTCCTTCGAATTTTCTATTTCAAAACCCTTTTAAAATGTTTGGATCTCAGTTTTATGCAAACTTCTCAGCCAACAAAATATGTGCGGAATGAGGCTGATTGGTTTGTGAACAATGAACAATGCGCAACACAAAATAAATGCGTAAGTAAGAGATAGAGTCAAGAGTTTGTTTCTGGAAGTTCGGATATCAATATCCTACATCTCCCCTTCTTCCTCCTCGGAAGGTAGCACTAAAAGACTTTGATGAGAGTAGCCATTCTACAAACACCCGATCCCGTAACCCACAGCTACGAGAACTCCTAGCGCTTTACAACACTTCACGCAGACTTAGCTGCTGGTTTACAAGACTTTGAACGTTTTTCGAACTTCTTT
>KV016747.1:141585-154786 GCA_001598015.1 Dorcoceras hygrometricum
TTAGCATTGTTAGATTCTGGTCAACTTGTATTTTGTATCAGATAGGTTTGTTAAGAAATTGATATCTAACTTAGAAGAAATAGAAGTAGAGTACTGTGTTTAGATCCCTTTAAGTTTGAGTTTTATTTCCCGTATGTTTAGGATTGTTCATCTTCTGGTGAATGGTAATATCGGATCTTGACGATATGTAATCGGTAGTTGTTAGTCGAATCAGTATAAAGTCTGGTTTGATAGAAAACAGCTGATAGCGTAGCTGTCGTTTGATGTTGCAGCGCCAACGTTCATTTTTCAGCAATTGCATTCCATTGTTATGACCAGCAGCTGCACAGTTTATTTCCAGCAGTTGCATTATATCGATTGTATCCAGCAGTTGTACTATTCATATTGTTTCGCAACGGCATCGTTTTAATTAATACGTTTGTTGTTAGTAAATGACCTTGCAGCTGGTTCCTATTTATCCCAACTGGTTTCTTTCAGCAATACTCATGAACAGTAGAAATCTGTTTCGTTTCCAAATACTGTTCCATTTTGTTGCGTCCGATTTCATTTCAGCGATGCGTCTCTTATAGTAGAATTAGATGCTCAGATAAGAACCTATTTAAGTAACGTTAGATTTAAATTATGAAGAAGTTTTAGTAAAGATTCTTTTAAGAGAAAACCGTAAGTTAAGGAATAGAACTATCCCTTGATTAAGATGCAGTGGGTAAATCACACTGAAAAAGAAGTTATGTGGGAAAGTGATTTTGAATTGTAGAAAAGCTACCCAGATCTTTTAAGTAAGAAATTTTGAGGACGAAATTTTGTTAAGGGGGTAGGTTGTAATGCCCAGATATTTTAGAAGTCCACAAACTAGAAAGATATGAGATTGAGGGATTACAATGCTATATTATTTCGATCCATGAATAGATTCAGTTTCAGATTTCATGTCTTACGCAATGATCAACCTATTATTATATCCTGGGTTGATAACCAGATTTTAGAATGCAATAACAGTAGATGTCTAGTGGTTCCAGCAAGCCAATCGAATCCTTTTGTTTTAACTAAAATGGTTCGGTTTCCATATGCATCATTTTTATTTTGAAAAATAGAGACGCTTATACTGGATTTTTGGACATATCGATTAAACGTGTTTCCCTTCAGTAGTCATTCTAAATCATATAAATAGGATGATAAGTTGCTCATGCATCATTGTATTCAAATCAAATCATTTAGAAGCGGTGCTCTCTCTCAAGAAGCCGAACAAAATACTTTCAAAGTGTTTTAAAGGAAACAGGCGGTGCGTTAGGAGTTGCTGGATTCTCTGCCGTTATTGTGTTAAAGAATTCAGGCAAGTAAACTCTGTTTCTTGCTCACTCAGTGAAAGCATATATTGAATTCTGTTTGCATGATTATATGAGATTTTAAAGAAAGGAATATGGCTTCGGCTGTTCTTCAAAACCAGAAAGTCCATGCTCTGTTTTTATGAAGGTTGCGTTTTACTGTATTTTTGATCCAGAAAGTTTACAGAAAATGGTTTGATGATGTTCTTTTAGTTAGTTCTTGAGTTTTCTTCAGAAATTCCATCGAAGTAGCTTACAAGTAGCTTATTCGATCATTTGCAGAAATTTCTTTAGATATTTTGAATTCTTCAGACAAAGGAAAACCATCGTCATTCACCTGGTTAAGTCTGAAAGCTGGTTCTTATACCACTACTATTATTGCTTTGTCGAAAATATTCTAAGTATAGATTTCAGCTAGTTAGAATTCAGCAGATGCGTTGTCTTCGTAACATTCAGCAGATGCACTCCATTTTTATAAATTCAGCAGATGCGTTTTATTGTCAAATTTCAGCAGTTGCAATATTTATTTTATTATTCCTGCGACTGGTTGACATGCTACGACATCGTTTCACTTTACATTTGTTTAAAATACCTTGCGACTGGATTCCTGTCTTGCGACTGGTTTTCTATTCGTTGCGACTGGTACTATTCATTCAGCTGGTATAAGTCTTGCGACTGGTACTGTTCATTTCAGCTGGTTACCGTTCATTCTTCGTTTTCTTTAACAGATAACGAAATTTCAGAATTTGATTCCATATTCAATTCCGAATAATTTCAAAGATTGTATTCGACTTATCTGACAGATTCAACTAGCTAATTTATTCAGTTTTCATCTTCGCAAGCTTTATAGAGAAATCCTTTACAGTTCCAGAACATCATTAGACAAAAGAAAAACCAGTAATTCGTGCAAGAGAGAAAGAAAACAGATTTTTAGAAAAAAAAGAAAGAGCAGAACGATATTTTAGAAAATATTTTAAGTTATGACAACAAAGAGGGTCCCCAGAATAAGGGTGAGTGCGTGGCTGACGAACCGTGTGCCCTTTCAACAGAAGAAAGATCAGGTGTATAGGTCGACGGATCTGTATATCCCTTCACCTTGAGCCATAGTGCTAGAAACTGATATCAGGAGTTTGATCAAGCGAATTGGACCAAAATATTTAGAGTGTTGTCATAATTTCAGAAGAGAGCAAATGTGATTTTAATCACAGCTCCAGAGAATGTTTAAAGAAAATGTTTTCAGAATTTGATTATGTTTTATGCTTTCAGTTTCTATCATATTTCTCAGTTATATAGTGCGCTTGTTCATTCCAAAGCGTATCCAGAATTCATTTATGTATTCAGCTTTCAGATTTCAGTTTCAGTATCAGTTCTATTGCATGATTTTGCTATTTCAGATTTACCTGCTGAGTCTTCGGCTCACTAGTTTTCATTGAGTGCAGGTAATCAGCAGTAAGAGCTGGAGGGAGATGATCAGAAAGGGAGGATGTGTTTATCGTGGACATCTTCCGTTGTTTCTTTCAGACTTTTGATTTTGATGTACAGAACTTAGTTATAGTTTTGTATGTTAGCAGATTTCTAGTTTCTCATTTTTGTAGAAATCTGTATGAACTTTTGGAGTAAAATATATGCAAGTTCACTGGTATTTTGTCAGCTGGTATAGCAGTTCCGCGTGTGTTATTTGTTCAGCAGAGGATTTAGTACCATGTTTTGTATACCCTTCCTGCTGATTTCCTTCACTTGTTATGAAACGTGTTTACCAGATTTTATTTCTACTTCCGCTCATGTCATTGATTTCCTTGTTCCGCATTTCAACAGCAACAAATTGTGTTTATTCGCAATTTAGTCCAGAATTTTAGTAACGGCTTTTATGTTTATTAAGATCGGAATTTTTGGGTCTTTCAATTCAAACCCCAAATTTCTAAATTTCTTTTGAGAAAAGTCCGGTCGTTACACAGATCTACTCTTTTCAAGAAACTGAGGCTCGCTACCAGATATTGCAAATGCTAGATTTGGCTTCATTATCTTTAATGGACCTTCTGTGATAACAGACCACATATCGTCATCTTGAGAAGCCAGATGCACTTGCATGCGAATCTTCCAGTCGTCGTAATCCTCCTTGGAAAACATAGGAATCTTGTTGTGAGAAGTTGACATTTTAATATAAGATAAAGCACAAACAACAACTGTTCAATACTGAGATGCGCAGGCTCTGATCCAAATTGATAGGATCAATGTTACAAGCGCTCGCTTAACTTAAATCCGAGTTACCAGATTTAAGGTATCTCATTTTAACTTGTTATCTCTTGGCTAACAAATATTGTGCGGAAATAAGCCAATCGATCAGTGAACAGTAAAGCAGTAAATAAATGCGTTAAGTAAAAGATTAAGGTCGAGAGTTTGTTTCTGGAAGTTCGGATATAAATATCCTGCGTCTCCCCTTCTTCCTTTTCAGGAAGGTTTCACTAGAAGCTTTGATGAATAATGTCCTTCTGCACACACCCGATCATCGATCCTCGCTCCAGGTGAACTCCTAGCAACATCAAACAAAGAGCAGTCGTAGTTGCTGTTTACAACACTTGTATTTTTCAAACGGCTTTTCGACAGCGCGTTTGTTACAGACTCAAATGAATATAACAATGGAATAAAATCTATGAGACTGTAAATCCTCTGATTTTTATACAATAAATTCGATTCAACAAAGTGAATCAGAGGATGACTCGAAGGTATTTTCTATGGAGATCAACACTTATGTTCTTCGAGTTGTATGAGCTTTTTGAGAATAACTTCAACAGATAGTAAGATGATTGAGATAGAAAAATGGCAGAGTAACGGCAAGCAATTTTAGAGCAAGAGTGTTTCTTCAATTCAAACTTCTGTTGTGACACTCGAACCCACAGGAATCACGAATTGGGTTAAATAAAAAAATTTTTGAATAAAAAGAAGAGCTGAAAGACAATTTGTTATAAGCTGTATACCTTATAACTTAAAAATTAATTGAAACACGAACACAAAAGCTGACACACATATACACTTGCGCCAACTACTGACAAATATTTTGCGGAAAAACAGATCCTATTATATATAATGCAATTGCGAGTTACAACATCTGAAATTCTGTTTGAATATACAACTGTTGTAATTGATCTAATACAGATGGCTAACATACAATACAACATCAGCTATGACACGGAAAACGCTGGCCATTGATAAACACAACACCCAGCAGCTGCTATCAGTTTTCACCTCCTGTTCGCTCCTCAGCTGTCATACATGCACCATTTTAAAAGCTAATGAGCATAGGGGCTCATCAAGTAAAATCGAGTAATAACAAATTCATTTAACGCAGGCAGACATCTGAACAAACATAACTTGAGTTAAAGGAATCATCAATACATAAACGTTTCATAAACATTTCTGTCTTTCATAAACTTGGAGATTGGGGATAATAGCCCAGATCTCATCATCAATGTCATTTTCTTTAGATTTATGGCTTAGAATCTCTACTTAGGTCCATGTTGCACTTTGATCAAAATGACTTCCGATATCAGTTTCAACATATAGCTCAGATGAAAGGGCAGCCGACATCTGGACGACTACTCACCCTTCTCCTTGTGACCGTCTGTTATCTATGCCATAAACCTTAAAATAACTTTTGTTCCTTTAACATCCTTTCTTTCTTTGAACTATCTTTAAACATCATCGGGTTCCATCATTTAAAACTCTCGCTTCCCATTTTTAAAACTTACTGAGTATCGAATTCGACTGCTGGGACTTACTGCTGAAATGGAATCAGTCGTAACAAAGTGAAACAATACTTTGAAACAAAACAGATCTTCATTGTTCACGTTTATCGTAAAACAGCTGCGAGAGAATACTTAAAACAGACGTAGTAAATGAAACGATGTCGTTGAAGTAGAAACAGACATGATGACGTAAGAATATATGTTACCAGTTGTAACTTAAGGAAACGACGTTGTTAGTTTGAACCAGTCGTAACAATAATCGCTAACAACGCAACTTGGGAATAAGTGTAAAACGATTTCGTTTGCTTTAAGAAGCTGACGTAAGAACATCTGTTATCAGAGGTGACTTTGAATAACTGAAACGATGTCGTTTGCACAACAAACAGAAGTATGAACAGTGCAACTGCTGATTACTTAATAATACAATAACTGTTTACTAAAATGATGTAGCAGCTGATGAACAAACTAACAGCTGATGAACAAACTAACAGCTGATGACTCAACAATACAACGGCTGTTTACGAAAACTGATGTAACAGCTGATGAAAAAATTAACAGCTGATGAACAAACTAACAGCTCATGAAAAAACTAACAGCTGATGAACAAATTAACAGCTGATAGAAGAAATTCTCGAAATCAAAAACTGACTTTAAACATGGTGTTGCAACATCAAAACAACAGCTACGCTATCGGAGATTATCTATCAAACCAGACTTTATACTGATTCGATTAACAACATCCGATTACATAGTGTCAAATTCTGATATTACAAACCACTGAAAAGAAGAACATTCATAAACATACTTGAATCAAACTCGAATCCTCAATAACCATATTTTATGGAAAACACTTAGAAGCATAAAAACATCATTTTGAACCCAATCTTTCTTTCCTTGATCATGCGTAAATCATTTTAAACATGAACTTCAACATATCTTAAACATACAGACAAGAAGATCCATAAAATGAATAATCAATATAAGCTTTAAATGCTGTAGCAAGGATCAGCTTTTACTTGCCTTAACAAAGCTTTGCAATCGTGTTTAATTCCGGAAGAATCTTCTCCCTGAGAAATACACGAACTTCTATGGAAAATATTTTGAAGAACACTAAAGATTTTCTTTGCAAATGATAATGATCTTGCTTTCAAAACAGCTATTTATATGGAAGGGATTAGTGGCAAGGTGCTATGTTTACAAAGCATGACACACTTCAACCAAGTTGTACAATTTTTTGTAAAATTCCCTTCATATCATTTAAATTTGTAAAACACCAAACCTTTTTCAAAATAAATCATTTGTCCTCCTTAAAGATATTTTCAATCAATTTAAACTTGTTCATGTATCGCTCTTGGAGTCATCTGCTGGAACCAGCCGCGACGTATCTTATTTTCTGAAATCAATGAAATCAGCAAAAACATAACATTTAAAATTGCCATTTTGGCCCATGAAATTAATAAAATGCATAAATATGCTCCTATTATCTTATTTTCTGAAATCAATGAAATCAGCAAAAACATAACATTTAAAATTGCCATTTTGGCCCATGAAATTAATAAAATTCATAAATATGCTCCTATGGATTTTGGGGTGTTACTTCTGCTATTTATACTCTTCGCTCAACGGTCAATTAATTCTGTAAAGGGTACAAAATCCCTTTTGAAATTCTGATAGCCAAGCAACCGTAATCTCGCTCCACTACAAGGTAAATTACACACTGTCAGAGCCAAATTGTCGCTTTCCATATTTGTTCAAACACCGTATAACGTCCTCTGTCAATGTGTAATATTTACCCAAAATAGTACCAATGTTGTCTCCTTAATTCCAGGCATATTTACGATTAATCTACACCATTGATATTCTCCAATTTGAAATGTGATTACGTTTGAATCGATTCGCATTTGCGCCTGAATGTACTCCATTGATTTCTCTCATAGTTGTTAAGGAAGTTACAGCTAAAATATGCTTGAAAATATTTGCAACGACTGGGTGCTTTAAACACTTGAATAATACAAGCAGCTGAAAGCAAACCAACGACTGGATGAGCTAATATACCAAACGTTGTCGTTTCAACTTATCCATACGATGTCTTGTTGTCCGTTGAGAAACACGCAAAAGTTACGACTGATATTAATCATGTGACTATATTCACCATCGACTAAATATACTTCCTTCTGAAAGAAAATACCCAACTGCTTATCGTAACAACCAACGACTGATTCTACCATCTGCTGATTACTAACCAACGACTGATTATATCGACTGCTGATTACTAACCAATGACTAAAATAACAATGACTGATTATGTCGCTACTGATGTCAGGCCCCATGCTAATCTCACAAGATTAGAGCACAATTAAGCATATAATCACGGAAGCATAAAATCGGGGCTTAAAAATTTTTCGAAATAGTTTGGGCCTGAACTCAAAACATACATTCAAAATATCAATACTCAAAATATGAGTTAACTCAAACCCATACAAAACAGGTAACACAAATCTCAAATCAACAATAGATCCCCAAATACATAGAATCACGGGGCATCCCACGGTTCAATACATAATAAAATAGACTGGGACTCAAGGGAATGGGAATCGATCAGCTGAACCTCCACTCTGTCCAACTTGGTTACCTGAAGATCCTACAAATGGGCAACGCAGACCCAAACAACACAAAATCAGGAAAACAAATACGAGGTCAAGCCTCAGTACGAAGATCCATCAAAACAGCTAATCATACAACATGCTATAAATCAATGCTATGAAATGCATGAGGGCTGTCAAGGATCGGATAGCTAGACCAGCATATCGACTGGAAAACCATCTCAAGCTAGCCTCTATACCACGCACAGCAAATCGACCGGTGGAAATCATCGGTCCGTGATCATCGGGGCCCGTCAGCCCATCACAGCTCGGTGGTAGACACTCGAATCCGGTAGTCACCACTCCGATGATAGCGTTGGAATTTTCGGGTACGACACATCTGTCGGCCAGTCACAACGTGGCTCTCAATCAGGTCATCAATCAATATGTCAATCAGGCTCAAGATGTATGCATGTATGCCAATAAGCCATATCAAAATTCTACATGCATAACTTACGCAAAACAGAACATGAAATCAATCAAATATTCAACTACTGCTTCACGTAATTCACATCAAAATCAACCAGATTTCACAGCCTGAGATCCATCAAAACAGCTAATCATACAACATGCTATAAATCAATGCTATGAAATGCATGAGGGCTGTCAAGGATCGGATAGCTAGACCAGCATATCGACTCGGAAAACCATCTCAAGCTAGCCTCTATACCACGCACAGCAAATCGACCGGTGGAAATCATCGGTCCGTGATCATCGGGGCCCGCAGCCCATGACAGCTCGGTGGTAGACACTCGAATCCGGCAGTCACCACTCCGATGATAGCGTTGGAATTTTCGGGTACGACACATCGGTCGTCCAGTCACAACGTGGCTCTCAATCAGGTCATCAATCAATATGTCAATCAGGCTCAAGATGTATGCATGTATGCCAATAAGCCATATCAAAATTATACATGCATAACTTACGCAAAACAGAACATGAAATCAATCAAATATTCAACTACTGCTTCACGTAATTCACATCAAAATCAACCAGATTTCACAGCCTGAAATATACACATGTTCATGCCTCAAAGCTGTCCAAATTTCTCAAATTCGTACCTCAACAGCTAATTCTACCTCACGAATTAACCCAAAGCACGGCAGAACTGACGGCCTGGAAAGAGCAGATTTCTCCTGGCTTCGGCGCTCACGGTAGAACACACCTGGGATCACAATTCTGTGACAGAGCCTCGAAAATAAGCCACTATCCAATACAAATCTGAACTTAAACAATTAACACCTACGGCCAGAATTTATCTCTAGTTTCCTACATCTATGCAGGTATTAACAACGAATTCAAGGCTCCTAAATAGCAAGGAATGCTCAACCAAAAGCTCAAAAGAGCTGAAGACAGATTCTGCTCAACTGTAGAGGAAATTCCACGAGCACGCAGATCTTACGGGATCCCTCAAATCGTTGTCTCAAGCTTTCTAGCTGGTAACAATCGAAAGAGCACGTCTCAAGGAGTTCAGCACCACCTAAACCGTCCAAAACAAAGGCTGGAAACGACGGGAATCGACGGAAGAAAAGTTCGAATAAACAGTGTCAGTCGAGGGTTTCAACAGAGATGAGGATAAGAAGTATCGGGTTGAAAATGTTCGAAGTGTTGCTCAACACTTGTATTTTAAATCCTCAACTCAATCTCTTTCGAATAAGACAACTCCCGACTAAAACAGATCCCTGCATCTCTTCCTAGCGCCAAACAGATCTCTTGAACAGCGCTCAACCAGTCAGATTTCTCAACTCTAACGCTAACACCCGCGCGCTAAACAAAACGACATCGTACGCGTGATATCTGAAATGCTCCAGCGTTAACATACATCAGATATCTCAGCGTTTGCACAAGTTTGATCACGCTAAGCGCTAATTAGTCAAAACGACGACGCATCTGAGACATATGAAACCAACACTAGCGCTCATTGCTGATCAGATCTCTCCATGCATTGCTAAGGCACTACATCAAACGACATCGCTACAACTTATCAAAACGACGCAGCATCGCTAACACATGTTGACCAACGTTGACATCTGTTCTTGTCCACACGTTATTGCTAACAGATCTCTCGCTACTCTCCAGCTGCGTTGACTAATCGTTGACATCTGATTACACCAATCGTGAGACATCTGAACATCACGAAACGACGACGTATCGCTACAAGCGCTACACTCGACCAGCATATCTCTCTCTCCCTGGCAGATCTCTCACTCCACCAGACTTAACCAAAACGACATCATTTCACTAACAATTCGCGGACACTCACTCAAACTCCCAGGGACTCAGATCTCACTCGAAACAATGGCGTATTGCTTCTCTCGATACAAAATACGCGGTAACCACCAAGCGTCCAGCGACAACAGATTCATCAAGAAATCTAAACAGATCTCACACAAAACTGATCGCTGAACTCAAAATTCCCAAAACATCCAGAATTTCTCCAAATATGAAATCTGACCCAAAATGATATACGAAACCTTCTCACTGAAATCTGAATTCTCAATTCCGATTAGTTCAACCAATTCAACTCCAATTCTCGCACAGATTTCACCAATAATTCCTGCGACTAAAATCTGAACAACTCCCCGAGAGATCTGAAATTCTCAAATCATATTTCACCAAAAATCTCAAATCTGAAATCTGAAAATTCAAGATTACAAAATCTCATGACTAATCCTATACAAATCCGATTAATCACTATTCCGAATTCTCAATCCTCACATTCTCCCCACCTTAAGAGATTTCGTCCTCGAAATCAAAGGCAAACTCAGGGAAGAAAATCAATCAAAACATTCAAATCAAACACAAAAATCTACACAAGCTTAAATCAAAGCTTAGAAATCACCTGGAATTCACACGATCAGTGCTTAAATAGGGGAGGCCAATCCTGTCTCATCTTCTACTCAACCTCTCAGGTTGCTTCTTCTCGGCCATACTTACTCCATTGGACCATCACCAACGGAATTACCTCATTCCTCAGTTGTTTCTCCTTCCTATCCAGGATCTGCAGTGGATATTCGACATAGCTCAAGGCAGAATCCAGCTCAACTTCGTCGGTTCTCAAAACATGGGACAGATCTGGCTCATATTTCCTCAACATTGACACATGAAAAACGTCATGTATCGCTGCTAACTCATCAGGCAGCCTCAATCGATAAGACAACTGTCAAATCCGCTCAACAATCTCGAAGGGACCAACGAATCTAGGAGCTAATTTTCCTTTAAATCTGAAGCGCATCACGCTCTTGAAAGGAGAAACCTTGAGAAATACTCGATCGCCAACCTCAAACTCTAACGGTCGACGTCTTCGGTTAGCATAGCTGAAGAATCGATCTTGAGCAGCTTTCATTCTACTCCGAATCAAATTAATCTGATCTTTCATGTGCTGCACAAATTCAGGGGTAGAAAGCTGTCTCTCACCAACTTCTTCCCAACAGATCGGAGATCTGCACTTACGACCATACACGCTTCAAATGGGGCCATTTCGATAGTCACCTGGTAGCTGTTGTTATACAAAAACTCAACTAAGGATAGCGAATCCTGCCAGCCACCTCCGAAATCCATCACAATTGCACGCAACATATCCTCTAATGCCTGAATGGTCCGTTCAGTCTGACCATCTGTCTGTGGGTGATAGGCTGTACTCATAGTCAATCTCGAACCCATCGCTGCTTGCAGACTCTTCCAGAAACGAGAAGTGAACCTTGGATCTCTGTCAGACACTATCGAAACAGGAACTCCATGCAATCTAACCACATGGTCGATGTACAATTTTGCCATCTTCTTCATCGAACACCTCACATCATAGGGAATGAAATGGGCTGACTTCGAAAGTCTATCAATCACAACCCAAATCACATCGCCTCCCCTACTGGATCGAGGTAGATGAGTCACAAAATCCATGGCGATGTGCTCCCAATTCCATTGGGGCACCTCTAAACTCTGCAGCAAACCACCAGGTCTCATCCTTGACCTTTTGGCAATTCAGACATCTAGCAACAAAAGCGGAAATGTCGCTCTTCATACCTGCCCACCAGTAGTGAGACTTCAAGGCATGGTACATCTTTCTCTCGCCCGGATGCAGACTGTACCGACTACAATGCGCTTCATTCAGAATGGTCTCCTTCAAATCAATCAGGTTCAGAACCACCAATCTTCCGCGAAATCTCAGACATCCATCAGAAGTAACAGAGAAATCCTCAGACTGACAACTTCGGGCTTTAATCTTTAACTCATGAACATATGGATCAGTCCTCTGCGCCTCTATGATGTTATCACAATCTGCTGTTCTACCTGAATCGAAGAAACCATGAAGTACTGATCACCCGGTTGAAATCACCAACCAGAAGTACTCAACTGCTCGCAGACCTTAGAAACACTCAAAAACGAAAGCATCGAAGGCTGGGTCTTCCTACTCAAGGCATCGGCAACAGAGTTCATCCGCCCAGGCTGATACTGAATCTCACAATTAAAGTCTTTGAGCAATTCCATCCAACTTCGTTGCCTCATATTCAGATCAGACTACGTGAAGATATATTTCAGGCTCTTATGGTCGGTGTACACCACAAATTCTTCACCATACAGATAATGTCGCCAAATCTTCAAGGCAAACACTATCGCAGCCAACTCCAAATCATGAATAGGGTACCTCGTCTCGTAAGGCTTCAACTGCCGAGACGCATAGGCAATCACGTACCCGATCTGCATCAAAACACATCCCAAACCATTGAGAGAAGCGTCGGAGCACACAACAAATCCTCTGGATCCAGACGATAGAGCCAAAACAGGAGAAGTAGTCAACTTATCCTTCAACGTCTGAAAACTATACTCGCACTCATCAGAACAAACGAATTTCCTATCCTTCTCAGTCAACTGAGTCAGAGGCCTGGCTATCGAAGAGAACGTCTCGATAAAACGCATGTAATAGCCAGCCAATCCCAAGAAGCTGCGAATCTCTGAAACATTCCTAGGTCTCACCCAGTTAAGAACTGCTTCGACCTTGCTAGGATCCACCGAAATTCCTTGTGCCGAAATCACATGACCCCAAAAGATAATTCGATCAAGCCAAAATTCACACTTGCGGAACTTGGCGTACAATTGCAAGTCTCTCAATCTCTACAACACCAATCTGAGATGCTCATTATGCTCTCTCATGATCCTCGAATACACTAGGATGTCATCTATGAAGACGATCACGAACTGATCGATGTACTCAATAAAGACGCGATTCATCAAATCCATGAAAACAGCTGGGGCATTCGTCAACCCAAACCACATGACAAGAAACTCATAATGCCCATATCGAGTCCGAAACGCTGTCTTCGCCACGTCAGCGTCTCTAATCCGCAACTGGTGATAACCAGAGCGCAAATCAATCTTCGAGTAAACGACCGATCCCTGCAACTGATCGAACAAGTCATCAATCCTCGGCAAAGGATACTTGTTCTTCACCGTCGCTTTGTTCAACTGTCGGAAGTCCACACACATCCTCATAGACCCA
>KV016747.1:162162-178676 GCA_001598015.1 Dorcoceras hygrometricum
AGCTTTCTACACCGGAGTTTGTTCAGCATATGAAAGATCAAATCGATTTGATCCGGAGTAGAATGAAGGCTGCCCAAGACCGTTTCTCGAGTTATGCGAACCGTAGACGTCGACCGTTAGAGTTTGAGGTAGGCGATCGTGTGTTTCTCAAGATTTCTCCTTTCAAGAGCGTGATGAGATTTTGATTTAAAGGCAAATTGGCTCCCAGATTCGTTGGTCCCTTTGAGATTATCGAGCGGATTGGATTGTTGGCTTATAGATTGAGGCTGCCCGAGGAGTTAGCCGCGATGCATGACGTGTTTCATGTGTCCATGTTGAGAAAATATGAGCCGGATCCGTCCCATGTTTTGAGAACTGACGAAGTTGAGCTGGATTCTGCCTTGAGTTATGTTGAGTATCCAGTGCAGATCTTGGATAGGAAGGAGAAACAGCTGAGGAACAAGGTAATTCCGTTGGTGATGGTCCAATGGAGCAAGCATGGCCGAGAATAAGCAACCTGGGAAGTGGAAGAAAAGATGAGACAGGATTGGCCTCATCTGTTTGAGCACTGATCGTGCAGGATTTCCAGGTAAATTTCTGGTTTTGCTTTGAGATTGATGAGTTGGTTGTGCTGATTTGCATGATTTGATTGTTTCTGCCTTGGTTTGTCTTTGATTTCGAGGACGAAATCTCTTAAGTTGGGGAGAATGTGAGGATTCAGATTTGTGATTAGTGTTTATTATAATTTCAGACTTCGAATTTTAGGATTTTTGGTGAAATCCGTTTGAGATTTGGATTTGATTTGAGGAAGTTATGGTAAAAATCTGAATTCCTTGGTATCGCTTGAATTTAGAGTGAGCGATAGAGAGATCTGTTTGAATTTTGATAGAGATCTGTTTCTCCTTTAGCGCTGCGTTTGGTGAAAGCTGTTTGATTTGATGGAGAGATCTGGTAGTCGAGAAGAACGTGAGAGATGAAAGCGTTGTTCTTTTGAAATTCAGATCTCATGACGTAAGCAGCTCTTGTGTGTGACGTAAGCGTCGCTGAATGGTGATCGCATTTGAGTCGTAGCGAGAGATCTGGCAGCGCTTGAGGGTGACGTCAGCAGGTCTGGTGGATGACGTAAGCAGATCTTTCGTTAGAAGCGTGTAGCGTTCTTCGAAAGTCGCGCGGTAGATCTGATGACGTAAGCAGTCTGCGGGTGACGTAAGCAGATCTGTTGCTAGAACGTAATGCGTGCATTTGTGAGATCTGGTTGCTCATCGCTGTCGTTTTGAAATTTGCGCGCTGATGACATGAAGTTAGTCACACAACTTGCGGGCTGGTGTGCACTGTTAGATGCTAGGAGTTCTTGCGGCTGCGGGTCGTAGGAGTGGGTTGCAGCGAGGGTCGTTGTAATCAAAGTCTTCTAGTGGATACTTCCCGTGGCGGAAGAAGGGGAGATGTAGGATATTGAGCTCCGAACTTCCAGAAACAAATTCAGCGTATCTTTCTTTACTGTTTTCAGTATTTACATTCATACGCATCACATATTTGCTTACGCGTTTATAACTATTTAATTGGGCTTCGAACGATAGAGTGCAGTTTGAGTTTTTTCCGCATGTTTTACTTACATTACTCAATCTGTATCTCGGTGCACAAAGTATTCAAGAACACTGAGCTATTGTGGCTCAAGTTAAGTTAACCAGATCGTTCGGCCGAAGTGTCGAGCTGGTTCTAGTCTTCCAGCTGGAACTGGCATGTTTAGCGCTCGCCTTATATCGGGTTGGTTTCAACCTTCAGCTGAAACCAGCTTGATCTTTGCGAACTTGGCTTCAACTTCTGGCTGAATCCTACGTCTTGTCATTCGATCTGGTTACACCCTATAGCACTTGTTATTCATCGAATAACTAGTCATTGCACATAGATAGAGGATTAAATCGATCCAACAAATGGTATCAGAGCAGGTTGTTCTTGAATAGTGCATTTTCTTCGAAAAATATTTTTAAAACAGTTTTAAAGTACGCTCTGATATCTGTTCGAAAGCCTGTCCATGCTACAAAATTTTTAAGGTTTTCAAAACTCATCGCATATGGATAAGAGTAGTAATGTCTATTGAATTGCAGAGCGATTTCCCAAAAGGAAAGAGCGGCAACATCTCTTCTGACGAGCTGACAGATTGCGCGAGATTTGTGGATGCCAAGATCTTTAAGGCTGGGCGAGGCTAAGCCTTAGTGAAAAATGGAAGAGATTCTAAGGATTGAATCCTCTATTGCTCCTCTGGTCCATATATATGAGAACTTTTGTGTAGCATAGACTTTTCAAAATTTCATGCATACATGATGCTTTTGACAAACTGTCTTCCCATGCATAATATTTTGTTTCGAAAATAAAATAACCCCATGTTCTATTAAGGGGGAGTTTTGTTTTAAATATTGAGGGGGAGACAAGGCTTCTAACTCTTTTGATTCCCACAAAAAGGGGGAGAAATATTTTTAGCATAAACATACATGCATATGTTTATCCAGATTTTGTGTTAATCAAAAAGGGGGAGATTGTTGGATCTGTTTTACAGATCAGAATCTAAGTTTTGATCACACAAAATCTGCTTCTATTGTACTAACGCTCTACTTGACATGCGCAACTTGCTTAGACTGGAGTAGACATGAAGATATCCAAGCTAGGACAGTAAAGGGACGCCTGAGCTGGACTGGTCGAAGATATCTGGCTGGAACAGTAAGGGGACGCCCAAACTGGTTCGGCAGTTTACTTCCAGAAGTGCAGGGTACATCAAGCTGGTGCATCAGGTGGATGTTGGAGCAGCACGAAGTTCAAGCACAGAATTAAGAGCAGAGAAGTGCAGAGTTAAAGCGTAGAATGCTCAAGTACAGAATAGCTCAAGTGCAGATCAAGTGCAGTGTACAAGAGAAGTGTTCAAGTGCAGAGCCGTATACAAGAGCAGTGATCAAGTGCAGGTCTGATCATAGAATGCTCTTGTAACCAGTTCATCTTATGGATCTCAGTCCTTGGGAGGACTGAATCTGAACTGGTTATCATATCCCAAAGAAGATGGGATATGTTCACTGGTGTTGGACTGTAGTCCAATCAGTGAAGGAAAGGTGTGCTTGCCGAAGGACTGGAAGAGGTGTCCGAATGGATCAAGAGAATAAGCAAGCACACTAAGGGCTCATGACGAGAAGAATAGAGCCCAGCTGGTTAAGGACAAAACAACTTGAAGTTAAGGAGACCAGCAGGGAGCAGACAAACCAGCTCGCCATATGATATCTGTGAGAAGCTTGATCTCACAGATATATCAACCAGCTGGTTGGCGACCAGCTGGGAATGGAGCAAAGCTGGAGCCTCGTACCAGCTGGAAGAGCAAGAAAGAACAGAACAAGCTCAGCTGCAGACAAAAAGAGGCATAGATGCAGAATTTGCTCCAGATGATCAGCTCAAAGATAAGAACAAAGAAGCTGGTGAGAAGAAGGAGAGAGCTCTGCAGGAGCTGATGAAGCAACCAGCTTGACAGAGAAACGAGCTGAGAAACCAGGACCATAAAAATCAATCTGGTCAAGCAAATCAGTTTGAACAATCTACGGAGACAAATTTAATTGGTTTAAACTGATTTGCATTGCCTTGTCCACATCAGGTACAAAGCAAACAGAGCTCAAAATGATCAAAGGCTGCAGAATCACCGATAAACAGAGCTCAAGTCACATAAAGCCTGCAACACATTAAAAGCCAAAGGACACAAAGTACATATGTGTCAGAAGACTTTTCAGAACGACTACATTTTGTGTCCAACGGATATATCCAAGCAGAGTCTTTATAAAGAGGCGCAATGAAACAGATTGAAGCAGCGCAAAACAATGAGAGTGTTTGTGCAAATCCGAAAAGAAAATACTTGAAGACGCAAAACACTTGATCTGGGGAGATAGCTGAAAACCAGCTCAAACCAAGAGCACTTCCCAGAGTGTGTGAGATTTAATTCATTGAGAGATTGTGCTTACACTGTAAATCTCACACACACACATTCACTCATATTCAATGAGAGTGTTTGTGCAAATCCGAAAAGAAAATACTTGAAGACGCAAAACACTTGATCTGGGGAGATAGCTGAAAACCAGCTCAAACCAAGAGCACTTCCCAGAGTGTGTGAGATTTAATTCATTGAGAGATTGTGCTTACACTGTAAATCTCACACACACACATTCACTCATATTCGAGAGATGAGCGAAACACATTAGAGTGAATTTGATTCAATACTCTCCATTGTAGTCTTTGGACAGAGATGTAAAACAAGTCTAGTTGTCTTTTGCACTGAGACGTTAAAGAAGTGTGTGTAGTCTTTGGACAGAGACGTTAAATAAGTCCTTGTAGCCTTTCTCACTGAGGCAGTAAATAAGTGAAGTTAGTCACACAGCTTGCGGGCTGGTGTGCACTGGTAGATGCTAGGAGTTCTTGCGGCTGCGGGTCGTAGGAGTGGGTTTCAGCAAGGGTCGTTGTAATCAAAGTCTTCTAGTGGATCCTTCCCGTGGCGGAAGAAGGGGAGATGTATGAGATTGAGCTCCGAACTTCCAGAAACAAATTCAGCGTATCTTTCTTTACTGTTTTCAGTATTTACATTCATACACATCACATATTTGCTTACGCGTTTATAACTGTTTAATTGGGCTTCGAACGATAGAGTGCAGTTTGAGTTATTTCCACATGTTTTACTTACAATCTGTATCTCAGTGCACAAAGTATTCAAGAACACTGAGCTATTGCAGCTCAAGTTAAGTTAACCAGATCGTTCGGACGAAGTGTCGAGCTGGTTCTAGTCTTCCAGCTGGAACTGGCATGTTTAGCGTTCGCCTTATATCGGGCTGGTTTCAACCTTCAGCTGAAACCAGCTTAATCTTTGCGAACTCGGCTTCAACTTATGGCTGAATCCTGCGTCTTGTCATTCGATCTGGTTACACCCTCTAGCACTGGTTATTGATCGAATAACTAGTCATTGCACATAGATAGAGGGTTAAATCGATCCAACAAAGTTCAGGCCTCTACAATTGGTATCAGAGCATGGTCCTTGAGATAAACACATCTTCCAGTCTGAGACAGTTATCGCCAGGCGCTTCTACCATTCTGTGAGTTTATTTCAAGTTTTAACATATAGTAATCTCTCATAATAGTATTTTGGTGGTTTTGGGTTATCTGTATTGGGTTACCTACAGATAATGGCCGAAAGAGGTAGAAGAAGAGGTACCATAGAAGGAGAGGGTGAAATTGATAGAAATAACCATTTCCTAACCAGCATGGCTCAACTATTAGAACGTTTGGTTGATCAGACCAACTCAGGAAATGGTCAACCAGTAGGAAGAATAGTTGGCCGTGAAGATCCACAGGAGAGGTTTAGAAGACAACGACCTCAATAATTCTCTGGTTCAACTGATCCACTGATAGAAGAAAGCTAGATCAAATCGTTAGAAGTCATATTTGAATATTTGCACCTGACTGACCAGGAGAGATTTCGGTGTGCGATTTATATGCTGAGAGGAGATGCAATGATCTGGTGGGAATGGGCCAAATTTACAGTAGCTTTGTCAATGCTCACCTGGGAAGAGTTCAAGCGGGTGGTTTATGATCAGTACTTCACAGTAGATGTGAGGGAGGAGCTGAAGAATGAGTTTTTAACTCTGAAGCAAGAGGGTATGTCAATGCGGGATTATATCTGCAAATTTGAGAGAGGATGCTACTTTGTTCCTCTGATAGGAACTAATGCAACAGTGAAGCTTCGACATTTTATAAATGGGTTGAAGCCGATGATAAAACACGATGTTAGGCTTGCGGAACCAACTGACTATAGAGCAGCTGTGAATAAAGCTCTACGCGCTGAGGAAGATTGTAAGGTGATTGAGGAAGATCGACAATCGAAACGTCAAGCCTTCCAGAATAAGGACCGTAGGCAGTTCAAGAAGACAAACAATAATCAGCAAGGGTCTCAGGGAAAAGGACCCATAGTAGCTCAACCTATCACCTCAGTTCCTAAGGTTGGGAACAGTCCAGTGTGTCCAACCTGCAAGAGGAATCATTCGGGCCAGTGCCGTTTTGGACAGGAAGGGTGTTATAAGTGTGGAAAGCCAGGTCACATAGTTAAGAATTGCCCTTAAGGAAAATAGTTCATCACCAGTAAAGCTTGATGACCTCAGAACAGGCTCAACCAGATTCGACAGTTGTTACAGGTAAAATTGTTGTCGTCAGTATGCCTACTTTAGCTTTGTTAGATTATGGTGCAACACATTCTTTCATATCAGTAAATTTTGCTAAGGATTTATTATTTCAACCGGAAGTATTAGAGGTAGGATATTGCGTTATATTCCCTCGGGAGATAGTTTAATTACCAATAATATTTTTCATAACATAGAACTTGAGCTGCAAGGGAATACTGTTCATGCAGATTTGATAGTATTACCTTTGATAGAGTTTGATTTAATATTGGGAATGGATTGGTTGACTAAGTATGGAACAATTATATATTTTAAACAAATAACTGTTGAGGTTAGACCACGCTGCGAGAGCTCATTCTTGTTCCAAGCTGGCAGACTCGATAGAACTCCAGCTGATATCAGCTCTGAAGACCCAGAAATATTTAAAGAAGGGATAAATGATTTTTAGTTAGTGCTATATCAGTAGTGGAAGATAAAAAGATTATGTTGGAAGACGTCGAAGTAGTAAATGAAATTCCTGACGTATTTCCAAAAGACATATCTGGTTTATCTCCAGATCAGGAGTTAGAATTTACTATTGATTAGTACCCGAAGCTGCTCAAATTTCTAAGCCGCCCTATAGACTTGCTCCTAAAGAGAAGAAAGAATTGAAAGACCAAATCCATGATTTATTGGATAAAGGTTTCATCCGACCCAGTACTTCACCTTGGGGAGCTCTAGTTTTATTTGTTAAGAAAAAGGACGGGAGTATGCATTTGTATAGATTATAGGGAGTTGAACAAGTTAACCGTTAAGAATAAATATCCTCTCCCTAGAATAGATGATTTATTTGACCAACTCCGAGGATCTGCTGTATTTTCAAAGATCGATTTCAGATATGGTTACCACCATCTTAGAGTAAAAGATGCAGATGTGTATAAGACAACTTTTAGAACACGTTATGGACATTATGAATTCTTAGTGATGCCGTTTGGGTTAACTAATACGCCATCTTATTTCATGGATTTAATGAATAGAGTATCCAACCTTTTCTGGATAGATTCATGATTGTATTTATAGATGATATTCTCATTTACTCTAAGAATAGAGAAGAACACGCAGATCAGCTCAGAGTGATACTTCAGATTTTGCGGACTAAGCAATTGTTTGATAAGTTTAGTAAATGTGAATTTTAGTTTGAAAAGATTTTGTTTCTTGGGCATATTATTTCTAAGAGTGGAGTAGAAGTAGATCCCTCCAAGGTAGAAGCTGTTCGAGAATGGCCTGTACCTAAGAATGTAGCAGAGGTTCGAAGTTTCTTAGGTCTCGCAGGATACTACGGGCGTTTTATAGAGGGATTTTCCAAGATAATTGTTCCTTTAACGTCTTTGACCAAGAAGGATGTTAAGTATGATTGGTCTCCACGATGCCAAACCAGCTTTGAGAGGTTAAACAAGGCATTGATAGAAGCTTCTGTTTTAACGTTGCCATCAGGAAAAGGGAATTTTACGATTTATACAGATGCATCGAAGATATGATTAGGTGCTGTTTTTATGCAAGATAAGAAAGTGATTACTTATGCTTCTAGGCAGCTGAAGATTCACGAAAGAATTATCCTACGCATGATCTAGAATTAGCAGCAGTGGTTTTCTCATTAAATATTTGGAGACACTATCTTTATGGGGAAAAATGCAAAATTTTGACGGACCACAAAAGCCTCAAATATTTCTTTACCCAGAAGGAGCGTAACATGAGGCAGAGAAGATGGCTTGAATTAGTTAAGGATTACGATTGTGTAATTAGCTATCACCCTTGTAAAGCTAACGTAGTAGCTGATGCGCTAAGTAGAAGAACATTGGTATTAGCTCAGCTTTCAATTCAAACACCATTAGCAATAGAAATAGACAGATTTGAGTTGGAAGTAGTTACACAAAGTTATGCTGCTAGACTAGATGTACTTACAATCCAATCTAGTTTGAAGTATCAGATTAGAGATAGTCAGATGAGGGATGAGCAATTGATTAAATGTAAGCAACAAGATGAAGAAAGATATGGAAATATTTATACTGCAGTAGAAGGAATTGTGAAATACTAGAACAGGTTGTGGGTACCACGAGTTGATAAATTGCGCAATGAGATTATAAATGAAGCCCATAACACTCCGTATTCAATTCACCCAGGAGGAACAAAGATGTTTAAGCATTTACAACAATTGTTTTGGTGGCCAGGAATGAAACGAGATATTTCCAATTTTGTTTTGAGTGTTTAACATGCCAACAAGTAAAATCAGAGCATCAGAGACCAGCGGGGATGTTAAAACCACTCCCTATACCAGTGTGTAAATGGGATAATATAGAGATGGATTTTGTAGTAGGTTTACCAAAACACTCCCATGGATTTAACTCTATTTGGGTTATTATCGATAGATTAACTAAGTTATCTCACTTCTTACCAGTAAAGACGACATATGATCTGAATAAGTATGCTGAACTATATGTGAAATAAATAGTGAAACTCCATGATATTCCAAGTTCTATAGTATCATATCACGGTCCCAGATTTACTTCTATGTTTTGGAAGAGTTTACATAAAGCCATGGGAACTAAGTTAACCTTTAGTACAGCTTTCCATCCGCAAACTGATGGAAAATCAGAAAGAGTGATTCAAACACTAGAATATTTGCTTCGTGCGTGTACTATACTTTGCAGAAAGCTGGGATTCTAAATTGCCCTTAGTTGAGTTCACGTACAACAATAGTTACCAGGGTTCAATACAAATGGCTCCTTACGAAGCACTCTACGGCAGGAAATGCAGATCACCGATACATTGGGATGATGTAGGTGAAAGATCAGAGATAAGACCTGATATTATAGAACAGACTTCAGAAGCTATCAAAAGAAGACGTGTTAGAATGAAAATAGCACAGAGTAGACAAAAGAGCTATGCCGATAGCCATCGTTGAGAGCTGAATTTTGAAGTAGGAGATCATGTATTTTTAAAAGTGGCACCTATGAAAGGTCTAATGAGATTTGGGCGAAAATGCAAGCTGAGTCCTAGATATATTGGACATTTGAGATATTGGAAAGAATTGGGACTTTAGCTTATCTTCTAGTACCTCCTCAGTTGTCAGCAGTTCATAGTGTCAGGCCCAGTGCGCTAAACCAAGGATTAATAAATCAATTAATCATAATTATGATGAAGCATTAAAATAGGGCTTACAAATTTTTCAAATTGGGCCTGATCCAAAATATCATATCAAAGTACCACATAGTCAAAATAAGGAGTTTAACTCAAAACTCAACATCAAAACAGGTATATAATAAGTAGTCAATCAACTACAGATCCCCAAACATAAATAAAGGCACAGGACATCCCCTGACTCAATATATCAATACATAGTTATAAATGGGACTCAAATCAAAATGGGGATCGACCAGCTGAAGCTCCACTCTGTCCAGCCTGGTTACCTGAAGAACCTGCAAAGGCCAACCAAAACCAAGAAGCCCAAAAACAGGGAAAAGAAACGAGGTCAAATCTCAGTACGAAGAGCACTCATAAAACAACAATTCATTGAACATGCATTATTCACATCATGATATGCATGAGGCTGTATCGGTCATCTAGGCCAACAACTCAGCTGGCAAAATGTCAGGCCTCGTGCTCACATTAGAGACAAAACACGCAAAACAAGCGGAAGCTACTAAAAAGTGGTTAAAATTTTTGCTTTTGGCCTGACTGAAATATAACATAATTTAAAATACAAGATACTCAAAATAAACCCAATTTATAAATCCACAACATCAAAATTATTCAAACACAACAAGTGCCCAACGGCTGAATACAACACAAGTACTAAGATACTAATAGCTATATATATCTAAGCATCACCCGGGACATCCCACCCGTGGTGATACCAGTTCATATAAATAATATACATAACTGGGACACTCTATCCACCTCCTGGGGCACCACCAGCTGGATCAACGCCACGGCCAACAGAATAACCTGGGAAACCAGACAACAAACAGGCAAACAAACACAACAGCAACAGAGGGACCTCGGGGTTAAACCCCAGTACGGAGAGCAACTATAAAACAGCAATGAATAGACAACAGATATAATGCTAATGCTATTCATGAAAGACAATGCAACAGCCGAAGGCTACAACCAAGGAAGGGAGCCAAAGAGTTCAACAGCTGACAACAGATTCTGCGAAGAATAGTTAGTGACCACTGGTGTGTGTACAAGCACACGGGAATTACCCGCTCATCTTTACACCACACCTGAATACCAGATGCATCAATAACTCAATCTGTTGTTGCCAAACTCATGAACTGTGGTAGTTAACCACTCGGCGCATGAGGGCTAAACAGACCAGCAGGGAGATGAGAGTGCGGTATTGCCGCTCGCCCTCGCATCCTGGTAATAAAACAGAGCAACAACAAAGCACGACTACAAAAGCTGAAATGAAATGATCATGCGTATGCAATGCAACAGCTGAACAGCATATAAAACTACAAGCAAAGCACACACAGCAATCAAACATAATATCCATGCCAATTCCAGTCGTAATACAAGCTCAACATCCGTACCTCACCAGCTTCTGAGCTATAATTACCACACCTGCTGCTACAATCAAATCCTAGCAACACAGATCTGTCACCAAACAAAACTACTGGCACGGCAGGGAACGCTTATGCTATCAAACTACACAAGGGAGGTATCGTAGCGATCCTGAGATCCTCTTCCAGCTCCTCCAATTCTTTCTAAAGAGGTATAGAACGAAGCGCCTTAGTGAGAGGAGTCCAACGCTACCACTCTCACTCTCGTCGGAGTTGTATACCACCGGAAATTAGGACGGATAAGGTTACTGTGAACAGTAACTAGGGTTCGCGACAAGATTTGCTATCGGGAAATATTTCTAAATATGGGATCTGTTAAACAATCGAAGACCAAGTCTTCTCTTAAATACACTACTCAATCATCAGGTAGAAACAGGACTAGATCCACCGACAAAATCAGTCGTCACAACTAATATTCCCAACCAGCAGGAATCTCGCATCATCTTTTGCCTATCACTAGTATAACATTCAGTAGTTAAATCTTTCCAAACAACGTTAAAGCTAAACGGCGTCGCACCAACTTAACCAAACGACATCGCAGAGGGACACGTCACCTTGTTACCAAAGCTGATTCACAAACCAACAGGCACAACGCATGAGATCTCTCAACAGCTGATGTCTAACATAACCAACAGCTGTTACAAAGCACTTCACTCAAAACGCTGTCGTTCCAACTTATCTAAACGACGTAGTTTCGATGCACGCTAACAAAACCAACAGCTGGTTCCTGAACACAAAACGTCGTTGCTTCAGAATCCCTTAGCGCTCTCTGCTGAACACCGCAACTAACATACTAACAGCTGATCACTCGCAAAAGATGGTCTCTCGCAACAACTGGATACGCGCAAATACACAAACGACTGAAATCTAAAAAAGCACTGCTGCTGCTTCCTACCAAAACGCAACGACTGAAATATCAACAACTGACGCGATCACTCAACGACTGATCCCACTACTACTGCTTCTGATATCTTTCCAACTGCTGATTCCAACACTTAGGCAAATTCGATGTCTACGCCAAGCACATCGACCAACAGCTGGTCCAAACCCGACCAACACCTGATATCACCCAGTCGATGCTTCACAACACGTCACCGTTTTCAAATCCTTAGCGCTCTCTGCTGAATCCACGTAAGCGTTGTGCTGGCAGATCCTACACAACGCCTAAAATACTATCTGCTGGCAGACTTTGCCAACGACTGGTCACTCACGCCAAAACAACGGCGTTTGATCTCCGGCGTTACTAATACACTCTACGACTGGTTTCACCAATCGACCAGTGTTGGTCCCTGTTTTTCGAAGGAAACATCAGCAGCCGCTGTTTAAAAGACATTAAAAACAATTTTGAGCGCTGCTAATACGGAGCTGCAATAGCTCATGGTTCTTGAACACTTAAAAATCACAGAGAGCACCGGAGACAGATCTAGTATGATTTAAAAATCATGCAGAAAATACCAGAACTGAATCCTAATATTTTAAAACAATTCAAACAGATTTATGTGCAACATAAATCTGTTCGAAACTGTGCAAGTGCTTGTGTGCTGAACTGTATGCGATGCTAAGTATAAAATGCAAGTGCTGAACTGTAAACGTGTGTTATGCGTGCTAAAATAATTCGAGAATGCTAAAGTAAATATGCAGGTGCTGAAAGCTTAAAGAAGACGATACACAAGATTTGTTTCTGGAAGTTCGGACCTCAATGTCCTACGTCTCCCCTTCTTCCACCTCGGAAGGCTCCACTAGAAGACTTTGATGGTTACAGAACATCTGCAAACACCCACCCACAGAAGCAGCACTTGTATGGACTTCTAGACTCAAAAATGCACACCAGCCGCAACTGTGTGACTAACTACATACACATGAGTTTTACGTCATCGTGCTTGGACGGGACCTGTGTTGGAAAGGTTTTGAGATTCATTCACCAATGGATGTGAATGAATCTCTATGTGTGAGAATTACAGTGTACGCACAACTCTCAAAAGATACATCTCACACACTAGAGAAATGCTCCTAAACGAGCTGATGAAGATTCAGCAGCCGACACTACAATAAGCTCCTCTCAAGAATGATTGTCAACTGCTTCATCTTCCAGTGTTCTTCCCTCTGCTGGTGCACTGTGCGATCAACGTATTTCTGCAACAGCGCTCTTAACAGCATCTTGCTTCAATGGCGTTCTTCTCAAATATATAGCCTCTGTTCGAATATAGCCGTTAGATAAATTCCAAATCTCTTCTGCGCTTGTCAAGGCTAATTCGTCGTCTTCTTTCATTTCCGTGCAACGCTCCTCTGTAAATTGTACTATTTCCAAGAATAGTACAAATCTTGTTCCCTTAATTCCAGGCAATTTGCACGACTTAATCTCAGCCATTGATTTGAGCTCAGCAGTTGACATCCAGCATTCGTCAACTGCTTCGCTACTGATTGTCTCTTACAACTGCTGCGACTGGTACATCAACTTGCGACTGAAAGCATAGCAACAGCTGGTTCATTGAAGCTCTCGACTGGATGAGCTGTTGCTTTCGTCTGGATGTATTGTCGCTACCAACTGCTGGTTAACATTTGATTTGCACTCCAACTGATCATCATTTGATTTGCACCAGCTGGTTGTCTTTACGCACCAGCTGAACCATCTTTATGTACCAGCCTCATCATTCCAGCTGATCTTTTCTTCATCTTAGCGCCTCTACTGAATTCTTAACGTGAAGGCAAAACGCTGTCATACCAACTTATGTAAACGACATTGTTTTGCTATCGCTAACTTGAGTCCCCTCGACTGGTTGCCTGTAGCTGTCGTCTGACTGGATGAGCTGTTGCTTTCGTCTGGATGTATTGTCGCTACCAACTGCTGGTTAACATTTGATTTGCACTCCAACTGATCATCATTTGATTTGCACCAGCTGGTTGTCTTTACGCACCAGCTGAACCATCTTTATGTACCAGCCTCATCATTCCAGCTGATCTTTTCTTCATCTTAGCGCCTCTACTGAATTCTTAACGTGAAGGCAAAACGCTGTCATACCAACTTATGTAAACGACATTGTTTTGCTATCGCTAACTTGAGTCCCCTCGACTGGTTGCCTGTAGCTGTCGTCTGGATGTACAAGCTACCTGCTGGTTGTTCTTAGAAGAAGTACCTGCTGGTTCTTAGCGCAAAACCATCTGCTGAATCTTACGAAGGCAAAACGCTGTCGTATCAACATAAACGACATCGTTTTGCTATCGCCAACTTCAAACACCAACTGCTGGTTGTACTGCGACTGGATACTTCTTGTACGATGTCGCTTCATCTCTTGCGCTTCTCTTCAACTACTGATTGTGATGACGTCATCCTTGCTGCTCATTGCTTTCTCCTGAATATATGCTGACGTCATCACTGCTGATTCTCAATTTCTTTACGCTTCAATCCATCAGTTGATTTCTTCTACTTCTGAACATTGTAGCTTCCTGCTGAATTGTTCTTCTTCGATACTTCTCCAGCAGACTTCACAGTTCCTGTTCCAGCTGGTTCTCTTATTGGTGTTCCTGCTGGTCCACCTACGTCTTTAGCGCTTGCAGCTGGTTCTTATCGTTCCAGCTGGTTCACTATGCTCCAGCTGGTTCAACTTGGCCTTCGCCTGATTTCGAACACCTGACTTAACTTTGGACGTCTCCATTGCTAATCCAGCTGCCGATTACAATGATAAACCAAACCAACTGCTGAACTTAATCTTTCAAACCACGACTGGACAGATTACTGCTACTGCTGATATTCTTCTTCGTTCCTGGAATCTGTACACTAAGTATAATTGTTAGAAACACAATAACAGGTTTTGTGTAATTCAAAACTAAATCAGGATCTGTCAAAACAGATCCATCAATCTCTCCCTTTTTGATTTACACAAAACCTTAAATCAACGATGCATGTTCTAACAATTCTCTCCCTTTTTGTGGGAATCAAAAAGAGATCGAACTGCTGGTCTTCCCGATATTTAAAACAAAATTTCGTCCCATGTGCTTGTCACCGAGCCTCGCTCAAGTGATCTTACAGCACAACGAAAATAGAAGCTTGGCATCCGCACGGGACTCGCGCATCCCGTGACAGTTCATCAATAGAAAACCGGTTCTATATTAAAACAGATTAACTGGCCTTCATAAACAAGCTTCTCAAAATAGTTAAAACATTAAAAACATAGCACATGTGTTTTAAAAATAGTGCTCGTTCAAGAACAACCTGCTCTGATACCACTTGATGGTCCCAGAAATAGGATCACTAACTAAAATAGGAGTTCAGGAGGGAAGGGTTGAATGAACTCCTTCGATTTTTCTATTTCAAAACTCTTTTAAAATGTTTTGCGAGCTTCTTGCTTAACTTAAGCCCGAGTTACCAGACTTAAGAATATCTCAGTTATGAGCAAACTTTTCAGCCAACAATATTTGTGCGGAAAAAGGCCGATTGGTTTGTGAACAGTAAGTAAACACAACTAATATAATCGTGCGTAATGTAAAAGATAGAGTTCAGGATTTGTTTCTCGAAGTTCGGACTTCAATGTCCTACGTCTCCCCTTCTTCCTCCTCGGAAGGTTTCACTAGAAGACTTTTATGAGAGTAGTCCTTCTACAAACACCCGATCCCGTAACCCGCAGCTACGAGAACTCCTAGTATCTCACAACAACAATCCAAGAAGACACAGCTGCTGGTTACAACACTTTAGTGTTTTCAAACGGCTTTTTGAGAAGCCAGTTTGTTACAGACTCAATCAAATACAACAATGAATACACTTTGTGAGTACTGTAAAATCTCTGGTTTCTAAGACAAAGAAGCTTGATTCAATAATGTGAACCAGAGAATGACACTCGAAGGTATAACAGTGAATATCAAATGGATGAAGATTCTTCGAGTGCTTGAGCTTTGAATGCTTTCAACAAGTAGATAGATCTTGGAGTATTTTGACAGCGTTTCAGTAATAGCAATGGCGAGAGATGTCTTCAATGCAAAATATCTGCTATTTATAATCTTCGTTCAACGGTCGATGAATCCAGATAAGGCAACAAATCCTTTTTGAATTCCTGACAGTAGTACGCCGTCAATCCTGCTCCATTATATGGTAAATTGCATTTCGTCAGGGATACGAATATCGTTTCCATATGTGTGCACTCCCGTTGAATCCGCCTCTGCCAATGTGTACTATTTTTCCAAAGATAGTACCAATCTCACCTCCTTAATTTCAGGCAGTATGAGTGATTCTTGTTTTGGCCATCGATCTTTTCCAATTGAGTATACGATCGAATTTGAATCAACTTTATGCTTGCGCCTGAAATCATTTCTATCGACAGATCTTTCCTTGAAGAAGATGAATGAACAGTTCCTTGCTGTTGAGAGATTTGTCGCGATAAACAAGATTCAACCATTTGCAAATTTCAGCACTGATGACGTCATCATATCTTTCCAATTACAAATTTCAGCACTGCTGACGTCATCATATCTGTTGGGAACGTTGTAGCTGAATATAATGGTGACGTCATGATGTCTGATATTCTACTGTGGCTGACGTCATCAAATCTGTTGAAGCAAACGATGTCATGTTGAACTAACTGTTTACGAAAGCTGTCGATAGTAAACGTTACTTGCACTGTTTCCAAAAACAATACTGTAGCGAAATCAGGTGTCAACAGCGATAAATAGTATTGTTTCAAGATCTGTCGAGTAAGCTTATCAATGCATACAGCCCTTTCTGTTGGTAGAACAATTCACTATTCCCGTTGCTGTT
>KV016747.1:179770-208272 GCA_001598015.1 Dorcoceras hygrometricum
TTTGAGTTTGTGTTCTCACAGTACTGGGGCGGTGGCTGCTACTGCCTATTTCCCCCTTGGCAGCACCACCTCTTAGGTAATCGGCGATGTCACCAACTTGGGTGGAAAGGCTGAGTTTATCTGCTGCTATCTTTGATTGAGAATACAAATGTTCGCTCCTGATAGCAGCAATTTGCCCATCCATTGTGATGAGCTTGGCATCTTGCTCTCGTTGCTTCTTCTTGATATCAAATAGGTCTTGAAAGATAGTGCCAACGGGTGCCATCAAGCCCTTTTTGAGATCAGTGATTTGTGTTGTTTGAGTAGTACCTTGCCTTCAAGAACCCGACACGCAGTCTCAAAGGACTGGCGAAGCAGGACTTGCACTTTTAGAAGATCCCCACGAACACCCAATTCAACAGCATTGACCTTGGATAATATTTCGCAGTTGGAGTCATGAATGCGCTGAGCAAGAGATGATCGGAGGTCTTCAAGAGCCTCGGTAAACATAGTAAAATCAACTGATGCGGAGGCTTGAGTGTCTGCCTGGGCATTCACATGTATATCCGTAGAATCAAAGTGCATGGAGACATCAGTAGAGGAGGAACTGGATGCATGATGTGGAGAGATGGCCGGAGGAGACTCTGGACTTTGAACAAAGTATAATTGCTCCTCCTGTTCAACACGGGAGAAAATAGCAAGGCCAAGAGCAAAATGCCAATCATTCTCAAACGAATCAACCGCTGGTGAAAATGGAGAAGGAGATCGATAGACTGTAGATACATCTGAGGAAACCAGGTCTACCTCTTCAACATCCGTTAAAACAACTTCCTGTAAATCTCCCAAGTCCCTCTGGACAACGGAATCAACAAAACTATGACAGGCCACACCCTGTGCAAACATGCGGAGAAAATCTGCGGGAATACGCTCCACGCCAAAGTTATATACTGTAATATCTTGGCAGATATCCTCCCTCACTGGTCACAGACCACCAGACACACTAAATTGAACAAATTCTTCACGGACCTTGGTCCATTGCCAAATCCTGATCATCCACGGGACTGCTGTCCAATATTGTACAGGCTCAATAAAAGAGACATGCGGAACAAAAATCTCTTGAATGGCAGGTGCTGGCATTTTCATTTTGTTCAAGAATAACGACAAGCGGCAACTACTTCTCCAAAAATCAGGACCCTGAACAGGCGTCCAAACTCCATTCACCAAAATTACGGGCCGTACCCAACAAGTAGAATTTGTTATGGAATAAAATCGTGCAAGAACAGCACCGCTATCAACAGAGGAAATCAACGATTGAGGATGGACAAGGTTGATCCATTGATAATCCATGCTCACGCTGCTGAGCCAGTAAATCTTCCATGGATTGTGAATGAGCATCGGATAGTAAATCAAAGATTTGGGAGGCTGTGGCAGTCCAATGCTGGCCAGGAATGTAAAATTGTCTATGAGACTCCATGATCATCCTGAGCAGCTGTTCTTTGTACTTAGCTAAGATGTACATCTTTCTCTTAACAGCCGTCTCCAACGAATCCGTCGCAGCCCACTCCAACATAAATTTTTCTTTTTCTCTCAGTTCCAGCAAAGCATCAAAATTGGTCAATTTGTTGATTGAGAAGGAGTGAAAGAAATTTTCTACATCCACCATAACCTGGTCACGGAGTTTAACTAGAAAATCCACATCAGTACAAATCAGCTCCACTATTTCCCTCGCTGGATTCCCGCTAACTGGTTCATCCTCCACCAGAATTCCTTTTCCTTTATCAAGTGAGGAAATTCGCGGGAGACTGGCAGAATACAAGTCACCCCTTTGAACATCACCAAAATTTAGGAATTTTATCCTAACAACCAGCTTTCACCACGAAACCAGCTTTCACCCAAAACTCTCAAAAATACGAAAACTTCCAGAATTGCTTAAAATATGAAATCTGACCCAAAATAGAATCCAAAGCCTCAAACAGATATCTGAATCACCAGAAATCCTTAAAAATCGATTAATTCCAGCCAAATTAATCATAATACAATCCAGGTCTCACATCATTGATTGAAGTTATCTTCCAAAAAGCTCAAACAGCCACTGGAAATTTACATTGCACAAAAATACTCAAAGTCCAGTACCTCAAACTCGAAGAACACTCAGCAGGATTTCATAGATTTAACCTTCGAGTTCATCTTCTGGTTACCTTGTGTAATCGAGTTTATTGTTAAAACCAGAAGATTTACAGTCTCAATAGATTTGCATTCCATTGTATCATTCGTTGTTGATTCTGTAACAAACACGCTACACAAAGCCGTTTGATAGAAATTTGTTAGGATCAAGCGCTTACCACTAGGCCAAAATCTATAGCTATTAGCCAAGGTGCAACTTTATTTCCTTATAATGTGGAAGAGCAGAGTGCACCTATTATGTGAATTAGGGTTGGGCTGTTAGGCCCATGAGTCAGGGGAGGTTCGTGTCTAACTGCTGGTGCTGTCTCATTTCCCTTAGAGATCAGTCTTACCCTTTTCCCTACCATCGGCCCTATCCCCAGCAGAGATAGTATTACCCGTTAAGATCCCTAGTGGTAAGCGCTTGATCCTAACAAAATTCTACGTGTTGCTTTCAGCAGCTGCGACTGCTTGTTGATTGGAATTGCTAGGAGTTCACCTGGAGCGAGGCTCGGTGACTGGGTGGTTACAGAGGCTGTAAACATCAAATATTTTAGTGGAACCTTCCTGAAAAGCAAGAAGAGGAGACGTAGGATATTGATATCCGAACTTCCATAAACAAACTCTTGACCCTGAACTTTTACTTATCGCATTTATTTAAGCTTTCACTATTCACAGATTAATCAACTTATTTCAGCACAATATTTGTTAGTTGAGAAATCTGATTTAAGAATGAGATACCTTAAATCTGGTAACTCGGAATTAAGTTAAGCGGGTGCTTGTAAAAATTGTTTTAAAGGTTTCGAAAACATTATAAAATACCAAGGAGTTCATTCAACCCCCCATTTTGAACTCCTAGGCCTGTTTTTGGAACCATATTGATCCTATCAGGCACGTACGCAAGAAGGGAAGAAAACCTACGGGCATAATCTCTAGCAGACATGCTGCCCTGCTCCAAGTTATCGAACTCACGCTCACGGGAGTTCACGTAGGACTCCGGGACATACTCTTGGCGAAAAGCAACGCAAAAACTGTCCCACGTAATCCCTACTCCAGTCTCTTCCAAAGTCCTCGAAGCGCCTCTCCACTAACGCTCCGCACCTTTCCTCAACTGAAAAGTAGCCAGACTCAACTGGAGTTCATCATCATACTGCACACGGTTAAACAAACCCGTGACATGCTGCAGCCACGAATCTGCATCGGCACTAGACTCATCCCCATTGAAAACCTGAGGATTCATATGCTGAAACCTCGCCATAACGAGCTCCATGTCGTTCAAACGAGCAGCCAACTCGTCAACCTCATCCTCGGCCTGCCTATCGCGACCACGACGGGTAAAACTACGCTGATCACCTTCTGTCTGACCTTCAGACTCTTTCGGAATCTGCCCTCTACCTCTACCCCTACGTCTAGGCGGCATCTAAGAAACACTAAGAGGGTAAGATCACAACAGAACAAATACAGCACAAGTAATTGCAGCAAATAGATCACATAATCAAGCACATGCAACACACAACACTGTGCCTAGACTCAAGTGTGATCAACAGAAATCGAGCTTATCCCAGCTTAAGCTCTGATACCAAAAATGTCAGGCCTCGTGCTCTACTCAGAGTTAAACCACGCAAAACAATAGCGGAAGCATACAAAAAGTGGCTTAAAATTTTCGCTTTAGGCCTGACGATTTAAAACATATAATTTAAAATATACAATACTCAAAGTAATCCCAGTTACAAACACACAATACAGCAGTACAACATTTAAACAAATACAATTACCAGTACTACAACGGATAACACAATCCCACAAGCACAGGGCATTCCCCGGCTGACAGTACTAGTACATATATGCTATACGCTAACTGGGACACTCTATCCACCTCATGGGGCACCTCCAGCTGGGTCAAAGCAACGACCAGCAGAGAAACCTGGGAAACCTGAAAACACAAACAAGCAACAATACACAAGCCCCAGAGGGACATCGGGGTCAAACCCCAGTACGGAGAGCAATACAAACAGCATAAGGAAAGCAACAGATAAATATGCAAATGATATGCAAGGGATCAAGGTTACAACCGAAATCAGGGAGCCAAAGGATCACAACAACAACTCAACAACAAGGTCTGATCAAAGGAACGACAATCAATGGCCACGGGTATACTGAGCACATGGGAGCTACCCACTCATCACCAGTACACCATACCAGATGCTAAACAAACAGCTCCACCTGCAGTTGCCCACTCATGAGATGTGGGAACTACCCACTCCGCTCATAGTAGCTAACAAACCCAGCAGGGATAAGAGGTATGGGAGTTACCCGCTCAGCCTCCGAGGTATACAAGAACTACCCGCTAGACTTTGAACATAGCACCTGGTATTCTCAAATCAACAGAACAGGCACAGCTAGCAAAAAATAGAGCTCAATAGGATAATGCGTGTATGAAAATGCAATAGCTGATATCAATACAATGCACAAACGATAACAACACAGAGCACACACACAGCCAAGCATATAATCCATGCTCAATCCTAAGCTGTAAACAAGCTCACATCCGTACCTCAATTCTCTGTGCAACAATTACTACAAGCAGATTGCCACAATGACGTCCCGAGCACATAGATCTACCACCTGCTCAACGGTAACACATAATTCCTCAAGGACGGTAGCACAGAAAACAGCAGCTGGGAGTTACGAACTCCACCAGAGCTACCCTACCTCTCTAACTCAACAGAAGCTCTAAAAAAATTCACTATTGTTGTAATAGATCTTAATACAGATTGGCAAAAGATCAAAAACAACAATAATAAAGCAGACGTCGCGGAACCGCTGGCCTTTTGATAAACACCCACACACCACAGCTGATTCAGATCCCTTCTCCCGTCTGCCCCGGAACTGACTCACCTGCACCAAGAAAGCTAGTGAGCCTAGGGGCTCAGCAAGCAAAATTGAGAATAACAAGAGCAAAATAGGGCAAGGCGCAATACATACAATAACATAGTTTAAAGGAAGACATTTTAAATATAGTTGTTCGTAACATATGATAAGGGAGTACTCAGATCCCAACATTTAATTCTTTAGACTTATGGCTCAGAAGTTCCACTTAGGTCCCGTTGCACTTGATCAAATGACTACTGATATCAGTTACTATGTGGCAAATCTCGCCCAATATGAAGGGGCAACCGACACGCTCTACTGCTGCTCACCCTTTCCATATGGACCGTCTGTTATCTTTACCATAAATCATAAAATCTAAACATTTTCTTCCTTAAACAACATCTGGGTGAAAATCAGATCTTGACATCGGGGTTCACTTCATTTTTAAATCTCAATTTCTATAAAATAACATTTTCACTGAGCATCCTGCTGAGACTTGGGAAAACAGATGTTGAAAGAAACAGCGTGTGGTTACTAGATAAATTTCAGATGTTGCTAAAGGAAAGTACTGTTGGCGTAAACAGATGTCAACAAATTTAGTTTGGTTGTCAGGCCTCGTGCTCTTAACAGAGTAAAATCATACAATCACACGCGGAAGCTATTAAAAAGCGGGTAAAATTTTCGCTTTTGGCCTGACGGTTTAAAAAAATATAATTAAAATAAAGCGATACTCAAAATATATCCCAGTTTATAAAAACAACCAACAGTATAGCATAACAACAGCAACAACAACATGTATCAGACTCCAACAACATAATACAACGCCAAAGCACAGGGCATCCCCTGGCTAACTGTACTGATACATATAAATATGCTATACGCTACTGGGATACTCTAACCACCTCATGGGGAACCACCAGCTGGGTTAAAACCACGACCAACTGTAAAATGTGGATTCCCTGAAAACAACACAAACAGAGAAAACAACCAAGCTCCAGAGGGACATGGGTTCAAACCCCAGTACGGAGAGCAACTGAAACAGCTAAAGGAAATGCATAAGATAAAATGCAGATGCTATGCATGAGACACCGGATAACAGCTGAAGGCTACAACCGAACAGGGAGCCAAGGAACTCAAACATAGCTCCACAAGATCAGCAAAAAATCAGTGGCCACGGGGTGTGTTCAAAGTGTGGTAATGAGCCACTCGCCTTGACACTACACCCAAATACCAGATGCAACAAACAACTCAACCTGTTGTTGCCTCGTCCATGAACTGTGGTAGTTAAACACTCGGCGCATGGTGGCTAACAGATCCCAGCAGGGAGATAAGAGTGCGGTATTGCCGCTCGCCCTCGCATCCTGGTAAGAAACAACAGCAATACAACGAGATACAAAGCAATGGCTGCAACATAAATATGAAAGCAATATGGGAAATGCGTGTATGCATAAACATAGCAGCTAAAATAAAAAACAATCACATATGCACACAGCAACATCCACGGCAAAGCACCAGCAGCCATCTAACATTAAATCTCACGCCAATTCCCAGCTACATCAAGCTCAGATCCGTACCTTATACTTTCTGTGTAACAATTACCACCACAAAGGTCCCAAGAAATCTGGATGACAACCTGCCGAAACACACAGGGCAATATTCTCAAGGGACGCTAATACACAGAAAGCACGGCTGGGAGTCATACACTCACACCAGCAGCTGATTCCAACAATACCACTAACAGGAAGCTTAAACAAAGGCTAAGAGTAAGATCTCAACAACAATTCGAAGTTCTACCTCAACGACGCAACACACGGCCGAAGACAGCAACTTCGCGATCTCGCTCTAGCCAACAACAGCCTCCAAGAATGGTACAGAAAGGAAGAGCTTCTCGAGAGGAGTCCAACGCTACCTCGCACGTACCAAACGGTGGCCGGAAACGATAGGAATTGCCGGAGAAAAACTACAGTGAATAGTATTCTAGTGTTCGAAGCGAAGAACACAATCGAAAGATTATTTCGCTAAGTATGGGATCTGGTGCTTGAAATCGAAGACCAAGTCTTCCTTACATATACGCGTAAAAACTGTGAAGAAGTCCATCGACAAAACCAGCAGTTGCGCTACTGAATCTCAACCAGCAGTCGCAACAACCAACAGCTGCTAAATCCCAGCAACACAAAACTACGTCGTCAGATGACACATCACTCGCTACTTGCGACTGGTCCTCAAACCCAAAAGCTGGACAACCCAACGACTGGATGCTCCACAAACCAAAAGCTGGATTGTCTAACACTCAAAAGCTGGTACCAGGCGTTGCATCAAAACGTTGCGTTCCAACTTAATAAAACGGCGTCGCATACTCATCAAATCCGGTCACTAACTCTCGCGTAAAACAACAGACGCAAGCTACAGGAAAACATATGCAAGCTACAGTAGAGTTGACCATCGTTGACATCTGCTCTCAGCTGGTACCAGTCGCAATAACCAAAACGGCGTCGCAGCAACTAATTCAAACGGTGCCGTATCCACTTATCAAAACACTATCGTTTTGCCCTCAACAAACAATATAAAGCAGCGGCTGGATACAAACACGCTACCAGACTTCACAAAAACACAATGCATCCAGATTTCATAAAAACGACGGCGTATCGGAATCTCGCGCTACCACTTAAACGTTGCGACTGGATTTCACCACCGACCACCTTCCACAACAAAACCAGATCTCACAACCAGATCTCTACTAAAAAATACGAAAACTTCCAGAAATCTCTAAAATCCGATTAATCCAAACAATTAATCTTACATCAAAATCAGGTCTCACATTTATCCCCCACTAAAAAGGATTTCGTCCTCGAAATCACAACAACAACTCTGGAACACAACACAACAGCAAAATACAAACAGGAACTCGCCTAACACAAGGCCAAGAGTTCAAGATAACTGAGCAAACAATTAACAACAACTAGGGAAGAAATACAACCAAAAGCTAAAAACTACTGGAAATTTAGCTCAACAGATACTCAAACAGATGCGGCCACTCGCGCTGCATCTTTTCTTCCAGCTCCCAAGTAGCTTCTTCCCTGCCATGTTTGCTCCATTGCACCATCCCCAACGGAATGGTCTTATTTCTCAGCTGTTTCTCTTTTCTGCCAAGGATCCGCACGGGGTATTCCTGATAGCTCAACGACTGATCTAGCTCAACCTCGTCAGTCCTAAGAACATGAGACGGATCTAGCTCGTACTTCCTCAACATGGAAACATACTCAAACAGATGCGGCCACTCGCGCTGCATCTTTTCTTCCAGCTCCCAAGTAGCTTCTTCCCTGCCATGTTTGCTCCATTGCACCATCCCAACGGAATGGTCTTATTTCTCAGCTGTTTCTCTTTTCTGCCAAGGATCCGCACGGGGTATTCCTGATAGCTCAACGACTGATCTAGCTCAACCTCGTCAGTCCTAAGAACATGAGACGGATCTAGCTCGTACTTCCTCAACATGGAAACATGAAAGACGTCATGCAGAGAAGACAACTCTGGCGGCAATAACAGTCGATACTCTAACGGGCCAACAATCTCATACGGTCCGACGTAACTAGGGGCTAACTTTCCCTTGTGTCCAAAGCGCATAACACTACGAAACGGAGAAAATTTGAGAAATACACGATCACCAACCTGAAACTCAAGAGGTCGACGCCTCTTATTCGCATAACTGGCTTGGCGATCCTGGGCAGCCTTCATCCGCTGTCGAATTAGATCCACATGATCCTTCATTTGCTGGACAAATTCAGGGGCAGATAGCTGCTTCTCCCCCACTTCTTCCCAACATACCGGCGATCTGCACTTCCTTCCGTACAAAGCATCAAAAGGCGCCATGCCAATCGTCACCTTATAGTTGTTATTGTAGGAAAACTCTACTAAAGACAACGCGTCTTGCCAGCTACCTCCAAAATCCAACACAACAGCTCGTAACATATCCTCCAACGTCTGGATAGTTTCGTTCAGATTGGCCATCTTCCTGGGGGTGATACGCTGTGCTCATAGCCAATCGGGTACCCAAAACTGTTTGCAAACTCTTCCAAAACCTGGAAGTAAACTGTGGATCTCGGTCGGAAACGATCGAAACAGGCACACCGTGCAGTCTAACAACAAAATCAACGTACAGCTTCTCCATTTTATTCAACGAGAAAGTCATCCCATAGGGAATAAAATGTGCAGACTTTGACAGTAGGTCTATAACCACCCAAATGGCATCGTATCCTCTGCTGGAACGAGGCAGATGCGTCACGAAATCCATAGCAATGTGCTCCAAATTCCTTGGGGCACTTCCAAACTCTACAACAGACCACCGGGTCTCATCCTCTCGACCTTAACCATCTGATAGTTTAAACAACGAGCGACAAAACCAGCAACATCGCTCTTCAGGCCATCCCACCAAAAGTGCGGCTTCAACGCATGGTACATCTTCCGTTCACCAGGATGAACACTTTGTCTGCTACAGTGCGCTTCTCGAAGGATCTACTCCTTCAAATCAATCAAATTGGGCACAACCATTGTGAGGCCTCATGCTCAGAACAGAGTAAAAACCCAAACACATGCGGAAGCTTAACAAAAAGTGGGTAAAATTTTCGCGTTTAGGCCTGACGGTTTAAAACATATAGTTTAAAATAATGCGATACTCAAAATATATCCCAGTTATAAAACCAACACAACCAAGTATAGCAGCAATACATGTATCAGACTCCAAATACTGATTACAACGACAAAGCACAGGGCATCCCCTGGCTAACACTACTGATACATAAATATATGCTATAAGCTACTGGGATACTCAACCACCTCCTGGGGCACCTCCAGCTGGGCCAGCACCACGACCAGCTGTATAACCTGGACAACACAACAGGCAAGGAAAACAAACCAAGCCCCAGAGGGACATGGGGTCAAACCCCAGTACGGAGAGCAACTATAAATCAGCAATAAACAGCAAGAATAAAATGCAGATGCTATGCATGAGATGCTGGACAACAACAAAGGACTCCAACCGATAAGGAAGTCAAGGAACTCAATGCACAGCTCAACTGAATCTGCAACAAACGGTGGCCACTGGGTGTGTTCCAAGTGTGGTAGCTAACCACTCGCCGGGACACAACACCAGAATACCAGATGCATCAAACAACTCGGCCTGTGTCCAACCTATGAACTGTGGTAGTTAGCCACTCGGCTCATAGGGGCTAACATAACCCAGCAGGGAGATGAGAGTGCGGTATTTCCGCTCGCCCTCGCATCCTGGTAGCATAGAACAGCAACAACAAGACAACAATGGCTGCAAAAGCTGGAAAGCGATGCAAATGTGTGTATGCACATGCTGGAAATAACAAGCATATAAACACATGCACAACAACAATACCAACAGCATGTATACAACACATATATCACGGCCAATACTACAAACAGCAGCCTCACAAGGAAAACAAAAAGCTACCTGCAACTATGCAATGCACTACAGTGAACAACAACTTTGTGCTTTTGCTCCAGCCAACGACAGCCTCTAAAATGGGTACGAGATGAAAGAGCTTTCCAAGAGGAGTCCAACGCTACCTCAAACGTGAAAAACGGTGGCCGGAATCGACGGGAAATGGCCGGAGGAGTTCACAAAGAACAGTAGTCGAGGGTTTGAGAAAACAGAGAACGAAGTCGAGAGAAATATTTTCTAAGTATGGGATCTGGTGAAAAGCAACGAAGCCAGCGCTTCTAATTTATAGGTGCGAGAGATCTATTTAAATAAATCACCGACAGAAACAGATCTCACAAACTGGCATTAAACCAACGAATATTCCCAAAACGACGTCGCACCTAATTCTATGGAGAAGTCTGGTTTAGAAAGCGCTGAAATCCGAAAACGCGCTAACACCACAACGCACAACGCCAAAACCACGGAGAAATCTGCTTACGTAAGCAAGTCTGATACTAACACGTATCGCACAACAAATCAGGAGGGAGCTGCTCACGTCATCAAGTCTGGTCACTAAAACCAAACGTTGGAAACATGCTACAGGAGAGGTCTGGACATTCGAACGCCAACTAAACAAAACAGATCTCTCAAAAATGACAGCGTCGCAACTTGCTAAAACGGCGGAGTTTCAAGCAAAGCACGCCACAACCTAAACTCCCAGATCTCATAAAACGACGACGTAAGGAACTCCTTGCCAACAACCAGATCTCTCAACAACAACGCTTACGTCAGCCACACAACGACAACACACGATGCTGACGTCATGAGATCTGCCAACAGATTTCACCCACAAGACTCAAACCAGAAACACTTACATCATCCATGCTAAGAAACCATGCGATGCTGACGTCATGAAATCTGCCACCAGATTTCACCCAATTTCGAAAATCTTGAAATTTCCAGAATTGTTCCAAATGTGATTCCCGACCCGAAAACGCAACCCAAACATTCAAAATGAAATCTAAATCACCAGAAATCACCAAAACCCGATTAATTCAACAATTAATCCTTAATAAAATTTCCAGGTCTCACATTTCTCCCCCACTAAAAGAGATTTCGTCCTCGAAATCAACAACAATTCCAGAATTACCACACAGCACTGAAAACCGAAACAACAACAGAAACTAACAGAAACTCGCCCAACTCGAGGCCAAGAGTTCAAGATAACTGAGCAAACAATTTACAACATCTAGGGAAGAAATCAAACAAAATCTACAACCTACTGGAAAATATAGCCCAATGGCTACTCAAACAGATGCGGCCACTCGTGCTGCATCTTTTCTTCCAGCTCCCAAGTAGCTTCTTCCCTTCCATGCTTGCTCCACTGCACCATTACCAACGGGATGGTCTTTGATGGATCTGTTTAGAGAGATCCTGATTAAGTTTTGAATTACACAAAACATGTTATTGTGTTTCTAACAATTCTACTTAAGTTTACAGTTTTTAGGAACGAATAAGAAGATGTCGTGAAGCTGAATTTGTCCAGCAGATGGTTTGAAAGTAAAAGTTCAGCAGTTGGTTTAGTTCATCATTGTATACAACAGCTGGATTAGCAATGGAGACGTCCAAAGTTGAGTCAGTTGTTCGTAATCAGGCGGAGGCCAAGTTGAACCAGCTGGAGCATAGTGAACCAGCTGGAACGATAAGAATCAGCTACAAGCTACTAAAGATGACAGCTGGAACAGGAACTGTGAAGTCTAACTGGAGAAGTATCGAAGAAGAACAATTCAGCAGTAAGCTACAGTGTTCAGAAATAGAAGAAATCAGCTGTTGGATTGAAACGAAAAGAAATCGAGAATCAGTAGTGATGATGTCATCATATATTCTGGAGGAAGCAATGAGCAGCAAGGATGACGTCATCACAATCAGCAGTTGAGAAGAAGTGCAAGATCTGTTATCAGCGATGATGACATCAGCAGTGATGTCATCACAATCAGCAGATGAAGAAAGTTCAGCTGGAGCGCTAAGCGTAGATGACATCAGCAGTAACGTCAACAATCAGCAGAGAGCTACAGTGCAACCAGAAGTTGGAACTTGGAGTTAGCGATAGCAAAACGATGTCGTTTGAATAAGTTGATACGACAGCGTTTTGCCTTCGTAAGATTCAGCAGATGGTTTGTGCGTTGGTTATAATCAGCAGCATGCTACAGTGCATTCAGCAGGAAGCTAAAGCTATCAGCAGTTGTGAAGAGAAGCGCAAGAGATAAAGCGACGACGTACAGGAAGAACATTCAGTCACAGGCTACAGTGCAACCAGTAGGTACTTCTTCTAAGAGAAACCAACAGATAGCTACAGTTATTCTGAATCAGCTGTTGCAAGATAACCAACAGGTGCTTTACAACGATATCAAAACGGTGTCGCTTGAATAAGTTGACACGACAACGTTTTGACTTAACGCTTAAAGATCAGTCGTTGAAGCTTGAAAAGGAATCAGTCGATGGAATATCACACATGTTGAAAAGAAACCAGCAGGTGCATTCATTCAAATGTGTTCCAGTCGCAGTATTGCAAGCGACGAAGGAAGAGCTGGTTATAAAAAAGGGACTTCAGGATATCAGCCGTTGCAAGCATTCAACGCTCAAGATGGAAAGAATAAATGGCTGAAATAGAGTCATGAAATTGCCTCAAATCAAGGGAACAAGATTTGTACTATTCTTGGAAATAGTACAATTTACAGAGGAGCATTGCACGCATTTGGGAAGAAGACGATTTAGCCTTGACAAGCGCAGAAAAGATTTGTATTCACTGTCTAACGGCTATATTCAAACAGAGGCTTATATACTTCGAGAAGCGCCATTGAAGAGGAGGCTGAAAAAGCGTCAACTAGGACTTAGACTGGCAGACGAGAAAAATTACAGAGGAAGAACACAGGAAGATGAAGCAGTCGACAATCATTCTAGAGAGGAGCTTATTGTAGTGTCGACTGCTGAATCTTCATTAGCTTGTTAGAGCACTTCCCAGTGTGTGAGATTAATTTCTTATGAGAGTTGTGCGTACACTGTAATTCTCACACACAGATTCACTCGCACATTTCGTGAGTTGATCTAAATTGTTTAGCGAGTGAATCAAAACCCAAATGCAAACAGGTCCCGTCCAAGCACGATGACGTTAAACTCTGTGTATGTAGTTAGTCACACAGTTGCGGCTGGTGTGCATTTGTAGAGTCTAGGTGTTCATACAAGTGCTGCTTGTGTGGGTGGGTGTTTGCAGATGACCTGTAACCATCAAAGTCTTCTAGTGGATCTTCCGAGGTGGAAGAATGGGAGACGTAGGACATTGAGATCCAAACTTCCAGAAACAAATCTTCTGGTCCATTTCTTTAAAGCTTTCAGCACTTGCATATTTACTTTAGCATCGCACGTAAAAAAGATTTCAGCACTTGCATTCAGCACTTGCATTTTACATTCAGCACTCACGCATACACAGTTCAGCACTTGCACATACAGTCGAACAGATTTATGTGGACATAAATCTGTTTGAATCATTTTAAAATATTAGGATTCAGTTCTGGTATTTTCCGCATGATTTTTAAATCATACCAGATCTGTCTCCGGTGCTCTTGTGATTTTTTAGATGTTCAAGAACAAGAGGTATTGCACCTCTAGTGTTTTAGCAGCGCGAAAATATTTAATCACTCATTTTAAATCAGCGGCTGCTAAGTTTCCTTTTGAAAGCAGGGACCAACAAGTGGTATCAGAGCAGGTTGTTCTTGAACGAGCACTTATTTTAAAACTCATGTGCTATGTTTTAAATGTTTTAACAGTTTTGAGAAGCTTGTTTATGAAGGCCAGTTGATCTGTTTTATTATAGAACCGATTTTCTTTTGATGAAATGTCACGGGATGCGCGAGTCCCGTGCGGATGCCAAGCTTCTATTTTCGTTGTGCTGTAAGATCACTTGGAGCGAGGCTCAGTAACAAGCACATGGGACGAAATAGAAGTATGAAAATCTGAGCTGTTCTCTGCTTTTTGGTTCTTCATAAATAAGTAACTCAGTAGAACATTGTTATTTGAAACAATATTTCGATGCTCTGATAGTTTATTAAAATGTTCTGTTATGCGGATTTCAGCTGATGCTTCTTATATTTGTTTTTAAAAATGATTTGAGCTCATGTTATAAAAGACAGGGAGAGTGGCGTCACTGTCTTTGACTAATTTGATTTATGCATCAGCTTCAGTTTCAAAATCATATAGCTCTTGCATACGGTGCTTCCCAAAAGCTGGTTTTGTTTTTCAAACTTAAAACTCCTGTTGTTACGTTGTTTTTGCTGTAACAGTGTAGGGAGAGTTTCATTTTAAAATTCATGGGGAGACCCAGATTCGAACTCTTTTTGATTCCCACAAAAAGGGAGAGAATTGTTAGAACATGCATCGTTTATTTAAGGGTTTGTGTAAATCAAAAAGGGAGAGATTGATGGATCTGTTTAGTACAGATCCTGATTAAGTTTTGAATTACACACATGGGGAGACCCAGATTCGAACTCTTTTTGATTCCCACAAAAAGGGAGAGAATTGTTAGAACATAGCATCGTTTATTTAAGGGTTTGTGTAAATCAAAAAGGGAGAGATTGATGGATCTGTTTAGACAGATCCTGATTAAGTTTTGAATTACACAAAACCTGTTATTGTGTTTCTAACAATTCTACTTAAGTGTACAGTTTTTAGGAACGAAGAAGAAGATGTCGTGAAGCAGAATTTGTCCAGCAGATGGTTTGAAATTTAAAGTTCAGCAGTTGGTTTAGTTCATCATTGTATACGGCAGCTGGATTAGCAATGGAGACGTCCAAAGTTGAGTCAGTTGTTCGTAATCAGGCGGAGGCCAAGTTGAACCAGCTGGAGCATAGTGAACCAGTTGGAACGATAAGAATCAGCTGCAAGCACTAAAGAAAAGATGAACCAGCTGGAACAGGAACTGTGAAGTCTACTGGAGAAGTATCGAAGAAGAACAATTCAGCAGTAAGCTACAGTGTTCAGAAGTAGAAGAAATCAGCTGTTGGATTGAAGCGAAAAGAAATCGAGAATCAACAGTGATGACGTCAGCATATATTCTGGAGGAAGCAATGAGCAGCAAGGATGACGTCATCACAATCAGCAGTTGAGAAGAAGTGCAAGATCTGGAATCAGCGATGATGACATCAGCAGTGATGTCATCACAATCAGCAGATGAAGAAAGTTCAGCTGGAGCGCTAAGCGTAGATGACATCAGCAGTAACGTCAACAATCAGCAGAGCAACAATGGCTGCAAAAGCTGGAAAGCGATGCAAATGCGTGTATGCACATGCTGGAAATAACAAGAATATAAACATATGCACAACAACAATACCAACAGCATGTATACAACACATATATCACGGCCAATGCTACAAACAGAAGCCTCACAAGGCAAACAATACACGGCCTCCAGCAATTAGCCATCTCACAAATCATTCAAGCCGTTCATACGTTGCAATTTACAAACTCAACCCGTACCTTAATTTCCCCAAGAATCGAAGCAAGTCCCGGCCTGCACAAATCTGCCAAAATACACGATGCACAGATTTCAGGGAAATACAACAAATCTCATGGCTCCCACACAATTCCCACGGCCAACTTAAAAGTGCACGGCTGGAAATTCATAAGAACAAGCCAGCCTTCAACTCTACCCAAACAACTCGACAGGAAGCTTAAAACAAGGCCAGGAGCAAGATTTCAAAGTTAAATCGGAAAGCTACCTGCAACTATGCAACGCACGACAGTGAACAGCAACTTCGTGCTTTTGCTCCAGCCAACGACAGCCTCTAAAATGGGTACGAGATGAAAGATCTTTCCAATAGGAGTCCAACGCTACCTCAAACGTGAAAAACGGTGGCCGGAATCGACGGGAAATGGCCGGAGAAGTTCACGGTGAACAGTAGTCGAGGGTTTGAGAAAACAGAGAACGAAGTCGAGAGAAATATTTTCTAAGTATGGGATCTGGTGAAAAGCAACGAAGCCAACGCTTCTAATTTATAGGCGCAAGAGATCTGTTTAAATAAATCACCGACAGAAACAGATCTCACAAACTGGCGCTAAACCAAAGAATATTCCCAAAACGACGTCGCACCTAATTCTATGGAGAAGTCTGGTTTAGAAAGCGCTGAAATCCTAAAACGCGCTAACACCACAACGCACAACGCCAAAACCACGGAGAAATCTGCTTACGTAAGAAAGTCTGATACTAACACGTATCGCACAACAAATCAGGAGGGAGCTGCTCAAGTCATCAAGTCTGGTCACTAAAACCAAACGCTGGAAACATGCTACAGGAGAGGTCTGGACATTCGAATGCCAACTAAACAAAACAGATCTCTCAAAAATGACAGCGTCGCAACTTGCTAAAATGGCGGCGTTTCAAGCAAAGCACGCCACAACCCAAGCTCCCAGATCTCATAAAATGACGACGTAAGGAACTCCTTGCCAACAACCAGATCTCTCAACAGCAACGCTTACGTCAGCCACACAACGACAACACATGCTGCTGACGTCATGAGATCTGCCAACAGATTTCACCCACAAGACTCAAACCAGCAACGCTTACGTCATCCATGCTAAGCAACCACGCGATGCTGACGTCATGAAATCTGCCACCAGATTTCACCCAAATTCGAAAATCTCGAAATTTCCAGAATTGGTCCAAATGTGATTCCCGACCCGAAAACGCAACCCAAACATTCAAATGAAATCTGAATCGCCAGAAATCACCAAAACCCGATTAATTGAACAATTAATCCTTAATACAATTTCCAGGTCTCACAACCAACCTACCCCGGAAACGCAAACAACCATCGGAATAGACAGAATAGTCCTCAAGTTCGCCAGCCCTGACCTTTAACTTTAACTCGTGGATAGACGGATCCGTAATCTGAGCTGCTCGAATACTAGAAACAATCTATGGCTCTACTTGGAAAGAAGAAACCACCACACAATCCTCAGCTGGGTAGAATCTCCAACCCGTAGTGTTAAGATGCTCCTGATCCTTAGAGATGTACAACGACGCAAGCATCTCACTAGCCTTCCTGCTCAAAGCATCGGCCACTACGTTCGACTTCCCAGGCTGATACTTAATCTTGCAATCAAAGTCCTTTAGCAGCTCCATCCAACGACATTGTCTCATGTTGAAGTCAGGCTGCGAAAACAGATACTGTAAACTCTTGTGGTCCGAATACACCACAAACTGCTCTCCATAAAGGTAATGACGCCAGATCTTCAGCGCAAAAACCACCGCTGCAAGCTCCAAATCATGGACTGGATAGCGAGTCTCGTGCGGTTTCAACTGCCGTGAGGCATACGCAATGACTCGACCATTCTGCATCAAAACACAGCCCAATCCATTTAGCGAAGCGTCAGAACAAACAACAAAACCACCTGAACCGGACGGCAGAGCCAACACAGGCGCAGTAGTCAACTTTTCCTTGAGAAGTTGAAAAGCATTCTCGCACTACTCAGTCCACACAAACCTCTTATCCTTATGCGTCAGTTGAGTCATCGGATTGGCTATGCTGGAAAATCCTTCGATAAAACGACGGTAATAGCCAGCCAGACCCAAGAAACTGCGAATCTCGGAAACATTCCTGGGATGCTCCCAGTTCAGAACAGCATCAACCTTACTGGGATCCACCAAAATCCCCTCGGCTGAAATCACATGTCCCAAGAATACGACGCGATCCAACCAGAACTCGCACTTGGAAAACTTAGCATAAAACTGCTGTTCTCTCAACCTCTGCAGGACAATTTCCAAGTGCTCCTTGTGCTCCCTCGGAGTCTTCGAGTACACCAAGATGTCGTCAATGAAAACAATCACAAACTGGTCTATGAACTCTCCAAAAACTTGGTTCATCAGATCCATAAAGACTGCAGGCGCGTTGGTCAAACCAAATGGCATCACCAGAAACTCGAAATGTCCGTACCTTATACGAGACGCAGTCTTTGCAACATCTTGGTCTCTCACTCTCAACTGATGGTACCCTGATCGCAGATCAATCTTCGAGTACACCGCAGAACCTTGCAACTGATCAAACAGATCATCGATTCTCGGTAACGGGTACTTGTTCTTGACATTAGCTTTGTTTAGCTGGCGAAAATCAATGCACATCCGCATTGAGTCATCCTTCTTCTTCACAAACAAAATGGGCGCTCCCCACGGCGACATACTAGGTCGGATAAAACCTTTCTCCAGCAAATCATCTAACTGCATCTTGAGTTCTCTCAACTCCGCAGGCGCCAGACGATATGGGGAACGGGAAATTGGAGCTGTGCCAGGCACCAACTCGATGCTGAATTCAATCTCCCACCTCGAAGGAAAACCAGGAATCTCCTCCAGAAACACGTCGGGAAAATTCCGCACCACGGGAACGTCACTAAGCTGCACACGGGAAGAAGAAGACGCATCCAAAGCGTAAATCAGGAAACCAGCATTTCCTAAGGACAACAAGCTGAACATCTCCATAGCTGAGACCAACGGGATCTTCGATCGAGAATCCTGGCCGTAGAAGTCCCACTTCTCACCAGATATAGGCCTAAAGCGCACATGGGATATTCGATCGAGAAGCCTGGCCGTAGAAGTCCAACTTCTCGCCAGACAAAGGCCTAAAGGGCACAATCCCATGGAAACAGTCCACAGAGGCCCTATACTTGGACAACACGTCCATCCCAACTATGCAATCGAAATCCCACAGCATCAATCGAATCAAGTTCGCTACCAATACATGCTCACCAAACCGCAACAAGCCATCTAACAAAACCTCCTGGGAGAACAAGCTCACACCGCCAGGGGTAGACACGGAAACAGCATCACGCAACGAAATGGTACACAGACCATGCTCAACAACAAACAAATCAGAAATGAATGAATGCGATGCACCGGTGTCAAACAACACATGCGTAGGAAAGTCAAAAACAAGGCAAGTACTTGCGATCACCCGACTCGGCGTCTCCTCGGTCTGCTCCCTAGTGATGGCGTTAACCTGAGCATGCTGGGGTCCAGAGTAGAAAGGCTGAGACGACTGCCCAAAACGCAAAGGTCCAGGCTGCTGAAAAGGCCTGAACTAAGTCTCACCCAACCGAAGCTGCTGAAACTGAGGGGAACGACCCCTAGACTGACCTCCATGACCCTGAGGCTGGGCCACGGTCTGCTGTGATCCAGCTGATGGACACACTCTGGCAAAATGCCCGTACTGACCACAAAGGTTGCAGGAGCCCTGCACACCAACACACTACGTAGAAGGATGTTTTCCACCGCAAAAACCACAAAACTCAGCCCGAGAACCACTGCTACTCGAGCTGCCTGAAACAGAAGAGCCAGAACCCGACTTCTTCTTGAACTGCTGACCGCGGGGACGGAACCTCTGACGGCCAGACTGCTGTGCCACCTGTGGCTGCTGCTGCTGCTGCTGGGGCTGATAGGCGGACTGGGAGGACTGAGAATACTGTGCTCCCTGAATAGCAGGACGACCACCATGCGCTGCCTGCTGCCTACGAGCACGACGACTGCGCAATCCCTCTCAATGTCAATAGCAGCATCCACGGCCTCAGCATAACTCTTGGGCTTACTCGGTCAATACTCCCTAACAGACATCGAGCCCTGCTCCAGATGATCGAACTCTCGCTCCCGGGCGTTCACATAAGACTCGGGCACATACTCCTACCGGAAGGTCTCGCAAAAACTTCCCCAAGAGATCCCAACACCGGTCTCCAACAAGGTACTCGAAGCGCCTCGCCACCAGCGCTCCGCCGCCTTCCTGAGCAAGAGGATCACTAAACTCAGTCGAAGATCATCATCGTACTGCACCCGATCGAAAAGGCCAATGATATTCCGGAGCCACGAGTCTGCATCTTCACTGGACTCATCACCATTGAAGACTGGAGGGTTCATCCTCTGAAACCGCGCTATCACGACATCCATCCTCTCCACAGGAGGTGCCGCACCTCAGCTTCTTCCTCGTCGCTAACACGAGTATGACTGCGAGCACTACGCCTATCCTCATTCTGTCCTGCTGATCCCTCAAACTGCCCCCTACCTATACCACGACGTCTAGGCGGCATCTACAAAAACACTCAACAGGATCAAGCAAAACAGAACATATACAGCATAGATAGCATATAACACCGAAATATGCAGCACGTAGTCACATAGTCAAGCACATGCAACACACGACACTGTGCCTAGACTCAAGTGTGATCAAAGAAATTGAGCTTATCCCAGGTTAAGCTATGATACCAAAAATGTCAGGCCTCGTGCTCTTAACAGAGTAAAATCATGCAATCACACGTGGAAGCTATTAAAAAGCAGGTAAAATTTTCTCTTTTGGCCTGACGGTTTAAAACAATATAATTTAAAATAAAGCGATACTCAAAATATATCCCAGTTTATAAAAACAACCAACAATATAGCATAACAACAGCAATAACAACATGTATCAGACTCCAACAACATAATACAATGCCAAAGCACAGGGCATCCCCTGGCTAACTGTACTGATACATATAAATATGTTATACGCTACTGGGATACTCTAACCACCTCCTGGGGCACTACCAGCTGGGTTAAAACCATGACCAGCTGTAAAAACTGGATTCCCTAAAAACAACACAAACAGAGAAAACAACCAAGCCCCAGAGGGACATGGGGTCAAACCCCAATACGGAGAGCAACTGAAACAGCTAAAGGAAATTCATAAGATAAAATGCAGATGCTATGCATGAGACACCGGATAACAGCTGAAGACTACAACCGAACAGGGAGCCAAGGAACTCAAACATAGCTCCACAAGATCAGCAACGAATCAGTGGCCACGGGGTGTGTTCAAAGTGTGGTAATGAGCCACTCGCCTTGACACTACACGCAAATACCAGATGCAACAAACAACTCAACCTGCTGTTGCCTCGCCCATGAACTGTGGTAGTTAACCACTCGGCACATGGTAGCTAACAGATCCCAGCAGGGAGATGAGAGTGCGGTATTGCAGCTCGCCTCGCATCCTGGTAAGAAACAACAGCAATACAACGAGATACAAATCAATGGCTGCAACAGAAATATGAAAGCAATATGGGAAATGCGTGTATGCATAAACATAGCAGCTAAAATCAACAACAATCACATATGCACACAGCAACATCCACGGAAAAGAACCAGCAGCCATCTAACATTAAATCTCACGCCAATTCCCAGCTACATCAAGCTCAAATCCGTACCTTATACTTTTTGTGTAACAATTACCACCGCAAAGGTCCCAAGAAATCTGGATGACAACCTGCTGAAAAACACAGGGCAATATTCTCAAGGGACGCTAATACACAGAAAGCACGGCTGGGAGTCATACACTCACACCAGCAGCTGATTCCAACAATACCACTAACAGGAAGTTTAAACAAAGGCTAAGACTAAGATCTCAACAACAATTCGAAGTTCTACCTCAACGACGCAACACACGGCCGAATACAGCAACTTCGTGATCTCGCTCTAGCCAACAACAGCCTCCAAGATGGTATAGAAAGGAAGAGATTCTCGAGAGGAGTCCAACGCTACCTCGCACGTACCAAACGTTGGCCGGCAACGACGGGAATTTCCGGAGAAAAACTACAGTGAACAGTATTCTAGGGTTCGAAGAGAAGAACACAATCAAAAGATTATTTCGCTAAGTATGGGATCTGGTGCATAAAATCGAAGACCAAGTCTTCCTTAAATATACACGTAAAAACTGGTGAAGAAGTCCACCGACAAAACCAGCAGTTGCGCTACTGAAATCTCAACCAGCAGTCGCAACAACCAACAGCGCTAAATCCCAACAACACAAAACGACATCGTCAGATGACACGTCACTCGCTACTTGCGACTGGTCCTCAAACCCAAAAGCTGGACAACCCAACGACTGGATGCTCCAAAAACCAAAAGCTGGATTGTCTAACACTCAAAAGCTGGTACCAGACGTTGCATCAAAACGCTGCGTTCCAACTTAATAAAACGGCGTCGCATAACTTACGTCATCAAATCCGGTCGCTAACTCTCGCGTTAAACAATAGACGCAAGCTACAAGAAACCAGACGCAAGCTACAATAGAAATGACCATCGTTGACATCTGCTCTCAGCTGGTACCAGTCGCAATATCCAAAACGGCGTCGCAGCAACTAATCCAAATGGTGTCGTATCCACTTATCAAAACGCTATCGTTTTGCCCTCAACAAACAAAATAAAGCAGCGGCTGGATTTCACCACCGACCAGCTTCCAAAACAAATCCAGATCTCACAACCAGATCTCTACTCAAAAATATGAAAACTTCCAGAAATCTCTAAAATCCGATTAATCCAAACAATTAATCTTACATCAAAATCAGGTCTCACATTGGTCAACTCAGCTGTTAACAGAGTAATAGTTGAAAAATGGCAGATACCTACAGGGAACTCAGCTGCTGGGGTAAATCAGATGTCAACGGAATATCGGTTGAACAAACAGCTGACGCTAAGGAAATATCATATGAACAGTAAACAGCTGATGCTAAGGAAATATCATATGAACAATAAACAGCTGACGCTAAGGAAATATCATATGAACAGTAAACAGCTGACGCTAAGGAAATATCATATGAACCGTAAACAGATGACGCTAAGGAAATATCATATGAACAGTAAACAGCTGATGTTAAGGAAATATCTTATGAACAGTAAGCAGCTGACGCTAAGGAAATATCATATGAACAGTAAACAGCTTACGCTAAGGAAATCGGCTGTTGGTAGTTGACCGTAGTCAACTCAGCTATAAGATGATCAGTAATGAAGGACTGACTAAAACAACTTGCGTCTGATCATAACACTTATAATTTATTCAACACAAAGGTAACAGCTGAAATGGAACAACTGATTTAAAGATGAAATTCAGACGTTGGTAGAAATTCAACATCTGACTGTAACTCGGTGTTGCAACATCAAAACGACGGCTGCGCTATCAGCTGTTGCCTATCAAACCAGACCTAACTTCTGATTCAATTAGCAACTCCGATTACATAGCGTCAAATTCTGATGTTACCACTCACCAAAATAAGAAGAACTTCGAAAGTTTACGATGAACTGGAACTGGAATGCTCAGTGGTTCAAAAAAACAACCATCAACAACTTCATAAAATACATTTTGAGTTTCAAACATAAACCCACTAACATAGCAGGTCTTAGCAGCAAGTCTCCTCAAGAACCGCAGCGAGTTTCCTATGGTTTCTTTGATGAAAATGAAGGTTTTCTTGCAAAAATGATGAACTTATAGTCCACACGTACCATAGGCATGGGAGTCTGACTTGTAACAGGGGAAAAACACTCGAGTAGGCATGGTGTTCCACACCTACTTCTCAAAATTTGTTAAAAGTCCCCTATCACTATTTGAATTTGTCAAAGCAATACTCTCATTTAAAAAGAACCATTCTCCCATCCAAAAAATCATTTTATTTTCGACTTCTGAAAATTACTCAGCTGGTGCTCGGGTACAGCTGACCAGACCCCTGCACCTTGTTCAACATCTAAAAATAAGAAATCAGCTAGCAATTAAACGGTTAAGCTGAAATTCGAAATTAGAAATCGGTCCTTGAATTAAAAGGATTAAGAATTGTGGTCCTATGGATTTTGGGGCGTTACAATGTGCTCTGTTCTTATTTTCTGTTGAATTATGGTGCAGAAGCTCTACTTAAGTCAAAGTCGTTTGATCAAACTATCATCTGAAATCAGGAACTAGGTAATAAATCCCATCTATACTGTGAAGGGGTAATTAGTTCGTCAACTATAAAGCCTTATCCCTTCCAATATGAAGGATCACACTGGTTTGTCAGCCAGCATCCTCACCTTTCCTATGTGAACGTCTGTTATCTTTATCATAAATCACATTAAACTTTAAAATATACTTCCTTTAAACTTTTCTGTAAAAACTTTCTTTGTAGTTCTATTCTTAAAATCTATTTTGATGTTCGAAATCTATTGGGAGTTCGTTGGAATCCAATTTAAGAAAGAACATTGAAATCAGCTCGGATTATAGAAATGAATAAAGAGCAGCAGGGCTCTGAGCTGATGAGGTAATTCCTACAAGGGGTATAACTACGAATAGATTGTAGTTATAAATTCGAATCAAAGCTAAATAAACGAAGAACTAAACTTAATGTTAGTGTATCAGTCAAGAATGGACCGGAGCTAGTTCAGCTCGGAGTGTGATCAGCACGCGAACGTACTGGTTAGAATATAAAATCAGCTCTGAGCTAGTTGGTCAAACAAAGTCAACTCGGACCGGATAATCAGCTCGCGAGCAACTGAACAAGGAAACCAGATCGCAAGCGTACTGGAATGCAATCGGATCACAAGCGGGCTGGATAACGAGATCGCGACTAGAAAACCAGCTCGAGCAAAAATGAGAAGATCGTGAACTTAGCTCAATAACAACTACCAGCTTGGAAGATTTACTTAGTCTGAAGGAATCGAAAGTATCTTCAGAAAGATACAGTAAACAAGAACATGTAACCTACTTGTAAGCTACTGACACAAACATGCGTAAGCTGCTTGTAAGATACTACAAGGACATCTCAGAAAACTCAGGAAGAAACTGAAACTAACATCATAAAACATTTTCTGCTAACTTTCCTGAATCAAAACTTCAAAGAAAGCATCTTAAACTCTACTTTATTTGAATAACTCTTAAAGAAACGTTTTTCAAACCTTCAACACATACAAACATGCAAACAGAAACAATATATAATTCAAAAGTACAGCAAGAAACATAGTTTACTGACTTAACAACGACGACGATTACAGGGAGTTATCTGGCTGGAACAGCACACAAACACGATCGGTTCCTTTGCAAAGTTTAAAAACTTTGGTCGGTTTCTTGTTTACAGAGAGAACCGCTTCAAAAGTTCTTCCTCTATGTGTAGTTTTTGTGAATGAGAGTGCACGATGCATTTGATAGTATTTATATGAAAATTATAATGCTATAATGAGTGAAAACACGGTTCTAATAAAGTGATACTCTGTTTTAAAACAATTAAAAATACAATCCGAACCGATTTGATTAAAAGGCGGAACGAATCGGGCTTGCTTGGACCGACCGAACAGCCCTTGCAATCGTGACTCTAATCTGATATAGAATCAGCTTAGAAGAAAGTTGAGTAACAATAGAATTGCAATTAGATTCAGCAACTTTAAACTTTATATTTATGGACTTATGGATTTCTGGGCTATACACCTAAGTTCTATGTTTCGAAGTATCCGGTTAGACAAAAGTTCTTTCCCTGACGGTACAGTCACACAAGAGCCCACAGATAACAAATCAGGTTGGACAGACAATTTCTTTACAAAATATTCCAATATAAAAGAATGTGTAGCACCGGAGTCAATCAAAGCAGTATTAGGCATGCCAACTAAAATAGTCATACCTGTGACCACGGTGGTGTTTGGGTCCGCCTGCTCCATAGTCATCACAAATGCTCGGCCTGCTACCGATTGCTTCAGCTGTGGACAATCTTTAGCAAAATGGCCTGGTTCTTCGCACTTAAAACAGACATTTATCCCCAATCTGCAGTGACCAGGCTGGTTCTTATGCACTTCGGATATAGAGGCTTGTTGTCGAACTTAGGGGTAGTGGGTGGTGGTCTCTGAAACTGAGAATGCTATCCATAGGTCGATGTGGCCCAACATTCTGCATCTTGATTTGTCTCTGATCTCGAGGCTGAGCTGTCTGCCACTTCATCAGCCTCTCATTGTCAATTTCTTTCCAATTCTACTCAATCCCCAAAGCTTTATCAATGGCTATCATTGATGGATCTGTTTTGACAGATCCTGATTAAGTTTTGAATTACACAAAACATGTTATTGTTATTCTAACGATTCTATTTTAAGTATACAGATTTAACAGGTAATGTTTTCTGTTGAAGAATCAAAGCGAAGAAGTTGTTTGAGTAATCGGCAGAGAGGAGTTTTGTTTGATTAGACGCATCGAAGAAGAAGATGAACAGTAGCAGAAATCTGTCCAGCCGATGGTTCAAGTTAAAGTTCAGCAGTTCGTTTGGTGCATTCATTTAGACGGCAGCTGGATTAGCAATGGAGACGTCCAAAGTTGAATCAGTTGTTCGTAATCTGGCGGAGGCCAATTCAGACCAGCAGATGTGATTATTGCTTAGAGAGCTTGAACCAGCTGGAGCGCTAACAAGAGCTGGTAACAGCAGTGATGACGTCAGCCCATATAATGGAGATAGCTGTGAGCAGCAAGGATGACGTCATCACAATCAACAGTGAGCTACAGTGATCAGCAGTTAAGCAAGATGAGAAGAGAAGCGCAAGAGATAAAGCGACGTCGTAGAAGAAGATTCCAGTCGCAAGTTACTGTTGTCTAAGCTGTTGTCAGTTACTATTCACGAAGCTGTCGACAGTTGCCATTCTTATTACTGTTAACGAATCTGTTAGCAGTCGCGATTCTTATTACTGTTGACGAATCTGTTAGCAGTCGAGATTATAAGTACTGTTGATGAATCTGTTGACAGTCTCTATTCAAGAAGCTGTTGACAGCTGATGAGCAATGATGAACAAGAAGCTGACAACAGCAAACGTAACAGTGAAGAAAGCGACGTCGTGCTAAAGAATCAGCAGATGGTTAGAGTTCAGCAGATGGATACAGTAGAGTGGATTCAGCAGAAGTGCAAAGACAAAGATTCAGCAGATGGTTTCGCGCTAAGAACCAGCAGGTACTTTTCTCAAGAGGAATCAGTAGGTAGCTTGTTCATCCAGACGCAGCAGCAGTGAAGTATATTCAATCAGTTGAGGATGCATAGCAAACGATGTCGTTTGAATAAGTTGATACGACATCGTTTTTATTTACCCAGTCGTGGGAAGTCCGGTCGCAAGCATTTGAAACCAACGACTGGACAACCAGCTGCAAGGGTTAGAGTTCAGCAGATGGCTACAGTGGAGTGGATTCAGCAGAAGTGCAAAGACAAAGATTCAGCAGATGGTTTCGCGCTAAGAACCAGCAGGTACTTTTCTCAAGAGGAATCAGCAGGTAGCTTGTTCATCCAGACGCAGCAGCAGTGAAGTATATTCAATCAGTTGAGGATGCATAGCAAACGATGTCGTTTCAATAAGTTGATACGACATCGTTTGATTTACCCAGTCGTGGGAAGTCCAGTCGCAAGCATTTGAAACCAACGACTGGACAACCAGCTGCAAGCATATCTTCACCCGCTCAACCAGTCGCAAGCTCTATGCATCCAGTCGCAAGCTTTGCATATCCAGTCGACATGGTATCCAGACGCAAGAAAAGCAAAAGTAGCGAAGCGTGACAACCAGACGCAAGCAAATGCACATCCAGTCGTGAGCTACAATGAACCAGCTGTTGCTATGCATCCAGTCGCAAAGATCCAGACGCAACGATAATTTCAGCAGCGGCTCAAAGTATCCAGTCCACAAAGAAACAACTGTTGCGCGAAGTGTTGTGACAAAGAATAAACAACAGCTGAGCGAACAGCTGTTGAACAATCTGTTGGAGAATATTCAGCCATTTGACGCAATCAACGCTCAAGATGGAAAGAATCAATGGCTGAAATAGAGTCGTGCATTTGCCTGAAATTAAGGGAACAAGATTTGTACTATTATGCGAAATAGTACAATTGACAGAGGAAGTTTGCACGGAAATGGAAAGACGACAATTTGGCCTTGACAAGCGCAGAAGAGATTTGAATCTACAGTCTAACGGCCATATTTCAAACAGAGGATATATTTTCAAGAAGCGCCATTGAAGAAGACAGACTGTGAGTTCAACGTTGATGAGACGAGTCGACGATTGAGAGTTGTTGTTGCACAGAAAAGAAAAATCAATAGAAGACAACAACAGAGGGAAAATGAATCTGAAGTGAAGCTGTCAACTATCATACTAGAGAGAGCTTAATTGCAGTTGACAGTGGAGCTAGAATTATCTTGTGTAGAGCAATTTCCCTAGTGTGTGAGAAACAGAGA
>KV016747.1:209174-228354 GCA_001598015.1 Dorcoceras hygrometricum
GAAAAATCTGAGCTTTTATCTGTACTGGTTCTTCATATATTTAAGTAACTCAGTAGCACTTGTTCATTTGAAATATTTCGATGCCCTGATTTGCTTTAAAAGTTCTGCTTTGCGGATTTCAGCTGTTTCCAAAATTTTGTTTTTAAATGCTTTGAGCTCATGTTGTAAAAGACAGGGAGAGTGGCGTTTCTGTCTTCACTCATTTGAGTTATGCATCAGCTCCAGTTTTCAAAATCATATAGTTCTTGCATACGGTGCTTCCCAAAAGCTGATTTTGCTTTTCAAAATTAAAACTCCTGTTGTTACGTTTTTTTTGTTGTAACAGTGTAGGGAGAGTTTTTGTTTTAAATGTCGGGAAGACCAGCAGTTCGATCTCTTTGATTCGACAACGAAAAGGGAGAGAATTGTTAGAACATGCATCGCTTATTTAAGGTTTTGTGTAAATCAAAAAGGGAGAGATTGATGGATCTGTTTTGACAGATCCTGATTAAGTTTTGAATTACACAAAACCTGTTATTGTTATTCTAACGATTCTATTTAAGTATACAGATTTAACAGGTAATGTTTTCTGTTGAAGAATCAAAGCGAAGAAGTTGTTTGAGTAATCGGCAGAGAGGAGTTTTGTTTGATTAGACGCATCGAAGAAGAAGATGAACAGTAGCAGAAATCTGTCCATCCGATGGTTCAAGTTAAAGTTCAGCAGTTGGTTTGGTGCATTCATTTCGACGGCAGCTGGATTGGCAATGGAGACGTCCAAAGTTGAATCAGTTGTTCGTAATCTGGCGGAGGCCAATTCAGACCAGCAGATGTGATTATTGCTTAGAGAGCTTGAACCAGCTGGAGCGCTAACAAGAGCTGGTAACAGCAGTGATGACGTCAGCCCATATAATGGAGATAGCTGTGAGCAGCAAGGATGACGTCATCTCAATCAGCAGTGAGATACGGTGATCAGCATTTAAGCAAAAGCTATCAGCAGATGAGAAGAGAAGCACAAGAGATAAAGCGACGTCGTAGAAGAAGATTCCAGTCGCAAGTTACTGTTGTCTAAGCTGTTGTCAGTTACTATTCACGAAGCTGTCGATAGTTGCCATTCTTATTACTGTTAACGAATCTGTTAGCAGTCGCGATTCTTATTACTGTTGACGAATCTGTTAGCAGTCGAGATTATAAGTACTGTTGACGAATCTGTTGACAGTCGCTATTCAAGAAGCTGTTGACAGCTGATGAGCAATGATGAACAAGAAGCTGACAACAGCAAACGTAACAGTGAAGAAAGCGACGTCGTGCTAAAGAATCAGCAGATGGTTAGAGTTCAGCAGATGGCTACAGTGGAGTGGATTCAGCAGAAGTGCAAAGACAAAGATTCAGCAGATGGTTTCGTGCTAAGAACCAGCAGGTACTTTTCTCAAGAGGAATCAGCAGGTAGCTTGTTCATCCAGACGCAGCAGCAGTGAAGTATATTCAATCAGTTGAGGATGCATAGCAAACGATGTCGTTTGAATAAGTTGATACGACATCATTTGATTTACCCAGTCGTGGGAAGTCCAGTCGCAAGCATTTGAAACAAATGACTGGACAACCAGCTGCAAGCATATCTTCACCCGCTCAACCAGTCGCAAGCTCTATGCATCCAGTCGCAAGCTTTGCATATCCAGTCGACATGGTATCCAGACGCAAGAAAAGCAAAAGTAGCGAAGCGTGACAACCAGACGCAAGCAACAACACATCCAGTCGTGAGATACAATGAACCAGCTGTTGCTATGCATCCAGTCTCAAAGATCCAGACGCAACGATAATTTCAGCAGCGGCGCAAAGTATCCAGTCGACAAAGAAACAACTGTTGCGCGAAGTGTTGTGACAAAGAATAAACAACAGCTGAGCGAACAGGTGTTGAACAATCTGTTGGAGAATATTCAGCCATTTGACGCAATCAACGCTCAAGATGGAAAGAATCAATGGCTGAAATAGAGTCGTGCATTTGCCTGAAATTAAGGAAACAAGATTTGTACTATTCTGCGAAATAGTACAATTGACAGAGGAAGTTTGCACGGAAATGGAAAGACGACAATTTGGCCTTGACAAGCGCAGAAGAGATTTGAATCTACAGTCTAACGGCCATATTTCAAACAGAGGATATATTTGCGAGAAGCGCCATTGAAGAAGACAGACTGTGAGTTCGACGAGGGTAAAAATGTTGAATTGTTGTTGCACAGAAAAGAGAAAATCAATAGAAGACAACAACAGAGGGAAAATGAATCTGAAGTGAAGCTGTCAACTATCATTCTTGAGAGAGCTTAATCGCAGTTGACAGTGGAACTAGAATTAGCTTGTGTAGAAACAATTTCCCTAGTGTGTGAGAAACAGAGAGTTTAAAACTCATGTGTATGTAGTTAGTCACACAGTTGCGGCTGGTGTGCATTGTTGAAGTCTAGGAGTTCTCACAGCTGCTGGTTGTGGGATCGGGTCTGTACACGAAGTTTAAGATCAAATCTTCTAGTGGATCCTTCCGAGGTGGAAGAAGGGGAGATGTAGGACATTGAGGTCCGAACTTCCAGAAACAAATCTGCTGTGTATCGGTCCATTTCTTTAAAGCTTTCAGCATTGCATATTTACCTTAGCATCGCATACAGTTAGCACACAAGCACTTGCACAGTCTCGAACAGATTTATGTTGCACATAAATCTGTTTGAGTTGTTTTAAAATATAGGATTCAGTTCTGGTATTTCCGCATGATTTTTAAATCATACCAGATCTGTCTCCGGTGCTCTTCGTGAGTTTTTTAAGTGTTCAAGAACAAGAGGTATTGCACCTCCAGTTATAAGTAGCAGCGCGCAAAATATTTTAACTCATTTTAAATGCGCGGCTGCTGATCTTTTGATCCTATTTTGGGACCAACAGTCATGTAATCCTTAGGCTCTGCCAGCCTAACATCATGCTTAATCGTCGGTCGTAAGCTATCAAAAAAATGTCGTAGCTTCTTCTCTACGTCCCCTCCAATCAATGGAACAAAATAGCATCCTCGCTCGAACTTGCGGACATAGTCCCGCACAGATAGATCATTCTGCTTCAATGTCCTAAAATGTTAGAGTTATTTTCAGAAGCTTTGGTGAAGACAAATAAAAGAAAATAAAAGAGATTAATCAGCTCAAAGGTACAAGATCTTGACAAGGCTTACGACGTTGATCAAAGAAACAAGATCGGAGCTGAGCCACGCTGGTAGAAGGATAAACCAGCTCAGAGTATTTGAGGTGTGCTGGTTAAGGTCAAACCAGCTCAACATATCAGGCACGCTAGGACAAACCAGCTCAAGGTTTTCAGGTGCACTGGTTAAAGACAAACCAGCTAGGTACTAAGTCACGCTTGTTAAAGTCAAACCAGTCCAAAGATACTTAGCCGGATAAGAACAGATAAGTTGAGCAATTTCGAAAATTAGAAACAGAAAGTGTTTACCTCAGTTCAGAAGAGCAGCAAAACAGTGGTTTAAAGTTGAGATAACATATCACGGCTGAAGTGATACGTGGTGTACACACTAGCTGGAAGACCAGTTAAGTAAACCAGCTCAAATCATATTGCTTGTACAGAGTTTATCGTACTGAAGGTATGAGTGTACAAAGATTGATATCTAAATTAGTACGGAACAAAGAGATACGCAGACTATTTCAAAGCAGGTTGAATTTAATCAAGCTCAGAACCCGATCAAGAAAAGCAGCTCAATGATCAAAAACCATATTGGGAACCCAGCTAAGTTAAGAACAACTTAGCAAATTGAATTTCGAAATGTTTGAAGCTACGTACAGTTTTGATGTAATACATGTGACCTCTCTACAATAATGTGTAGTCGTTAGAACTACTTTGAGCTAACTTCAGATAAGCAGAGATTTGGTGTACAGAAGACGACGCAGAAGTATGCTAAAAAGGGAAATGCATTAAATGGAGGCGTACGAACATCGTACAATCATTTAAGTTGCTGCAGGATTTTCAATTTGGATACATTCGAAACTTTTACTGGTAACATTTATTACCGTTGTATCCAAAGGGCATAAATAGAAGAGAAGATCGGGTGTGAAGGGGTTACGTAATACAACATCACGAGCTTCGAACTTACAAGCTAACTAGCCCTCACGAGCAAAATCAGAGTTCATTGAACCAGCTCACAGCCAGTGACACACACACAGATTGCATATTCAAATCCTTGTGTCACAATATCTTCTATACACACTCTGTAGTTTTGATTCTACCTTGTAAATCATAAATAGAGAATGTTGAGTGCTAGATTTGCACAACCAGATTAGAGCTGTGTCATTTGTATCTCAAACCAGATCGCGGGTCTGAGTTCTTTGGTTGAGTGCTAGGAGTTACTGCAGCTGCTGGTTGTAGGATCGGGTTTGTACAAGTGTTGTATAAATCAAATCTTCTAGTGGAATCCTTCCTATTGAGGAAGAAGGAGAGACGTATGAGAGTTTGCTCCAAACTTCTAGAAACAAATCCATCGACTCTTTAACTTTTATATTTTCACATTTTTTTAACTGTTCATTGTTTGAATCGTGTTCTTTCCGCATAAAATCATTTTATAATGGGTTGAAGACCATATCAACAGGTTCTCCATCTTGCAGATAAGGCATATCGTGTCTAGGCAAAATCTTGAAATGATACCTTTATTTCCTTGTCTTCCAGCTACTTTATCACATACTTTGATTTCATGTTTCTGTGCAATATATATACGAAATCGTTACATGAGACAACAGCGATCACTGAGAACCCTCCTAGCTGGTAACTCGGCTGGAGGTTTGCATAGCAGAAAAATTTTTAAAACAGATTTTTTAAACAAAAAGGACCAAAGGAGTTCATTCACCCCCCCCCCTGAACCCTCGAGCTTGTTTTCGATCCTAACATATACTCCCTCTTGAACTATGAATGCACGTCTACAGTGACATACTGATCATAAAACACCCTTTTGAATCGCTCCCAATTGAGAATAGCTAGGTCGACCATCAAGAAGAAACTGAAAGAACATCATCAATCATTTTCTAATTAACTTTCCTAAATCAAAACTTCAAAGAAAGCATCTTAAACTCAACTATGTTTGAAGAAATTTTAAAGAAACACTTTTCAAACCTTCAACACATACAAACATGTAACCAGAAATAGAAACAATATATGTTTTCTAAAGTGCATCGAGAAACATAGTTTACTTGTCGTACTACGACGATAATTACAGAGAATATCTAGCTCGATCAACACATAAACCCAATCGGTCCTTCTGAATGTTTAAAAGCTTTGGTCGGTTTCTTGTTTTCAGAGAGCACCGCTTCAAATTTTTTTCCTTTACGTGATGTTTTTGTTGTGATTGAACATGCATGGTGTGTTGGGAAGCTTTTATATGAAAATCTCAAAGCCTGAATGGGTATAAACACGTTTCTTTTAAAGTTCAACTATTCTTAAAAAGTGTTAATCTGATTTTAAGAACAAATAAAATGCAAACCGAACTGATTTAGTTAAAATACGAACCGAACCGGGCTCGTTTGGACCGGTTGGACAGCTCTTGCAACCGTGTCTCTAATCTGGAAAATCAGCTCAGATGAAAGCTGATTGACAATAGCGTTACAAATAGATCCCTCAATACTTTAAACTTTTTATTTGTGGATTTATGGATTTTTGGGCATCACAACTCTATCCTCCTTATAAAAATTTCGACCCCGAAATTTACTTACTTAAACAGATCTAGGTATCTACTTTTCATATCTGCCCCAACTTCCAGGTTGCTTCCCTTTCTAAGTGGTTTGCCCACTGAATGTTGATCATAGGAATATTTCTATTTCTCAACCTTCAATTTTCTCTCAGAAGAATCTTTACTGGCTCTTCTTCATAGATCAGATCAGGTTCTGATAGGATCAATATAGCACGAAAACAGGCCTAGGAGTTCAGAAGAGGGGGTTGAATGAACTCCTTGGTATTTTAAATTTTCGAAACCGTTTAAAACTATTTTTACAAGCACCGCTTAACTTAAGTCCGAGTTACCAGACTTAAGGTATCTCAGTTTTAAAGGCTGATTTCTCGGTTAACAAAAATGTGCGGTAAGAAACCGATTAATCAGTGAACAGTGTAAACAGTAAATAATGAGTAATGTAACGAGTTAAGGGACAGAGTTTGTTTTTGGAAGTTCGGATATAAATATCGTACGTCTCCCCTTCTTACTTTTCAGGAAGGTTTCACTAGAAGATTTTATGCGTGCAGGCCTTCTACAAACACCCGATCAACGAGCCTCGCTCAAGGTGAACTCCTAGCAACTCCACAAACAATCACACAGACACAGCTGCTGGTTTACAACACTTAGAATGATATTTTTCAAACGGCTTTTAGTCAACGCGTTTTTTACAGACTCAACAATGAATACAACGATGGAATACAAATCTATTGAGTGCTGTAAATTCTCTGGTTTCTAAACAACGAAACACGATTCAAAAGATTGAACCAGAGAAAGACTCAAAGGTAAATCTGTGAATGCTTGATTGAAAGTTCTTCGAGTTGTGAGCTTTTTTAGAATAGCTTCAAATTGCAATGCGCTCGTAAAATTGGCAGAGTGACGGTAAGTGACAATAGCGAAGGTGTGTTCTTCAATTCAAACTTCTGCTATTTATACTATTCGCTCAACGGTCATTTGATTTGGCTAAGGAAATAAAATCCCTTTTGAAATTCTGAAAATCTGTAACCGTATATCCTGCTCCACCAAATGGTAAATTGCACATCGTCAGAACCAGATTGTCGTTTTCCATATTTGTGCAATCACCGTATAACGACCTCTGTAAGTTGTACTATTTACCCAAAATAGTACCGATCTTTTCTCCTTAATTCCAGGAAATTGTACGATTCTGTTATGGCAAATTCTCTGGTTTCTAAACAACGAAACACGATTCAAAAGATTGAACCAGAGAAAGACTCAAAGGTAAATCTGTGAATGCTTGATTGAAAGTTCTTCGAGTTGTGAGCTTTTTTAGAATAGCTTCAAATTGCAATGCGCTCGTAAAATTGGCAGAGTGATGGTAAGTGACAATAGCGAAGGTGTGTTCTTCAATTCAAACTTCTGCTATTTATACTCTTCGCTCAACGGTCATTTGATTTGGCTAAGGAAATAAAATCCCTTTTGAAATTCTGAAAATCTGTAACCGTATATCCTGCTCCACCAAATGGTAAATTGCACATCGTCAGAACCAGATTGTCGTTTTCCATATTTGTGCAATCACCGTATAACGACCTCTGTAAGTTGTACTATTTACCCAAAATAGTACCGATCTTGTCTCCTTAATTCCAGGAAATTGTACGATTCTGTTATGGCCATCGATCTTTTCCAATTTGAGTATTTGATCGAATTTGAATCAATTCATTGTTTGCACACCAGCTGTTGACTTGAACATCTGAAAGTATGCACCAGCTGATAGCTTCAACTTCTGAAAATATGCACCAGCTGATCGCTTGAAATATCTCCCTTTATGTATATTGAAGAATATGACGTAACGGCTGGTTACAACGCCTGAACACTTCATCACCTGATTTGTCTAACGGCTGAAATACCAACGGCTGATATACTAGTAGATGATTATATGCAAAACCCATCGGCTGAATCCTAGCGCTAATCCAATACGCTGTCGTTTCAACTTATCCAAACTCTGTCGTTTTGACTTATCCAAACACTGTCGTTTCGCAATCTACAACGAAATACGCTAACAATCAACAACTTGTGTCTGAAACTAATACATCTGCTGATTACCAACCAACGGCTGAATTTATACCAACGGCTCATTGAACTCACTTCTGAATCATATACCCAACGGCTGAAAGAATACCAAATTCTAACGTAGAAATCCAACGACTGATCCAGTACCAGAAACTGATAACCTGTAATAATTCAACCTCTGAAATAATCCCGAATATCAACATCTGATATCTATCATCTGAAAATCTCAACGCAACATCTGAATACTTCCACTTAACAACCATCAGCTGAATATCAACCCGTCGACTGAAATATGCTATGATCCAAATACGTAGTTGATATCATCGTCTGTTTGTCCAGATCTAGCTTAACTTCAGTACTTATATTATTTTGTTATCACCAAAACTTAATAAATTTTATCCTAAACAATTTCCCCCTTTTTGGTGATGACAAAACTTAGCAGCCGAGATAAAAGAATGAGCAAAAATAAATTGCACAAGGACTGCTGAAATTCAAACTTCCATTACTGAAGAACTGTACATAAGATTTGTACAAAGAATCAACAACCATTCTATCCTAGCCAATTCTCAAAAGATCTTCTGAATGGCCCTCCACTACTGCTGTAATGTCTTCGCTTGGAAGATCCACTTCTGTTGCCAGAACTGCTCCTTCCACCGCTTCTACCTCTGTTTTGACCTTCTCTGCTCATACTACAACTAAATCTATCGACAATATCTGTTGTACGAACATTATCACCACCTGTATTGCCACTGCCTCTGTTTTGATCATCAGGAGGTGGTTGAGGGCGGCTGCTACTCACTTCCCCCTTTTTGTCATTACCACCACGGTTGATATAAGCAATAAGTTTGCTCAGTTGGTCGGTGATGTGATTGAGGATTTCCTGTGCCTGAGCACTAAATTCTAATAAATCATTGCGAGTAGCGGCCACCTGCTCATCCAAAGATGTGACTTTGGCATTAAGTGCTCTAAATTCCTGTCGAAAATCCATCGAATCAACAGTGACAGCAGCACTGTGAGCCAGAAAACCTTTCCTAAATTCATTGAAACGAAGGGTCTGGACATCATCGAGAGTGCGGCCATCTTGTCAAACATTTTGAATCAACTTTCGAAGGTCTTCTCCTTGTTGTATCAGAGCGTCCCGAAGGCCCTTGTCAAGCGTGTTCAGCCTGGATAATACATCGTTGTGAGAATCACCAATATGCCTGATATCCTCTGACTGAGCATCAAGGCGCTGCCATAAAAGGGTTCTGAAATCATCAAGATAAGTCGAAAGATTAGAGACAGTCGGTAGAGAAGGCTGATTAGAAGTTGCAGCATCTCCCAAAATAGTGTCATCGTCAATGAAATTCATGGATGAATCAACTGTGGTGGTTGGAGAGGCTAATCGTTGATCGATGTCCATCTGGTTATCCTCATCCTCAACAACTGAACTGAATGGTAACTGTACCTTTTGACTGGCTACTGAAACAGAAGAGCTCTGTACACTGGGAAGGGCAGAAACCGAACTCTGAATTCTCTGTACATCTCGCAACGCTGTCCTCTCAAAACCAATAGACGAAACAAAACTGCAAATGTCTGCGATACTTAACCCATTGAATAAGCTGTATTGAACAGAAACTGTGCAAAACTGAGATAATCAGAGAGAGAATGGTCGGCTGTCGAGAGACAAAACAAGAAATTGGCTCAACAATCTCAAGATATCGACAAAAGTTAACTGAACCTACTGGTAGCAATTTTCCGGAAACGAAGATTTCACAAACTGCTAAACACATATCCGCCCATCTCTTTTTCATCAACTTGAAAAATGTACTGACTGCTGGAAGAGTGTCTTCATAAGACAGTAACCGCGGAACTTCATTATGTACAATCGGCTTAGGGATCTTCACCCAGTGATCACTGCATTGTTCAACAACCCAAACTCCATCAACACGAATCATAGTTCTAATCCAGCACTTAGATGGAGTGTTGGTGTTGGTTCTGTCTATGACTGCACCGCTATCACGTGGGCGCCCTTCAAAAATCTTCGAGCAGCACATCTTCTTCCACATAAGACCGTGTGCTTTCGTCTGTTCCTTCAATTCTTCCAACACAAATGAATGAATATCTGATAACCTATCAAAAACTTTTAGGTCAACGGCAGACGCACCATCACCGGGGGTAAAATTTATTTTCCTGGCCTCCAAAAATTTTCTGATCAACAGTTCTCTGTACTTGGTTAATATGTACATCCTTCTGTTGAGGGCTACGCTTGTCGACTCTGCTTCTTCCCACGATAAAACAAGTTCCTCCTTAGCAGAAATGTCTTCCACTTTCAAACTGGCTAGTTTCTTAAAGCTAAATGAATTAAAGAATCTGTCAACGTCATCTATAATCTTTTCCCGCAACTGTACAAGGCACTCAATGTCTGCGAGGATCAGCAAAATTTGTTCCTTCATCGGATGACCCTTAACTGGGTCTTTCTCCTGAAGAGGCTTCTTCCCCTTTTCCTCCGGTTTGATCTTAGGAAGACTAGCCAGGTACCAGGTCCTTTCATCAACTCCTGGAATTTTGATGCATCAGGCCAAAGTGATCTTCGTAATCTCCATATCACTGGCCGTTTCAAAGACTCGCTCAGAATCATGAGCAATCAGCACTTCATATGGAAGATCAAACCAAGGTACTGAATCATCAGCTGTTCCAGCTGGTTGATCTCCAACATCAGACGTACCAACTCCATGAACTTCCTCATCTGCTTCAATATGAGCGGTTTCAGACAACACTTGCTCAATGATGTTGTCCACATCATCAATAGATGGGGGTCGTATCTCCTCAGCAGTAACCTCTACTGCTGGTTCATCAAACTCTTCAACAATTGTCTCCACATCAGCTGGTTGCTCTACAGCAGATATATCTTCATCAATAGGGACAGCTGATGTAGCTTCCCTTTGTTCCTCCATGCTAGGCTCTACGACTGGTGCAGCAGAAATTGGCTAAATTATTTGAATGGGAACCGCTTCCAGTGAGACTGCCACCATTTCCACATTATCTGTCGAAGAACCATATTTCTTCTTAGTTGTCCTCTTCTTTTTGACCACTGTTTCAGCCACAGGAACATCAGCTGGTCGTTTCTTTGATGCAGCCTTTTTCTTGGGTGCCCTCGTTACCTTTGGTGCATCAGCAGCTTCCTCCATACCGACTTTGTCATTTAGAGTGATATATAGATGCACAGTCTTCTCGGTTAAGATTTTTGTAGAGGTAAACTCCGAAGATTCTCCCAGTTCCAGGTTTGGAACATTTTCAAGTAATAGACTGATCTGAACGGCATAGCCCTTGGCTTGCCTTGATCCTGGAGACACCATCTTCTTAAGAATATTGAACAATATATTGGTCCAGTTAATCCTCACTCCACAGACGATTGACGTCAGCATCAAAAACTTCTCCATGGTGATTGCATTAAAAGACCCGGCCTTTACCGATATGGTCTTTGCCATAATATCACAGAGAAGACGGTACTCAAACTTCATTTCCTTTTTCTTCCCATACATGCTTACCAGCTCACCAGACAAGGAAACGATGCACCTCGCATCAAATACTAGATCCTTGGGAATCTCCAATAACTCTGACAAACCTTCTACCGGAAGTTCAAACGTCTCAGCAAACAACTATTCGGAAATCTCCATTGTAACCCCATGCACTGTACTGACAACCACACCATCCCGGACTGAAGCATTCTCAAAGAAATCGACCAAAGCAGCCTCATATATTACTGCGGGACAACCCAAAAATCCCTCTAGGCCAGATGCCATTAGGGCTTGAAACATAGACACCATACATGGGTCGTCCATGGCCAAAACAGATTCAAAGTTGACATGAAGAGTGTTGGTGTAGTACGAAGATGCCATTGTCAATAGTCGAAAGATTGCGAGAGATTTCCTGAAAAAATAGGTGCAAGGAAAACACACGAGAATATCAGAGAGCAAAGTTTGCAAGGTAAGCTTTAGCAAAGAGGAAAACACTGTAAATATGTAAGGAATGCGAAAAGGTGAAAGAATAGGAAACGGTGTAGATGTGACGAGTGGAATGATGACAACCACGTGTCAATCATCCAATGGTGCGTACAGTATTTTGAAAATAATTTGGAAAGATTTTACCCATGCAGGGAAAAGATTGAAACACGCGCCAAAATGTATATACGTCACAACTGCTGCGATTGATTTAACAATATCACAGCTGATTTTTAATGTATCGTTGAAGGTGGCAGGAGCTGATCACAAATAAGCATCAGCTGTGTATATGTAACAACTGAGTGTGTCCAGTCATAAGATATTCAGCTGACGTCGCGCTTAACAATACAACTCCTGGTTCCCCCTACGTCTGATAATCCCCCAACGCGAGAAACTTGCCTCAAGTTAAGCAACAGCTGTCAACCTGCAAATTTTTAGCGCACAGACAATTCAAGGCAATTCTAGGATTCCTAATATGTTTCTAAAATAAGAAAACTTAGCGTCTGGTAGAGGCTTTGTGAAGATGTCAGCTACTTGCTGCTCAGTCGACACATACTCCAGCCGGACGTCTTTCTTTGGCACGTGGTCCCTGATAAAGTGATTCCTGATGTCGATGTACTTTGTTCTTGAATGCATAACTGGATTCTGGGTTATCGCGATTGCACTAGTGTTGTCGCAGAGAATATGCGCTTCAGAAGAATCGACTCCATAGTCCTTTAGCTGATGTTGTATCCAGAGGATTTGAGCACAGCAGCTACCAGCTTAAAGATACTCCGCTTCAGCTGTTGACGTTGCGATGGACGTCTGCTTCTTACTAAACCAGGAAATCAGTCGATCCCCTAAAAATTGACAAGTCCCACTTGTGCTCCTGCGATCAATCCAGCATCCTGCGTAATCTGCATTACCGTAACCGATTAGTTGAAAGCCCGAGTCTTTGGGATACCAAAGACCCACGTTGGAAGTACCCTTAAGATATTTCAATATTCGCTTTACAGCTATGTAATGTGATTGCTTTGGCTCTGCTTGGAATCTAGCACACATACAGACAGCAAACATGATGTCTGGTCTGCTAGCAGTTAAGTATAGCAAAGAGCCTATAATACCACGATAAAGAGATACCTCAATGGCAGTACCAGCTTCATATTTATCCAGTTTGATCGAAGAGCTCATGGGAGTCTCTGCAGCTGAACTATTTTCCATGCCAAATTTCTTCAGCAGTTCTTTCGTATATTTTGCCTGGTTAATGAATATACCATTCTCCAGCTGTCAAACTTGTAAACCCAGAAAGAACGTCAGCTCCCCCATCATGCTCATCTCAAACTTGTCCTGCATCAACTTAGAAAACTTTTGGCACAGCTTGGGGTTAGTTGACCCAAAGATAATATCATTAACATAAATCTGAACTAATAAAACATGGTCAGCTTTAAAAAATTTAAACAGAGTCTTATCAACTGTGCCTATTGTGAAATCATGTTCAATAAGGAATTTAGACAGTGTGTCATATCAAGCTCTGGGTGCTTGCTTCAACCCATATAGAGCTTTATCCAGTTTGTAAACAAAATCTGGATGTTTATGACTTACGAAGCCAGGAGGTTGTGCAACATACACTTCCTCTGTTAAGACGCCATTAAGAAAGGCACTCTTAACATCCATATGAAAGACTTTGAAGTCCTTAAATGCAGCATATGCAAGAAACATGCGGATGGCTTCTAATCTTGCTACTGGTGCAAAGGTCTCATCAAAATCTATACCTTCCATCTGCCTAAATCCTTGCGCTACCAGCCTAGCTTTATTTCTAGTTACTATACCATCTTCATTTAGTTTGTTCCTAAAGTCCCACCTAGTTCCTATGATTGAATGGTTAGAAGGTCTAGGTACAAGTGTCCAAACATTGTTGCGTTTAAACTAGTTAAGTTCTTCTTGCATTGCTTCTATCCAGCTGGGGTCAGCTAAGGCCTCATCAATCTGCTTAGGCTCTATATGCGAGATGAAAGCAGAATCAAAATGATCATGCATTAGCTGGCCTCGTGTGCGAACAGGAGATTCGAAATTACCTATGACTTGCTCGGGTGGATGATTTTATTCCACCGGAGATCAAGTCCAATTGGATTTGATCCTTGTTCCCCCTGTGTCGCTGGCTGGTTTGCAACTGCTGGATCAGCTGATGCCAATTGATGTTGAGCTTTGTTGGCTTGTGCGTCTGCTTCAAGCTGTTGTGATCGTTGTTCCAGATGTGAGCTAGGATCAGCTCTTGTTTCAGTTGATGGTCTGGATACCAGCTGATGATCACTTGTGACTGGTTGTCAAGACGTTGATCTTAATACCGAATGATATGATGTGCTCGCGCCTTGTTGTCCAGCTGGTGGTTTAGATACCGATTGATAATTTGTGCTAGCAGCTGGTGCTTCAGGCGTTGATCTTGAAACCAATGGAGAAATGCTTGCGACTGCTTGCGCAACGTCTGGTTTATCAACGTCTGTTGGAGCAACATCTGATTGATCGTCGTCTGTTGAACATTTGTCGCTACACCTCCAACAGCTGGTACACTTGGGAAGATCTGACCCTGTATAGAATCATTGTTAGTTAAATCAATGACTACTGGGTTACCTGTCAGATCTTGTTGTGCATTAATGTTTGGTGTGTCCACTGCTGGTTGTTCTTCAGCTGAATATCTTTGTGGCACGTCGTCGTCTGATTCTTCAAGACTTGTTGACTCCAGACGTGAACACAAGTCATGTAGGCTTGCAGCTGAATTTGATTTGAAACTGGTTTCATCAAACACCACGTGTGCTGATTCCTCAACTGTCAAGCTTCGATTGTTGAAAACATGATACGGTTTTCTTACAGCTCAATATCCTAAGAAGATACCAGATTTAGGTTCAAGGGTTGTTAGATGCTTCTTGCCATTATTATGAATGAAACATCTACACCCAAACACCCTGAAGTAAGATATATCAGGTTTCTTGCTATGCCAGATATCATATGGAGTTTTATCATGCATCATATTAATCATCGATCTGTTTTGAGTATAACACGCTGTGTTAATTGCTTCTGCCCAAAATGTTTTAGAAACACCAGAATAAGCAATCATAGATCTAGTAGTTTCTTTTAAAGTGCGGTTTCTCCTTTCATCTAACCCGTTCTGCTGAGAAATTCTAACTGCTGAAAGCTCATGCTTTATCCCTAAGTCTTCCAAATAAGAAGTTAATTTTAAATTTAAAAACTCTGTACTGTGATCACTTCTTATCCGGTTGACTGAACAAGATCTGTCATTTTGTAAACGTTTTAAAAGGCGTATCAGCTGGTCGGCGGTTTCAGATTTTTCTTTTAAAAACAACACCCAGGTGTATTTTGTAAAATCATCAAAAACTGCAAGGGTGTAATTCGTTCCCCCTAAGCTTGTTACGGAAATAGGACCAAAGAGATCCATATGCAAGAGCTCAAGGAAATGGGAAGAACGTTTTCCGCCTTTATTTTTGAAAGTCGATTTAATTTGATTACCCAGCTGACAGGCTGCACAGATCTTATCCTTAGAAAAACTGATTTTTGGCAGACCAGAAACCATATCATGTTGACTCAGTTTAGCAAGTGTTTTGAATGCTACATGATTCATTCTTTGATGCCACAGCCAGCTATTGGAAGAACCAGCTGCAAGGCACAACTGCTAAGATTCCAGCCGATCTGACCAATTGATTATGTAGGTATTCCCCAAACGTTTGCCTACCAATACAGTCAGACCCCTTGGACTCTGAACCGTGCAAGTGTGTTGTTGAAACTGGACTAGGTAACCTTTGTCACACAGCTGACTAATGCTAACCAAGTTATAACGAAGGTTATCAACAACTAGGACGTCTGAGATAGAGATGTTACCGTGGATAAGCTTACCCTTACCCACAGTGTTACCGTATGCGTTATCACCAAAGACTATCTTTGCGCCGTTGTGTGGAATGACGTCTGATAGTAGCTTTTGATTTCCTGTCATGTGTCGAGCACAGCCACTGTCCAGATACCACAAGTTTGATACATCAGCTGGTTCGTACCTGTTATACAGAATGCACCATAGTGTATGTTAGATGTGATAGTGGATATGATGGCTATCATGAAACACATCTAATAGTCACTATGTATTCTGAACTCGTTCCTAGTCGATTGGGCCGTCAAAATGAGGATAAGGCCGCCCGAGCTTGAGAATAGCATCTGCGATGTGAAGTACCATGTTTCATTGGTAGGGAACATTGTGATGTTCTGAGCATGCAGATGGATAGTAACCTGGTGATCTATCGAACTACACTCGTTCGGACTTTCCAAGTGGTTACCATTTGTCGAGTGGATAAGTCCGAGGTCTTGGTTGTACTGATTAGTCCTCACTACTCGAAACGTCATTGAGACTCTACATGATAGGCGCCTCACTTTGACCCGTTTACCGACTCACTTGGGGTCATTAGGTGGCGGGATTTGGTGAGCTCCCGATGCATGTAGGAGTCGATGCTTCGTTGTCGAGGATTCATCGCTCTCTTTCATGCGTGGATATCCTATGCTATCTGAGGAGACAATAGTGTGATAAATCTCTGGCCAGAGTAGTGGATGTGTTTTAGGTAAATGAGTTTGCCTAGTAACACTCGTGATGTCACTATTTGATCTCCAAGATGTATGCATAGCTATTGGATCTCTAGCGACTATCGATATACCAATGGTCGTTGATCTGATCGGGATATATGTGTTCAAAGGACCGTACTGTACGCTAACCATGACCAACTAGTTCTTTCAGGCACTATCAGTTATACCTAGGGGATCATGGGGCGATGTTGCTAGGCGCTTTACCATGATCCGTTGGGCAAGTCCGAAATTGTGATTTCGGAGTCAATGGTTGTGGGCCCACGACTAGCTGTATCCCTGAACCATTGAAGGTCACACAAGTACTGGATTCACGATTTCCGCACGGGAACTGAGCTCAATGTGTTGAGCGTAGGAGGAGGATTTTAGGGAGTGCGACTTCCTAAAAGTCAACAGGGGTCAAATTGCGATTTCCCAAAGTTGAGGGGCTAAACTGTAATTTTGGACTAGGTGGTCTGAAAAATTGTTTTCACATCATAATATTCAGTTTTGGAAACTGAGTAGATAGGTCCGATCAGATCGTCGATCGGAATTATGATGAAGCCACGGTGATTTAAATGAACCGAATGTTCATATGGACATGGGCTTGACCCAAGTCGATTGGGCCGGTTCAAGCCCATGTATGTTTTAAATACTAGACTTGGTCTGGGGCTAGAACACAACATAACATCACACCCCAAACCCTAACCTCCAAGCATTGGCCGCCCCATCCTCTCGCAAAACCTCACGACCGCCGCCTCCACCGCCGCGTCGCCGTGCCGCCGTCGCCGTGATCGGACTTGTTCCGATCGTCGTGTTGAGGAGATTCCGTTCGTGCTTTCTAGTGCAAGCTGACGAATGAGTCGTGTTTCCGGTCCTGGACCTGATTAAGGAGGATCTACCGCCGCCTACCTTGAAGAGCCAGATTCCCTGTGAATCCGGCTGGAGCCAGGCGCCTAGACGCCAGCAAGGTAATATTCGATAAAACATCCTATGTATGTTTTATGATTTGATTTATATGTATTTAACGATTTCCGGGGCAATTTTTAAACTTCCGCTGCGCCTCCGGGAAACGGGATCCGGATCCTCCATTGTCGCCAACAGTGGTATCAGAGCCAAGGCTCGGATCTATCAATACATAATTTGTGCCTTATTGCATCAAATCACAAATTTTCGAAAATCAAAAAAAAAATGGCGGTACTATAGCTGCCGCACGGCGGCACTATATCCGCCGCACGCAGGCACTGTAGCCGCCGCACGCCGGCACTGTAGCTGCCGCACGCTGCTCGCACTGCGGGCGCCACCGTCCGGCGTACCCGAGGCGGCATTGCAACGCTGTTTTTAGACTCCTTGGATTTTCGGGCCTGTCCCGGATGGCCCGAGGGGTTTTCAGGCCAATATTTGATATTTGGCCATTTTGGTCGGACCAAAATTGATTTTTGGAATTTTTGAGATTTTGGGTCTAAAATTGTTTTAAACCCAAATTGATGCAATTAAATTGACAAAATGTGATTTTATTTATAAAATATGATTTTGTTGGAAATTATCAAATTTTATTTGATTATTTAAATTATGTCAATTAATTGGATTGATTGCATGTTTGGGATGATCGAGAGCCGTGCCCAACGTGTTAGGTGTATGCTCTAGGTTTTGCGATTTTGGTTGTAAATATTGTTGATATATCATCTATAAAATGGGCCTGGTTTATGGCCCGTTCCCACCCCTTTAAACTGTATCCCAATGTGTCATGGATATTTAATGTAAATATTAGATTTAGTGGGAGGACATTCGAAGACGGTGGATTTCCTACCTTCCATCAACAATGAGTGTAGATGCTACCCGCATACATGGCCCGACTCATATTATTGAGGGGGTTATGTATGCCGAAAAGTTGTACACGTTTGACACTTGTTGTGAGTCGGTTGTGTTAGAGTAGATGCCCAACTAGCCAACTTGTGGCGTGTGGGTTTATAGACTCTTGAATATGACAATCTTTATATATGATATTCGCATTTATCCATATGGCATTCTTTACTTTCATTGTGTGTATGATGATTTACAATTGCGTTGAGTAAAGACCTAGAATGCACTAAAGCGTATGTTAGATGTGATAGTGGGTATGACGGCTATCATGAAACACATCTAATAGTCGCTGTGTATTCTGAACATGTTCCTAGTCGATTGGGCCGTCAAAATGAGGATAAGGCCGCCTGATGCATGTAGGAGTCGATGCATCGTTGTCGAGGATTCACCGCTCGCAGACATGCGTGGATATTCTATGCTATCTGAGGGGATAATAGTGTATAAATCTCTGGCCAGAGTACTAGAAGTGTTTTAGGTAAATGTGTTTACCTAGTTACACTCGCGATGTCACTATTCGATCTCCAAGATGTATGCATAGCTATCGGATCTTTAGCGACTCTCGATTTACCAATGGTCGCTGATCTGATCGGGATATATGGATTGAAAGGATCGTACTGTACGCTAACCACGATGTTGGTCCGTTTTGAAATTAGGATCACTAAGAGATCAGCAGCAAGAGCGCGTTTAAAAAGGCTTTTCGAAATTTTGCTCGCTGCTGATAACACTCTTTGAGCTGCAATAGCTCGTTTGTTCTTGAACAAATACAATCATCTGAGCACCGGAGACAGATCTGGTATGATTTAAAAATCATGCGGAAAATACCAGAACTGAATCCTATATTTTAAAACAACTCAAACAGATTTATGTACAACATAAATCTGTTCAAGACTCGTGCTTGTGTGCTGCTGAAATGAGATGCTAAGCTGAACTGGTTGTTTATGCGAATGCTTGAATGAATGCGTGCTGAACTGTAAACGTGCAATGCTAAAGTAAATGCTGAAAGCTTAAA
>KV016748.1:3590-16712 GCA_001598015.1 Dorcoceras hygrometricum
CGGAATTCGTTCCGGCCGATTCGACGAGGAGAATCCGTTCGTGCAGAATTCGTCAGTGCTTCTACTGCAGCCTGAGGAAGGAGTCTCGGTTCTGGTCGTGGACCGGATTGGCGATTATCTACCGCAATCTACCGAGAAGAGCCGGGTTCTTGTAATTCCGTTTGGAGCCAGGCACAAGTGCCAGCAAGGTATTCGTTTTGAACGCCCTATGAATGTCGAATTATGAATTCTATTTTTCGTATTGATCGTCTCCCGGCTGTATTTCTTTGTTCTTCCGCTGCCTTGACGGGGGGCGGATCCGGATCCCCAACACAATCGACTAGGAACTAGTTCAGAATACACAGTGACTATTAGATGTGTTTCATGATAGCCGTCATACCCACTATCACATCTAACATACACTATGGTGCATTCTAGGTCTTTATCCAACACAATTGTTAACATTATAATCATAATGAAAATAAATAACGCCATAAACAAATGCGAATATCATATATAAAGACTGTCGTATACAAGAGTCTATAAAGCCCACACGCCACAAGTTGGCTAGTTGGGCATCTACTCTAACATCCGGAAGGATATGAGGGAGGTCTATCAGAGGAAGATTTAGATGCAGCCGCCCGTCAGGGGCCAGTCTTCGCATCCACCAGTGAAGAGACCTTTTCAGGGGCCTTCTAAGGGCCCATCTCAGCAGGGCCAGCAGTAGCATCAGAGCCCAGAGGGCCCGTAGAGGCCGCATCAGCAGGGGGCCAGCGCCCCTAGACCTAGGAGTATCCAGCTTGCAAGAAGTGCAACAAGCGGCATCCAGGACCTTGCATGGTGGGGACTGACAAGTGCTATCACTGAAAAGAGCCAGGGCATATCTCTTGGAACTGCCCTAAGAAGAGTCAGGCCACTGGTCGCATGTTCGTGATGCAGTCTAAGGCAGCAGATCCGGACACGACTTTTCTTACAGGTATTCCGTTTTAGATTTCCGTACCTTGTTGTGTGCTATCTGAGTGTTTTGGGAATTGCATGCTAGATAGAGCACTGCTAGGAAACTTGTGCCTTAGTTGCTAGGTGATCATAGGTGGGAACTATAAGACTCCTAGGACTTGCTGTGAGGACTTTGACGGATAGGACTAGCGAACCTAGAATGGTTTTAGGTGTCTAATCTACTTTTGGACTTTTAGTATGACTGTAAACGCGTACCTGGGTGACGTTCTGTTTCAGGCGAGATTCGTGTGCATGGGGTCACTACACTCGCTTTGCTAGACTCAGGGGCGACCCAATCGTTTATTTCGAGTGCATTCACACAGAGGATGGGGATTATTCCGGAGAGCATGGGGGTAGCTCTCGCCGTAATGGTTCCGTCAGGAGAGGAGTTGACGAAGACCAGCATCGTGCATGGTCTGACGATGACATTTCAGGATCATGCAGTTTGAGCAGATTTGGTCGTTTTTCCGATGACAGGATTCGACCTCATCCTAGGCATGGATTGGCTGTCAGAGTTCGGAGCAATGATGATTTTCAGAGGCGGACAGTTTCTCTCAGACCGCCAGGGCAGGAGGCGTTCTTATTTGAGGCAGCTAGGAGGCCGCGGAAGCCCAGATTTATATCTTTTCTTCAGGCCAAGAAGCTAGTTGAGCATGGATGTCAGGCCTTCCTGGCCAGTATTACCGCTTCTGGAGATTCAGCAGGCCCTTCACTAGCTGATGTGGAGGTAGTCAGAGACTATGCAGATGTTTTCCCTGATGATGTAGTGGGAGTTCCACCGGAGCGAGAGGTGGAGTTTTCTATTGAGTTGATGCCAGGGACAGTTCCTATCTCTAAGGCGCCTTATCGATTGGCTCCTACCGAGATGAAGGAGCTTGAGGAGCAGATACAGGAGTTGCTTGATAAGGGGTTCATTCGCCCTAGCTTTTCTCCATGGGGCGCGCCAGTGTTATTTGTGAAGAAGAAGGATGGGAGCATGAGGTTGTGCATTGACTACCGGGAGCTGAACAGAGTCATCATGAAGAATAAGTATCCACTCCCGAGGATTGAGGATTTATTCGATCAGTTGCAGGGAGCTTTAGTGTTCTCGAAGATTGATCTGAGATCTGGCTATCATCAGCTGAGATTTAGAGAGGAGGACGTGTCCAAGCCTGCTTTTAGGACACGTTACGACCACTACGAGTTTTTGGTGATGCCGTTTGGCTTGACGAATGCCTTAATGATTTTCATGGATTTGATGAACAGGGTATTCAGGCAGTATCTAGACCAGTTCGTCATTGTGTTCATCGACGACATTCTGATTTATTCGAGGAGCTTTGAGGAGCATAGGCAGAACTTGCAGACGGTTTTGCAGACTTTGAGGGAGCATAGATTGTATGACAAGTTCAGCAAGTGCGAGTTTTGGTTAGAGCAGGTGGCTTTCTTAGGGCATATTGTGTCGAGAGATGGGATTTCTGTTGACCCATCGAAGGTGGAGGCAATGCAGAACTGGGGGATTTCGAAGAATGCAGCAGAGATTCGTAGTTTCTTGGGCTTGGAAGGTTATTATCGCAAATTTATCAAGGGCTTCTCTTCTATTTCAGTGCCCTTTGCAGACTTGACCAGGAAGAATGCGAAGTATGTGTGGAGTCCCGAGTGTCAGAGGAGCTTTGATCAGCTGAAGGAGGCCCTTACTTCAGCACCAGTGTTAGCTATGCCAGTGGACCACGAGGAGTTTGTGGTTTATTTTGCAGACTTGACCAGGAAGAATGCGAAGTATGTGTGGAGTCCCGAGTGTCAGAGGAGCTTTGATCAGCTGAAGGAGGCCCTTACTTCAGCACCAGTGTTAGCTATGCCAGTGGACCACGAGGAGTTTGTGGTTTATACCGATGCTTCTTTGAGAGGTTTGGGTGTAGTTCTGATGCAGGATGGTAAGGTTATTGCATATGCGTCGAGGCAGCTGAAGAGTTATGAGCAGAATTACCCGACGCACGATTTGGAGCTTGCTGCAGTGGTGTTTGCGCTGAAGATTTGGAGGCATTATTTGTACGGCGAGAAGTGTCAGATATTCACCGATCACAAGATCCTCAAGTACTTCTTCACCCACAAGGAGCTGAACATGAGGCAGCGCAGATGGTTAGAGTTGGTGAAGAATTACGACTGTGACATTAGATACCATCCGGGTAAGGCTAATGTAGTGGCAGACTCTTTAAGCCGGAAGACTGCAGTGGGGGCTTGTTTGGCAGTTGAGAGGCCACTACAGACTGAGATAGAGAGGTTTGGTCTAGAGCTTTATTCAGGAGGCTGTGCACCGAGTTTGGCAGCACTCACTATTCAGCCTAATATTTGAGAGCGGATCAGAGAGGGGCAGGCCTCCGATGAGCAGTTACAGCAGTGGAGGCAGCGTGATGAGGACAAAAGACGAGGTCTGTATACTGTTGAGGATGGGATAGTTCGTTTCAGAGGCCCGATGTGGGTGCCGATAACTGGTCAGTTGAGAGCCGAGATCTTATCTGAGGCTCATGCATCGACGTACTCCATCCACCCAGGGAGTACGAAGATGTACCGAGATTTACAGACTTTTTATTGGTGGCCAGATATGAAGAAAGACATAGGGAGATTTGTGTCTGAGTGCTTGACCTGTCAGCAGGTTAAGGCAGAGCATCAGCGTCCAGCAGGGTTGTTGCAGCCACTTCCCATTCCTCAGTGGAAGTGGGAGCATATCTGCAACGCCCCAAAATCCATAGGACCACATTTATGCATTTTATTGATTTTATGGGCCAAATTGACAATTTTAAATGTTATGTATTTGCTGATTTATTGATATTAGAAAGTAAGATGCGCTGCGGCTGGTACCAGCAGATGACTCCAAAGAGCGATGCACGAGCTGGTTTTAAATCGATTTAAAAATATTTTAAGGAGGACAAATGATTTCTTGTGAAAAAGGTTTGGTGTTTTACAAATTAAAATGATATGAAGGGAATTTTGCTAAATTTTATAAGCGTATCATGCTTAATTTCACAAGTAGCTTGCCACCAATCCCTTTCATATAAAAACCTGTTTTCAAAGTAAGATTTTCATCATTTGCAAAGAAAAGTCTTAAAGTGTTCTTCAAAATATTTCCAGAAGAGTTCGTGCGTTGCTCAAGGAGAAGATTTCTGCAGGAATTAGTTGCTGTCGCAAAGCTTTGTTTAAGGCAAGTAAAAGCTGATCCTTTTCTACACCATTTGAAGCATATATTGTTGTTCTTATGGATCTGCTTGTCTGTATGTTTAAAATATGTCGAAGTTCATGTTTAAAATGATTTTATACATGTTCAAAGGAAAGAAGATGGGTTCGGAAATGATGTTTTGATGTTTATGATGCTTCCAAAATGTTTTCCAGAAAGATTTTGATGTTTTAAAAAGTACTGAGGATTCGAGTTTATTCCGAGAACGATTATGAATGTTCTTCTTTCAGTAGTTGTAATATCGGAATTTGATAACTGTGTAATCGGTAGTTGCTAGTTGAATCATTATAAAGTATGGTTTGATAGGCAACGGCTGATAGCATAGTTGTTGTTTTGATATTACATTTATCGAGTCAAATTCAGCAGTTGCGTTGTTTTCGTAAAATTCAGCAGTTGTGTTGTTTTCGTAAAATTCAGCAGTTGCACTGTTCACCAGCAGATGCATTTTTGTCGTGATGGTTCAGCAGTTGTTCTATTCATTTCTAAGTACTGTTCATTGCAGCTGGTATTAGTCTTGCGACTGATACTATTCATTTCGTTTGGTATATATACGTGTTAGCGCTTTTTATTGAGACTGGTTGTTAACGTTTTTCCTTACGGCTGGTTGATGCGCTAACGACGTCGTTTTATTTAAAACGATAACTTTGAATAAAAAGGTCTTGCAGCTGGTTTTGTTGCAGCTGGTTGTATTCCTGCGACTGGTCCCTACATTGCGACTGGTTTCTTTCCATTATTACGATTTCAAAATTTGAATTCGATACTCAGTAAAGTTTTAAAAATGGGAAGCGAGAGTTTTAAATGATGGAACCCGAAGATTTTAAGAAAGAAAGTTTAACAAAAGGATGTTAATGGAACAAAGTTTATTTTAAGATTGTGGCATAGATAGTTGACGGTCACCAAGGAGAAGGGTGAGCAGTTGTCTAGATGTCGAGTGCCCTTTTCATATGAGCTATATGCTAAAACTGATATCGGGAGTCATTTTGATCAAAGTGCAACACGGACCACGAGGAGCTTATATGCCATAATCTAAAGAAAAGAAATTGATGTTAAGAGCTGGGCTATTAACCCCTGTCTCTAAGATTACGAAAGAATTATTTATGAAATGTTTATGTATGTTCAGATGTCTGCTTGCGGCTGGGTGGTGTTTTGTTTATCCAAGGCCTACGTTTTCCGTGTCTCAGTTGTATTGTTTTGAGTTAGAATGTACTGTATTAGATCAGTTGCAACAGTTGTATATTTATATAGAATAGCAGCTGTTGTAAATCGCAATTGCAAGGTTACATAATATACTCTGTTTTTCCACAAACAAGTTTCAGTATGTAATGCCCGAAATAATTAAGAAGAGAATTAGTAATTCCGAGATTTCCAGATTTTCAAATGATAGATTTTGATGAGGGATAACTGATGATATCGGATTTCTTCTGGAAGTGTTGTGTGTGTTGAGGATTTTTATATCGTTGAATTCCGCTAAGTGTTGGAATTATACGAAGCGAATTAAAGAAATCAGTCGGCAGCAGTCCATAGTAACGAAGTCAACGAGAGTCAATGGTAGTAGTTTTGTGGGAAGAATTGCTGCTGGCAGCAAACGTGCTAGTACAAGGGTTATTGAAGAAATGCCACGTGTTGATTACTATTGCAGGAGTTTTCTTATATACCTGCTGGTTTTAGTCGTGTTGCTGTTGGTCGATGTTGCAGGTAGCGCGAGACAGACCGAGGAAGCGACACGTGTTAGTCAACGTTTTTGAGTGTTGACTACTAGTTTCGGCAGTTGCGTTGTATTTGAGATGGTTGTTGCTGGTGGTTGGCGCGCACAACTGAAAGGATCCACGAGGGAGTGACGCGTGGCGAGTACTGTTTTGCATGTAGAAACCAGCAGCAGGAGTTTCCTTTGTGCAACTGCTGGTTGTTGTAGGCGCAGCGACGTCGTTTGGTTAAGTGCAACTGCTGGTTTTGAATCGTTGTGAAGAATGGATGCCTGCTGGTTGACCAGCAGTAGGTAGCGATGTGGCATATCTAGTACGTCATCGTCTAGACTAGTTGACGCGTCGTCGTTTTGAGTAATTTTTGCGTAACCAGCTGCTGATGGGTTTTGAAGGGAATTCGACAACCAGCATCTGGTTCTTTGCAAGAGATATTGTTGCCTGCTGGTAAAACGCTGCGGCGTCGTTTCGTTTAGTTGGAACGGTGTCGTTTCGAGATTGTAAATTCAAATACAACATTTGATTTCTTCTGCTGAGTTTAACGAGAGGAAAAGAAGGCACCTGCTCATAGACTTCTGCTGATCTCCTCGATTGATTTTAGCGATCAGCAGGCAAGGATTTGAGAGGATTAATCCAATCGTAGGATTTCTTATATGACAACCATTGAACGGCGACTGATAACAGTTGAGGAATCTGTTAATCGATATGTATGAAATAGAATCTGGCTTCGAAGCGGTGTGAGTATATCCTGATCTGGGAAACTAATACTCAGCATGACACGTGGAATTCATACCGATTGCGTTGGAAATTCCACCAGAACCAGAGACTTGCACTTATAAATAAGATTGAATTCGAATACTGGGAACACCGCGAATATTGATATTGAACTGTGGTTCTGTGAAGTTCCCGGGAAGTGTTGAAACAGATTTTGAAAACAAGAAGTGAAGTGTTTTCAAAACAGAGAATACGAAAGTATAATTTGACAGTAGAGTCAGGGATTAGATTACTCAAGAATGAGTTTTCTTGAGTTATCCCGATGAAATCACATACATGTTGATTACTGTTCTTGATTTAGAACTTGAATTCTGTATGTGTCGATCCATCACAGGTAGTGGATCTTTTATATTTGCATGAGATTGCATATCGAAGAGAATTGAATTGATTCTAATGCTCAGGACTGAGTTGGCCTGATTTTCGAAGCTGGAGATGGTTTCGATAGATGAATATTCATGTCAAGATCGTATACGAATCTTGATGGCATCGAACTGAAATGGAATCAATTCTGGGCCCGAAGAGATGAGATAGAATCATGCATTGCATTTTATTTCAGTTGATAGACTGTTATGTGTTTTATTGATATAATTTATACCTGTTGAATATACTGAGAAATGTTCTCACCGGAGTTTATCCGCTGTTGTTATGTTTTGTATGTGTGCATGACAACAGGGAGAAGAGAGAGCTGAATTGAAGGGACCAGGGTAGTGAGAGCTGATTACCGAAGAAAAGGGCGAAGACTAAAAAGTACTAGAGATGTTCTGAACAATTTTACGTGACCAGCTCTTGCGCATTTAAAAGAAAAAAAAAACTACTACTAGATTAGACAAATTAAACTTGTTAGGGATTGGAAGTTCAACTGTGCAAGAATATGCACGTATATTTGAACGAGGGTGCTACTTGTGCCATTGATTGGAAGAGATCCAGAGGAGAAATTGAATCATTTCATTGAAGGATTGAAGCCTATGTTTAAAATGAATGTTAGGCTATCCGTACCAAGGACTTATAGAGAAGCAGTGGATAGAGCCCTGCAAGTTGAAAGGGATTGGAGGGATCTTGATGAAGAAAGGCAGCAAAAGAGACAAGCCTTTTAGCAGAAGGACCCGAGACCATTCAAGAAACAGAACAAGAACCAGCAGAGGCCTCAGGAGCAAAAGCCTCTATAGATTCAACCTATAAGCTATGTTCCTGCTGGTAATATTAGAACAGAATGTCCTAAGTGCCATAAGAATCATTTGGGGCAATGCAGAATTGGAAAAAACGTCTGCTATAAATGTGGAATGTCTGGACATATTTTGAAGAATTGTCCAAAGCTCAAACAACTGGTGACCAGCAGAGCTTTTGTTATGACAGCTGAACAAGCTCCTCCAGACTCGACAGTAGTCACAGGTGAGATTTCGATAGCTGGATTTCCTTCTCTAGCTTTGATAGATTCAGGAGCTACGCATTCATTTATTGCTGCTAAGTTTGTTAAGAAACTGCCTATCCAGCAGGAGCAAGTAATGATAGGTTATTGTGTGTCGGTACCATCAGGGGAGAAGCTGGTATCACACGAACTGTTTAGAAGTTTAGAACTCAAACTTCAAGGGTATAAGATTACTGCTGATTTGATTGTGTTACCAATTCCAGAATTTGATATGATTTTGGGAATAGATTGGCTGACTAAGCATGGAGTAGTAATTGACTTTAAGCTACGAACAGTCAAGATTAACCCACCAGTAGGAAAGTCATTCCAGTTTTTAGCCAAACATGTTGATAAAGTTCCCCGAGTTATATCATCTTTAGTTGTGACTGATAGACCCCAACTGTCAACTGTAGAAGTAGTAAATGAATTCCCCGAGGTTTTTCTAGAAGACATACAGGGACTGCCACCAGACAGAGAGTTGGAATTTTCAATTGATCTAATTCCAGGAGCTGCTCCAGTATCTAGACCACCATATAGATTAGCTCCATCAGAAATGAAAGAATTGAAAGAACAAATACAAGATTTGCTGGAAAAGGGGTTTATAAGACCAAGTACTTCCCCTTGGGGAGCCCCTGTTTTATTTGTTAAGAAGAAGGATGGGAGTATGAGGTTATGTATAGATTACAGAGAGTTAAATAAATTGACAATTAAGAATAGGTATCCACTACCTAGGATAGAAGATCTGTTCGACCAGTTGAGATGGTCAATAGTATTTTCTAAGATCGACTTGAGGTCTGGATACCATCAATTAAAGATTAAGGCAGCTGATGTTTACAAGACAGCCTTTAGAACTATGTATGGCCATTATGAATTTTTGGTTATGCCTTTTGGACTTACGAATGCTCCATCAGCTTTTATGGATTTAATGAATACGGTCTTTCAACCATTTCTGGACCAGTTTGTAGTTGTATTCATTGATGACATCTTAGTGTATTCTAAGACCAGAAGGGAGCACGTCCAACATTTAAGAATCGTACTCCAGATTTTGAAAGATAAGCAGTTGTTTGCTAAATTTAGCAAATGTGATTTCTGGATGGAGAAAGTATCATTCTTAGGCCATATAATTTCTAAGGATGGAATAGAAGTTGACCCAGCCAAGGTAGAAGCTGTCCGTGACTGGCCAGCACCAAAGAATGTTGCAGAGATAAGGAGTTTCTTGGGTTTAGCTGGATATTATAGGCGATTTATCCAAGGATTCTCTAAGATTGTTGTTCCCCTGACTACGTTAACAAGAAATCTGGTAAAATATAACTGGACAATTGATTGTCAAAATAATTTTGACAAACTAAAGCAAGCATTGATTGAAGCACCTGTTTTAACAATGCCGACTGATGAAGGAAAATGTGTAATTTATACTGATGCTTCTAAATTGGGACTAGGAGCTGTATTGATGCAAGATCGTAAAGTCATATCATATGCATCTAGACAGCTGAAGGATCACGAGAAAAATTACCCAACGCATGACTTAGAACTGGCAGCTGTTGTCTTTGCCCTTAAGATATGGAGGCATTATTTGTATGGGGAGAAGTGTGAGATATTTACAGATCATAAGAGTTTGAAATACTTCTTTACCAGAAAAAATTGAATATGCGGCAGAGGCGATGGTTGGAACTGGTTAAAGATTATGATTGCACTATCAGTTATCATCCAGGAAAAGCAAACGTGGTAGCTGATGCTCTAAGCAGGAAATCAGCAGGACTAGTTCAATTAACTGTTCAGAAATCATTGGCAACTGATATTGAAAGATTTGGACTCGAGATAGTGTCCAGCAGCAGCAGTAATGTGATTTTAGCAGACCTATCTGTAAAATCAAATTTTTTAAATCAAATTCGAGAAGGTCAGCAGCAAGATGAACAATTGAAGAAGTGGGTTAAGCAAGATAAAGAAAGAGGCATCAGTCTCTACTTTTCAGAAGATGGAATTGTTAGGTATTTGGACAGAATCTGGGTACCTCAAGTGGATGATCTAAGAGCCGATCTTTTGAAAGAAGCTCATACAGCTCCATACTCAGTACATCCCGGAAGTACGAAAATGTACAAGGACCTCCAGCAGATGTATTGGTGGCCAGGAATGAAGAGGGATGTTGCTAGATTTGTCGCAGAATGTTTGACGTGTCAGCTGGTGAAGGCTGAACACCAGCGACCAGCTGGATTGTTGAAACCACTGCCTATTCCAGAATGGAAGTGGGAATGTATAGCGATGGATTTTGTGACTGGATTACCAAGGACTACTCAAGGATATAACTCCATTTGGGTTATAATTGATAGACTCACTAAGTATGCTCATTTATTACCAGTTAAAACAACATATGAGGTGAGCAGGTACGCAGAATTGTATGTTAAGGAAATAGTGAGGATACATGGTGTTCCAGTTTCCATTGTATCTGATAGAGATCCTAAGTTTACATCAGTATTTTGGAAAAGTCTACACAAGGCTATGGGTAAGAAGTTGACGTTCAGCACTGCGAACTGATGGACAATCAGAAAGGATGATACAAATTTTAGAAGATTTGCTCAGAGCTTGTATTGTGGATTTTTTAGAGAGTTGGGATTCGAAATTGCCACTGGTAGAGTTTGCCTACAATAACAGTTTCCAAGCTTCGATTCAAATGGCTCCATATGAAGCTTTGTATGGCAGGAAGTGTAGAACACCCCTTCATTGGGATGAAGTTGGTGAAAGAGCTGGTTTGGGACCGGATATTGTGGAACAAACAGCAGCAGCTGTTAGAAAAATAAGAGAAAGAATGAAAGCTGCTCAAAGTCGGCAGAAAAGTTATGCAGATAATCGAAAAAGGGAACTGAATTCTGAGATAGGTGATCACGTATTTTTGAGAATAGCTCCAATGAAAGGAGTTATGCGTTTTGGAAAGAAAGGGAAATTGAGTCCAAGATATATTGGACCATATGAGATTTTGGATAAGATAGGAACATTAGCCTATCGTTTAGCAATGCCTCCCCAGCTGGCAGCTGTGCACAATGTTTTCCATGTATCAGCTTTGAGGAAATATGTTCCTAACCCTTCGCATGTGTTGAGTCATGTACCAATCCAGTTAACACCGGATTTAAGTTATGAAGAGTGACCAGAAAGAATTCTCCTTCGAGAAATTAGAAGATTAAGAAATCGTAGCATTCCTATGGTTAAGATACAATGGTCCAAACAGTCGGAGCGAGAAGCAACGTGGGAAACAGAAGCTGATATGCTAAGTATTTACCCATATTTATTAGGTATGTAAATTTCGAGGACGAAATTTCTATAAGGAGGGTAGAGTTTTAACGCCCCAAAATCCATAGGACCACATTTATGCATTTTATTGATTTTATGGGCCAAATTGGCAATTTTAAATGTTATGTATTTGCTGATTTATTGATATTAGAAAGTAAGATGCGCTGCGGCTGGTACCAACAGATGACTCCAAAGAGCGATGCACGAGCTGGTTTTAAATCGATTGAAAAATATTTTAAGGAGGACAAATGATTTCTTGTGAAAAAGGTTTAGTGTTTTACAAATTAAAATGATATGAAGGGAATTTTGCTAAATTTTATAAGTGTGTCATGCTTGATTTCACAAGTAGCTTGCCACTAATCCCTTTCATATAAAAACCTGTTTTCCAAGTAAGATTTTCATCATTTTCAAAGAAAAGTCTTAAAGTGTTCTTCAAAATATTTCCAGAAGAGTTCGTGCGTTGCTCAAGGAGAAGATTTCTGCAGGAATTAGTTGCTGTCGCAAAGCTTTGTTTAAGGCAAGTAAAAGCTGATCCTTTGCTACACCATTTGAAGCATATATTGTTGTTCTTATGGATCTGCTTGTCTGTATGTTTAAAATATGTCGAAGTTCATGTTTAAAATGATATTATACATGTTCAAAGGAAAGAAGATGGGTTCGGAAATGATGTTTTGATGTTTATGATGCTTCCAAAATGTTTTCCAGAAAGATTTTGATGTTTTAAAAAGTACCGAGGATTCGAGTTTATTCCGAGAACTATTATGAATGTTCTTCTTTCAGTAGTTTTAATATCGGAATTTGATAACTGTGTAATCGGTAGTTGCTAGTTGAATCATTATAAAGTATGGTTTGATAGGCAACGGCTGATAGCATAGTTGTTGTTTTGATATTACATTTATCGAATCAAATTCAGCAGTTGCGTTGTTTTCGTAAAATTCAGCAGTTGCGTTGTTTTCGTAAAATTCAGCAGTTGCGTTGTTTTCGTAAAATTCAGCAGATTCACTGTTCACCAGCAGATGCATTTTTGTCGTGATGGTTCAGCAGTTGTTCTATTCATTTCTAAGTACTGTTCATTGTTGCTGGTATTAGTCTTGCGACTGATACTATTCATTTCGTTTGGTATATATACGTGTTAGCGCTTTTTATTGAGACTGGTTGTTAACGTTTTTCCTTACGGCTGGTTGATGCGCTAACGACGTCGTTTTATTTAAAACGATAACTTTGAATAAAAAGTTCTTGCAGCTGGTTTTGTTGCAGCTGGTTGTATTCCTGCGACTGGTCCCTACATTGCGACTGGTTTCTTTCCATTATTACGATTTCAAAATTTGAATTCGATACTCAGTAAAGTTTTAAAAATGGGAAGCGAGATTTTTAAATGATGGAACCCGAAGATTTTAAGAAAGAAAGTTTAACAAAAGGATGTTAATGGAACAAAGTTTATTTTAAGATTGTGGCATAGATAGTTGCTGCGACTGGTCCCTACATTGCGACTGGTTTCTTTCCATTATTACGATTTCAAAATTTGAATTCGATACTCAGTAAAGTTTTAAAAATGGGAAGCGAGATTTTTAAATGATGGAACCCGAAGATTTTAAGAAAGAAAGTTTAACAAAAGGATGTTAATGGAACAAAGTTTATTTTAAGATTGTGGCATAGATAGTTGACGGTCACCAAGGAGAAGGGTGAGCAGTTGTCTAAATGTCGACTGCCCTTTTCATATGAGCTATATGCTAAAACTTATATCGGGAGTCATTTTGATCAAAGTGCAACACGGACCA
>KV016749.1:11380-25452 GCA_001598015.1 Dorcoceras hygrometricum
ACGGACACACTCTAGAAAAATGCCCGTACTGACCATAAAGGTTGCAGGAACCCTGCACACCAACACACTGCATAGATGGATGCTTTCCACCACAAAAACCACAAAACTCAGCCCGAGAACCGCTGCTACTCGAGCTGCCTGAACGGACACACTCTAGAAAAATGCCCGTACTGACCATAAAGGTTGCAGGAACCCTGCACACCAACACACTGCATAGATGGATGCTTTCCACCACAAAAACCACAAAACTCAGCCCGAGAACCGCTGCTACTCGAGCTGCCTGAACCAGAAGAGCCAGAACCCGACTTCTTCTTGAACTGCGACCGTGGGGTCGGAACCTCTGACAGCCAGACTGCTGAGCCACCTGCTGTTGATGCTGCTGCTGCTGGGGCTGATGGGCTGACTGGGAGGACTGTGAAGACTGTGCTCCCCTGAATAGCAGGACGACTAACCTGCGCCGTCTGCTGCCTGTGAGCACGATGACTCTGCAAACCTTCCTCGATATCAATAGCAGTGTCAACTGCTTCAGCATAGCTCTTGGGTTTGCTGGTCAACACCATCTGATACAACTCTTCGTTCACGCCCTCAAGAAATCTAGTCCTCTTGGCCCTCTCCCGGCCAAAAACATGGGGAACGTACGCCAACAGAGAAGAAAACTTCATAGCATACTCCCGAACAGTCATGGAACCCTGCTCCAGATGATCGAACTCCCGCTCACGGGCGTTCACATAAGACTAGGGTACATACTCCTACCGAAAGGTCTCGCAAAAACTGTCCCAAGAGATCCCAACACTGGTCTCTAACAAGGTACTCGAAGCGGCTCGCCACCAGCGCTCTGCAGCCTTCCTAAGCAAGAGGGTCGCTAAACTCAACCAAAGATCATCATCATACTGCACCATATCGAAAAGACCGATGATATTCCGGAGCCACGAGTCTGCATCCTCACTGGACTCGTCAAACAAAACAGAACAGATACAGCATATATAGCACAACAAGATGCAGCACATAATCACATAGTCAAGCACAAGCAACACACAACACTGTGCCTAGACTCAAGTGTGATCAAAGAAATTGAGCTTATCCCAGCTTAAGATATGATACCAAAAATTTCAAACCTCGTGCTCAAATATGAGATAAAACATACAAACACATGCGGAAGAGCCTAAAAAGCGGGTAAAATTTTCGCTTTTGGCCTGACGATTTAAAACAATATAATTTAAAATAGTGCGATACTTAAAATAGATCCCAGTTTATAAAAACCATTAAACAACACAATCAATATAGCATACAAAAACAAGTATCAGATTCCAACCACTGAATACAACAACGAAGCACAGGGCATCCCCTGGCTAACTCAACTGATACATATTAATATGCTATACGCAACTGGGATAATCAACCACCTCCTGGGGCACCACCAGCTGGGTTAAAACCACGACCAGCTGTAAAACCTGGGTTACCTTAAAACAACACAACAATGAAAACAACCAAGCCCCAGAGGGACATGGGGTCAAACCCCAGTACGGAGAGAAACTATAAAACAGCAGTTAACAACAAGAATAAAATGCAGATGCTATGCATGAGAAAGGAAACAACAGCTCAACGGAAACTGCAATAAAATATGTGGCCACGGTGAGTGTAGGACATGTGGGTGCTACCCACTCACCCCTACTCGCCCACCCTTACCAGATGTATCAACAACCCAACCTATGAACTGTGGTAGCTAGCCACTCGGCGTATAGGGGAAATGAGAGTGCGGAATCACCGCTCGCCCTCGCATCCTGGTAAGAAAACAGAGAGACAACAAAGAACAAAGGCTGCAATAGCTAAATGGAATGCGTGTATGCAACATGCTGGAACAACAAACATATAACCATATGCAACACAACAATTACACATGTTAAGCATACACAGCTCTCACACAGAGCAACAACATCGCACGAAAATCCAAACACAGCCATCTCACAATTTATCCAAGCTAGGTTCCACGCTGAATTACAAGCTCAAGATCCGTACCTTATACTTCTGTGCAACAATTATCACAAAACAGGCCCGAGAGATCTGGATTGCAACCTGCTAAATACACACAACAGATCTCAGGCTCAACACAAAGGTCACGGTCAACCACAGAAACTCATGGCTGGGAGTCATTCACTCCACCAGCGATCAAATCCAGCAATACCACTAACAGGAAGCTTAAACAAAGGCTAATACTAAGATCTCAACAACAATTCGAAGTTCTACCTCAACGATGCAACACAAGGCCGAAGACAGCAACTTCGCGATCTCGCTCTAGCCAACGACAGCCTCCAAGAATTGTATAGAAAGGAAGAGCTTCTCGAGAGGAGTCCAACGCTACCTCACACGTACAAAACAACGATCGGAAACGACGGGAATTCGCCGGAGAAACTCACGGTGAACAGTACTAGGATTCGAAGAACAGAGGTCGACAACCAAGATAATATTTCGCTAAGTATGGGATCTGGTGCTTTAAATCGAAGACCAAGTCTTCCTTAAATACACGCGTAAAAGTTGGTTAAAATCATCCGCCGACAAAACCAATCGACGCACGCTACAAAATACAACCACAGATGCAAAGAAACCAACTGCTGAATTCTCAAACAACGCTAATCAAAACGGTGTCGCAGCGACTTAACAAAATGACGTCGCACCGCTTACATCATCAAATCTGCCACCAGCTGGTCGCCTAAAACCATCGGCTGGTTTCCTCACGCAATAACCAAAACGCAGCGTTTCAACTTAATAAAACGGCGTCGCATAGCTGACGTCATCAAATCCGGTCGATAACCCTCGCGCAATACCAGCCGCAAGCTACAGGAAACCAGATGCAAGCTACAGTAGAGTTGACCATCGTTGACATCTACTCTCAGCTGGACAACCAGCAAGCACACGCAAACAGATCCCACCAACTGGTACCAGACGCAACACTCAAAACGGCGTCGGACCAACTAATCAAAACGCTACCGTTTTGCCCTCAACAAACGAGATAAAGCAGCAACTGGATACAAACATGCTACGACTGGATTTCACCAAATATACCAGCTCTCACCACAAAACCAGATCTCACAACTAAAAAATACGAAAACTTCCAGAATGGCTTAAAATGAGAAATCTGACCCGAAAATACTAACCAAACTTCCAAACAGAGATCTGAACCACCAGAAGTCTCTAAAATCCGATTAATTCCAACAAATTAATCTTAATTACATTTCAGGTCTCACACAGTCGACCACCATGGAGAAGGAGCTAATTGCAAGTGTCGACTGCTGAACCTTATCAGCTTTGATGAAGCACTTACTTGCTGTGTGAGATTTAATCTTTGAGAGTTGAGAGTTCACTGTAAAAATCACACACACACAGATTCACTCACATATATACGAGAGATGTGCGATACAGAATAGTGAGTGAATCAAAACCAAAACCAAAACCAAACACCTATCCCATCCAAGCACGAAGAAGTTTAACTCTGTGTATGTAGCCTTTCTCACTGAGGCATAAAAGAAGTGATTGAGTGAACACAGTTGAGAGCTGGTGTAGAGTCTAGGAGTTCATATTTGGGCAGTGGGTAAGTCCCAAATCTGATTGGGTCTGTGGATCAAAGTCTTCTAGTGGAACCTTCATGGAGAAAGAAGAAGGGGAGACGTAGGATGTTATATCCGAACTTCCAGAAACAAACAGCTGGTCTATTTATTTACAGCATTCCGCATTTACTATTAGCATGCATTGCATAGTATTTGAAATCTTTTTTAGCGAGTTTTAAAATTATAGTTCAGTTCTGGATACTTCCGCTTGGTATTTTATTGCCAATCCAGATTTGTTCTCGGTGCTCAAACGTTCAAGAACATTGAGCTATTGCAGCTCAGATTTTTTAAATAGGCATGGTTCTTGTTGAATTATTCGATCCTAACAAGTGGTATCAGAGCAGGTTGTTCTTGAAAGACCATTTCTTTTAAAACGCATGTGCTATCTGTTTTTAAAAGGTTTGAAAAGTTTTGAAATGCTTATTTTTATGAAGAAGTGGTGAGAAATGATTTTTGAACTTCAGTTTTTCTTTTTTCGAGCTGACACATAATGCGCGAGTTCTATGTGGATGCCAAGATCTTATTTTGGTTGGGCTGTTTCCAGCACATGAGACAAAATAAGAGAAATTAAAGAGAATCTGGTAGTTCAGTTATCGTTTTTATCCAAATCTGAGTAAATTAAGTGATTCCGTAGCACGTGTTCTGTTTTGAAGCTAAAATTTATTTAAGTGCTCTGAAAAGTTTTCAAGATCTGTTTATGCGGAAAAATATCAGCTGGTGCTTTGTTTTAAAATGATTTGAGCTTACATTATAAAAGATAGGGAGAGTAATGATTTTGGAATTGCAGAGCATTGTTCCAAAAGAACGTGCAGTAATATGTCTTCTGATGAGCTGACACAGATATTGCGAGATTTGTGTGTATGCCAAGACCTTTAATTCTGTTATGGGACATAGTTAAAGAGAAATGGAAGAGATTCTGTGAATTCCATTGTTATATATCTTTTAATCTTTAGTAATTTGAGCAATATTTAAGCACCATCTCTTCATCTGTGCATATGGTTGTTCCCAAATCTGTTTTCCTTTTCCAAAATCTGAAAACCCCTACTGCCACAGATCTTACTGTGTTAGTGTAGGGAGAGCTTTGTTTTAAATATTTCGGGGAAGACCAGATTTCGAACCCTTTTTGATTCCCACAAAAAGGGAGAGAATTTGTTAGATCATGCATTTGTTATTCCAAGTTTTTGTAATTCAAAACTCAGATCTGGATCTGTTTACACAGATCCAACAGGTTTTATCGAGATCAGCTTTGCATCGGTGTGCTTGAAGAAGCTATCGGGTTTTGTTTTAGTCCTTGGAACAAGTCTGGAGAGTTAGAGTTTTGGCTTGAGATCTCTTCAGAAGTTAGCATGGGTCATCGCTGAGTGCTAGCGTTCAGCAGTGGTGACGTGAGCAGTTGTCGCTGGTTTGTTGGTTTTCAATTTTGAGGAGAAGGCTGATATCGTGGGAATTTAGATGTCTCATAACGTGTTTTCAGTAGTGGGTGTTGGTACGTCGTCGTTTGGCTTAGTCGTTTTGAATTAGCAGAAGAGACTCAGCTGTGAGTTGCGTTAGCTTTCAGCTGTGCGAGAGATCTGATGTTGCGTTACTATTAGATGTTGGTTAGTTGTTCAGCAGGGAGTAGCGGGTGACGTGTTCAGCTGTGACAGTAACTCTCTGCGACTTCGTTTGGTTTAAGTGATCGCTGTTTTGGCGTAGCGTGAGATCTTTTGTGAGATCTGGTTGCGAGCGGGAATATCAGCTGTGATAGCTTAAGTTGTCGGCGGATCTGTTCCCAGTTTCTGTCAGCAGTGAGATTTAAATAGGGAGCTTGGCCTTGCTCTCTATTATTGTTCCCGACACTTAGAATATTTCCCGATTGTATATCTCTGTCGTGATACCCTAGCTACTGTTCACCAAACCTTATCTTCTTCGATTGCCAACGGTAGACAGCTCTGATTGAAGTAACAGTGGTAGCGTTGGACTCCTCTTGCTGAGACGCTTCGTTTGGATATTTCTTTCGGACGTTTGCTTGAAGCTGGTGAGGTGCGCGAAGACATCTCCCTTCTGTATTTTGCTAGCGTTCCGTCCTAGCTTGTTGGGGTAAGTGTTCAGATCCTACCTTGTGCTTTGTTAGAGCCTTCTGTTGTGTTAGAAGAGTAGGATGAGCACTGGTTGAGTTCGTAGCTCCCAGCTGTTTCTTTTCTGTGTTTTGGTCCTTGAGTAGTTGTTTGTAATTGGCTTAGCAGGTGTGAGATCTGCGTTCCTCGGACCCAGTTTGTAGTAATTGTTGCACAGAGACTTGAGGTACGGATGTGAGCTTGTTACAACGTTGAGATTTGGCATGGATATGTGCTTATGCTTGTTGTTTTGTGATGCTGTGTATATTGTCTTGTTATCTGTTGCATTGTGTTGCACTGCATACACGCATTTGTTGATGCACCTGGTACCGTGTGCTGAGACGAGTGGGTACGCTCCCATATACTCACGCACATTGTGGCCACTGTCTCTTTTCAGATTCCAGTTGTTGAGCTGCCTTTGGAATCCGTTGGCTCCCTGTGTTCCGTTGTAGCCTTGATCTCATGCATAGCATTTGCATCTTATCTGTTGCTATTTAACTGCTGTTTTTCAATTGCTCTCCGTACTGGGGTTTGACCCCATGTCCCTCTGGTGCTGGTATTGTTTTCCTGTATGTGTTTTCAGGTTACCATGGTTACTCTGCTGGTCGTGGAGTTGACCCAACTGTAGGTGCCCCAGGAGTGTCCCAGTTAGCGTATAGCATATTATGTATCAGTACTGTTAGCCGGGGGTTTTCATGTGCTTTGTAGTAGTGGTTGTATGGTACTTGATATATGTTTTAATGTTGTATTGTTGTACCGAGTTATTTTAATTACTGGGATATTTTATGTATTGTTGTATTTTAAATTATATGTTTTAATCGTCAGGCCAAAGCGAAAATTTTAAGCCACTTTTGTATGCTTCCGCTATTGTTTTGTGTGGTTTAACTCTGTGTTGTGCGCGAGGCCTGACATCCTGCTTACGTGAAGCAGACAGTGGGAGATAAGCTCGATTATCTATCCATCTTATGTTACTTCGCTTGGTATCTAAAGAAGTCAATTGGATATTATTTCTATCATCCACGGAAACAAAAGTGTTTGTTTCCAAAATGTCACCTTCTTGGAGAAGGAATTCTACTTGATATAAAAGGAAAGATGATAGAACTCAAAGAAATCAACCCGGAATGAGTATTGTACCTCCCATACCTCAAGAACCAATCATTATGGTGTGCACTCCTAGGTGATCCGAAAATGTCCCTTGACCTCACGTCCGTTACGATTTCCTACTTGAAGAGGATCAAGGTGATCCTGACGTTGGATGCGATCTAAGAAACTTCCAGGGAGACCATTTATGATGCTGATTCTTCGTTATAGATTGAAGCCATGCAATCTGAGATAGACTCCATGTGCGAAAACCAAGTTTGGTCCTTAGTATATCCTCCTGAAGGAATTGTTCCCATAGGATGTAAACGGATTTACAAAAGGAAAATTGGGCCTGATGGTAAGGTACTGACCTTCAAGGCGTGATTGGTGGTAAAAAAGTTACGCTCAAAGGCAAGGTGTTGATTTTGATGAAAATTTTTTACCAGTCGCTATACTCAAGTCCATAAGGATACTACTAGCCATAACTGCATGGTATGACTATGAGACATGACAAAGGGATGTGAAGAATGTGTTACTTGATGGAAACATTAGGGAAGATATCTACATGATGCAGCATGAGGGATTCACATTTGTTACAAGCAAAGTAAGGTATGTAAGCTTCAGAGATTAATTTATGGTCTCAAGCAGGAATCGAAAAATTTGAACTGAAAAGTTTTATGACATTCTACTCATTGGAAACGATGTAGGAATACTGCACTTAACAAATTTATGGCTCTCTGGAAAGTTTGCGATGAAGGACTTAGGTGAAGCATCCTATATTCTAGGAATTTAGATCTATAGAGATAGATCGAATAGGATGCTCGAACTCATCCAAGCGACCTACATCAACAACATACTTAAGAGGTTCTCTTTGGAGGAGTCCAAGAGAGGACGTCTACCTATGTGTCATGGAATTACTCTATCTAAGTCGATGTCTCCAAAGACTGACGAGGAGATAGAGATGATGGCACGTGTGCCGTATGCATCGGCAATGGGTAGCATAATGTATGGTATGGTATCTACTAGGCCTGATGTCACCTATCAATACTACAAAAATGGCCTTTAACAACATGAAATAGACAACAGATTCATATTAAATCGTGGTGTTTAATTTTTTAACAATGGTTTTAATGAAATTCGTTGTTGATGAGCGCGTTTTCTACCAAAACAACAACGGATTTTAAAAAACCGATGTCTTATGATATTGTTTTAGGCACAACGACAATGGTTTGCTAAAAATCATTGTCCTTGAGTCTGTTTTAAAAATGATGTCGGGATCAACGACACTGGTGTCATAGCAACCGTTTTCATTGAGCGTGTTTTGAAAACCTGATCACTGTTCTTCCATCGATTTAAAATTATACATCCCTCTTCCCACATTTTATGTGTTTTCCTGTGTTTTGAGGAGTTTCAGTGTGAGGTATGAATGATTAGTGGATTAATTGAGATAATTATTTGGGTTTAAGCATAGACTAGATCAGGCGCCAGTTGATCTGGGGTGAATCAGCTCTCAGCTGAACTGCTTCATTAAGTCTTCCAGTCGTAAGCTGTTTTGGAGATAACAGTTTAGTAGCGAACAACTTGGGGATTTTGTAGTACGAGCGTAAGCTGTTAGGAGCTGGAGTGTAAGCTGATCTATGAGGATCAGTTCTGAGCTAAACTGCATAGTTGGGTGTTATGCTGGTTTTTTTTTTGAGCTGTTTCTGGGGAAATTGCTTAGGAGTGAGCAACTCTGGGTGGCATTGTGTAGCATAACGGATGCAAATTGGAGTCTTAGATGGATTCAGCTTAGGGATGTTCTGGGTGCCCTGAGCTGAATGTTCATATAGCGAGTGTTGTGCGGCGTCGTTTAGTGGTATCAGTTTAGGCGTAATCTGGTAGTAGCATCCTGTGTAGACAGTGTTGTTTGCTGTGCATCAGATAGGGTGTGAGCTAGCTTAGCTCTTCTGAGCTGGATGGTGCGAGATATGCGTACGCGAGAGCTGAGCTGAATGCGCGAGCTGATATGTTAGTGAATAGTTTAGCGAGCGTGAGCTGGGCAGTGAAGGTGTAAGATGTCATGTGAGTGTGATCTGACTAGCAAGCATATGTTGATATGTGCGCACGAGATGGTATCAGCTTGGGGACCCAAGGTGGTCGGTGGCACTGTAGACCAGATCGTGGGATTTAAGTATATATATTTACTTTGACAGTGTGCACGTCATTCACTCCCAACACTTAGTGTATTTTCCCTCTCGAGAGCGAACCTTACCCTGTCGCGAAACCCTTACTATTCACCGAACCCTATCTTCTCCGATTTCCAGTGGTAGATGTGTCAGTTGGGAGCAAGGTGAGTAGCGTTGAATTCCTCTCCTCAAGATCGTTCTTTCCATACCACTTTTGGAGCCTTTGGTTGGCTTGAAAAGTGAGCGCGACGTAAGCAAGGCGTACTACCTTTTCTCGATTTCTGGTTAGTTGGTTCTCCAGCTCTGGTAGCACCTTCTGGTAAGTGTTAGTTCTTGTTATGCGCTTCGTTTAGATCCAGTTCTCGTATTTGCGGGTGTGGGTCGAGCTGGGTTGAGCTGGTAGCTCCCAGTTCTGTTTCTGTCGTAGTTTGTCCCCAAGCTGGTGTCGTGTGGTTGAGCCGGTTGTAGCTTTGTGGTGGTTTGAGAGTCTCTGTCGAGTTTCTCCACGAGAGCTGGAGGAGCAGCAGACGTATAGCGCGAGCAGTTTGTGTTCTGTTCTTCTCGTGCTATCTATTTGAGGTATTTTTTGCTCAGGACTCAAGGTACTGATTGATCTTATATAGCTTTATGATAGGCATGTGAATATACTTGTGCGTGCTGAACTGCTGAGCCATGTATTACATGATGATGCCTGCTGTTTTGTGTTACCGTATGCTATTTTGGTGGTTTTGTTGTCTTGGCATATACACATCTTATGTTGAATATGTCATAGCATTGTACGCATCCACGTAGCATATCGGGCCCTTGAATTTGTTTCTAGCCGTGTTCTTTTGATCTTCTTGAGCTCTATTCCCGTTAAGGAAGTGGCTATATTCGACTTCTTATGCATAGATTAAACCAGGTCAGCTGTCAAAAGCATTAAAACTTGCATTGTTTTTATTTATTAGCTTAATACTTGTTCAAGGGAAAATTTTTTTTTAAATCTTATTAGGCTGCAACTTCTCGATGTTCTAGGCCATCGATGGAGCTAATGAATTTCATAATACCCACAAGATAAAACAATTTGAGTCTGCCAAGTTCTGCATTGACCATGTATCATGTGATACCTCATATAAGCAAAGCTCTTTTGTGTGTTGAATTTATCGCCTTACAGTATTGAAACGTCCCTCACTTCTTAAATTGTTTTTAATTTAAAAGAGATCATAATTGCGGAAAATAATACTAGAAATATTTTTTTTTCTTTTTCATTATATACTAACTCCCACATGATAAAAACATTTATAAATGAGGAAATAACCGTAAGTCATTGTCATAAGGTTTCTAAGAATAATAAAAGTTTTAACCAACAAAATAAACGTGCATGATAGCTAAAATTTGTCTAAGTCATAAAAATAATCCTCATGCATAAGGAAATATACTTTTCTTAAAACAAGTCGACATATGCTAAAAAGGCTGAAAATGCTAAGCGGAAACAATAGTTCGCTGGGTAAGTGCCAAATCCGACTGCAATCCGCTCAGGAATCCTGCCCCTCAATCTCGATCTCATCCTCATCGTTAGTCTAAAGACTCAACAAGTACAAAACAGGGATAACGAATAATAAATAATACATGCACATGCAAATAAAATAGTCATACTTAAAATAATTTCAGTTCTGAAATATAAAAGAATAAACATATAAATCCTCAATAACGTTAAAATATTTGCATGCATAAAATAAATTTGCTAAAACATTTTTCCTCGTGAATTTCGTTCCTCGACTGTGGTTCCTCAACCTCAAGTCGCTTGATCAAGCTAATAAACACTAGTACTAGGTTGGAAAGGCACTCCAGTACTCATGCGGATCCTAGACCCGTCAGTTGGAAAGGCACTTCAGTACTTATCTGAAGCCCAGACCCGTCATTTTGATATGGCAAGCGGAACGTCTCTCGACCACATATCCGTCATAGAAAAACCACAATCAAGTCCCATCATTCAAAATTTTATTTTCCTCATTCATGCCTCACAATAATTCCTCAAAAAGTTTATTTACTTAAATCATAACTTTCTGCTCATAAAACATTTTATAAAAGTCAACAATGGCATAAAATAGTCAAACATACTGGATTTATAATTTTTAGAGATTTTATACCATAATTAAATTTCGAAAATTCCATAAATCACAAAAATGCTAAAAATGCTTACAATCAACTGGAATCAAGCTTAAAACATCAAATAAAACAATTCACGAATTTTGGCAGCCCTAAGACTCAAATTCCCAACTTTCCCGAAAATACCTCGAAAAGACCCATTCTGCGCGATAAAACCGTAAAAATCATATGAAATTCGTTTCTTAACCAAATGACCTCAAACTTGGACCCACGTAAGCCTAACTCGACCTACTTGACTCTGGAACAAAGAAATATCAAAAATAGTTACATACGCGACCGACCCGACGTCTGCAACCACGCTTGTCGCGCACAGGGGGCAAACCAGCCTACGTGCTGTCAATTTCTCTAAACCGACCACTTCGTTTGACCAAAGGGCACGACCAGAAACTAGAACAGACCCCAAAAGACCACCCCTGGACCTTCTCATAACCCTCTTGGACTCAACCCTTGGCCACAAACGAACCATGCTCAACTCAAACCCTAACTACACCCTCAATGAACCACACGACGCACATCCCCTTCACGCAGCCCCTCGTCTACCAAGGCCTCAAGGGCTCAGCCTGCTCTATCCAGGGGCCGCTCCCAGCCACACTTAGACCGTGCATTCTCACCCGAAGCCAAAGGAACCAAGGAGAAACCGTGACTCTCCATCCATGACCGATCTCCCACCTACACGACTCCACTCCTTCCCACACGTCTAGATCTATGCCTTGGCTTCCAAGTTCATGAAAAGTTTATGTTAACATACAAATCAAGCATCATATTCTTAATTTAAAACATCAAATCCTTTAGATCTACACACACAAATTAATATTGCTTGAAAGATGCATCAAGGATGCTTTGTACTTGCCTTAAACCTTGAAAAACTTACAACCAAGATGATGCCTGTTGGGAGGAGGATGGAGGAGCACCACTAGAACACACCAAGGAGGATGCTTGAAGCTTCAAAGGAGGAGGGAAGCTTGGGACATGAAGAAAAATATGGGAGTGATGGGGGGAAGGGGGGCGACGGCTACAAGGGGAGTGGAGGGCTAGGTTTTCTCTATTTTTTTTTTTTGAAAGAAATGTGTTGCATAATGGTGTATATTAGGGTCTTATTTGGGTTATTTAAAGTAGTTAAAGTTGTTAATCAATATAATAAAAGTGTCCACAAAAAAAAGGATTCCTTTTCCTCCTTGAATTTTCGAAAATTAGGGGGAGCAGGTGCAAGTGTGTAAACTTGTATTTTTTTATAGCAAAAGTGCTAATCATCTAAAAGAATGAAATTCTCCTTCCCTCATGGTTTGCAAAAATTTAGAAGTATTTCAAAAACGAAATTTCTCTCCAATGTTCACCTTCTAAAAGTAGAAAGTTTCAAGACATGGGGCATGACTTCGAGAATGAATTTAAAAAAAAATAAGGATCATCCGCGTCTTGGTGTCCTCATCAACTCCTTTCCAACCTCGAATCATCTACATCAAAAAATCTCAAAAGAACTCGATGTCGGAATTAAATAAATCAAATAGCATAACTCATGCGAAGCAAAGCTCTTTTGTGTGTTGAATTTATCGCCTTAAAGTATTGAAACGTCCCTCACTTCTTAAATTGTTTTTAATTTAAAAGAGATCATAATTGCGGAAAATAATACTAGAAATATTTTTTTTTCTTTTTCATTATATACTAACTCCCACATGATAAAAACATTTATAAATGAGGAAATAACCGTAAGTCATTGTCATAAGGTTTCTAAGAATAATAAAAGTTTTAACCAACAAAATAAACGTGCATGATAGCTAAAATTTGTCTAAGTCATAAAAATAATCCTCATGCATAAGGAAATATACTTTTCTTAAAACAAGTCGACATATGCTAAAAAGGCTGAAAATGCTAAGCGGAAACAATAGTTCGCTGGGTAAGTGCCAAATCCGACTGCAATCCGCTCAGGAATCCTGCCCCTCAATCTCGATCTCATCCTCATCGTTAGTCTAAAGACTCAACAAGTACAAAACAGGGATAACGAATAATAAATAATACATGCACATGCAAATAAAATAGTCATACTTAAAATAATTTCAGTTCTGAAATATAAAAGCATAAACATATAAATCCTCAATAACGTTAAAACATTTGCATGCATAAAATAAATTTGCTAAAACATTTTTCCTAGTGAATTCCGTTCCTCGACTGTGGTTCCTCAAACTCAAGTCGCTTGATTAAGCTAATAAACACTAGTACTAGGTTGGAAAGGCACTCCAGTACACATCCGAAGCCCAGACCCGTCAGTTGGAAAGGCACTTCAGTACTTATCAGAAGCCCAAACCCGTCATTTTGATATAGCGGAACGTCTCCCGACCCCATATCCGTCATAGAAAAACCACAATCAAGTCCCATCATTTAAAATTTTATTTTCCTCATTCATGCCTCACAATAATTCCTCAAAAAGTTTATTTACTTAAATCATAACTTTCTGCTCATAAAACATTTTATAAAAGTTAACAATGACATAAAATAGTCAAACATACTGGATTTATATTTTTTAGAGATTTTATACCATAATTAAATTTCGAAAATTCCATAAATCACAAAAATTCTAAAAATGCTTAAAATCAACTGGAATCAAGATTAAAACATCAAATAAAACAATTCACGAATTTTGGCAGCCCCTAAGACTCAAATTCCCAACTTTCCCGAAAATACCTCGAAAAGACCCATTCTGCGTGATAAAACCGTAAAAATCATATGAAATTCGTTTCTTAACCAAATGACCTCAAACTTGGACCCACGTAAGCCTAACTCGACCTAATTTACTCTGGAACAAATAAATCTCAAAAATAGTTACATACGAAAAAACAATACACTATGTTGTGCATCCCCTAAGACTCAAATTCCCAACTTTCCCGAAAATACCTCGAAAAGACCCATTCTGCGTGATAAAACCGTAAAAATCATATGAAATTCGTTTCTTAACCAAATGACCTCAAACTTGGACCCACGTAAGCCTA
>KV016750.1:5504-31665 GCA_001598015.1 Dorcoceras hygrometricum
GGAGTCATTTTGATCAAAGTGCAAATTGGACCACATAGAACTTATATGCCATGATCAACTGAAAATGAAATTGAAAGAAATGAGAAGCTGGGCTATCTTCCCCTGTTTCCTCCATTGACATGTTTACGAAAATGATATTGTATATTGAAGTTCCTTAACATATGAATTGCACAGATGTCTGCCTGCGTTTATGAAATTGTTACTACTCAGATTTTACTTGCTGAGCCTTTAGGCTCACTAGCTTTTAAAATGGTGCAGGTACGACAACTGGTGGAGGAACAGCAGGTGGAACTTGAGATCAGCAGATGGGTGGCGTTGTGTTTATTCAAGGCCTACGTTTTTCCGTGTCTAAGTTGTATTGTTTTGATCAGGTTGTACTGTATTAAATCAGTAGCAATGGTTGTATATTTACATAGAATAACAGCTGTTGTAAACCGTAATTGCAAAGTTATATGAAATACCCTGTTTTCCGCAAATGTTTTAGCAGTAGCGCGCGAACTTAAGTACCTGCTGATCTTCGAATTGTCTTGTGTCTTGTTTTCTTTGAGTTATAAGAAATGCAGCTTATAACAAATTATCTTTTAGCCCTTCTTTATTCGAAAATTTTTGTTTACCCCAATTCTCGTGGCCCCGTTGGGTTCGGGCGTCACACCGGTCGTGGACCTGATTGACGATCTACCGCCGCCTACAGTTTGAAGTGTCGATTTCCTCGAGAAACTGGTCGGAGCCAGGCGCCTAGACGCCAGCAAGGTAACCATCTACGAACACCCTATGAATGTTTGTAGATTATATCGAATGTATTGAACACTTTTCGGGCAAATTTTGTTCTTCCGCTGCGCCCCGAGAAGTGGGATCCGGATCCGCCACCGCCAATCCCAACACAGACATTTCAACTTGGATGTATTCAATGTGTCTACCGGTAACATTTATTATCGTTACATCCAAAGAGTATTTATAGAGAAGAAGAGAAGCTGTGAAGAAGTTACCGAACTCCACAAGATCATTCGAGCATACAGAAGTTAACTCTTCACAGAAGCTTAGTTCATTAATCGAACCAGCTCGTTTGAGTGACACACACACTTATCATATACACTTTCTGTGTCACCTACTCTTCTACACACACTCTGCATACTTGAGTTCGATTTGTAAAATCAAAACAGAGAGTGTTTGAGTGCTAGAATAGCACAAACAGCTGAATTCATAAACTATTGTAAACGAACCAGGCTGCGGGTCTATGTGTCGTAAAAGTGCTAAGATAGCAAAATCAACTGAGTATTGGAATAGTTGTAATACGAACCACGCTGCGGGTCTGTGTGTCGTTGGTTGCTAGGAGTTCTCTTGGCTGCGGGTCTCGAGAGTGGGTTTGTACAAGAGTTGTATACTCAAAGCCTTCTAGTGAAATCATTCCCGCTGTGGAAGAAGGGGAGACGTAGGAGATATTGCTCCGAACTTCCAGAAACAAATCTCTTGCCCTTATTACTTTTACTTACACGCATTTGCTAAAATCTGTTCAGCTGCTTGAATCGCGTTTATTCCGTATAAAATCACTTTATTACGTGAGACAACAGAATCACTGAGAAAGCTTCCCAGCTGGTTACTCTGCTGGAAGTTGGCTTTGAGCCGTAAAATTTTCAAAACGAATTTTTTAAATAAAAAATCACTAAAGGAGTTCATTCACCCTCCCCCTTTGAACTCCCAAGTTCTCTTTTTCGATCCTAACAGAAAGTAAACTCAATATCGTTGATGTGGAATGGAGAATCAACATTCATTTGGGAACAATAGGCTTTCCTTTACGATCACCATGATGGCTTGATCCGCCATTTTTAAATTTGTATAGAGCTGAGACTAAAACAATAGGAGATTAGGAATTTAGGAGAGCTTAAGAGTATAACATATTAGGAGAGTTTAAGAGAATAAGAAATTAAGAGGAGAATATGCGATTGAGAGATACGATGAGAGAATTTGATGTTGAAAGAATTGAAAATGATGGGGGTATTTATAAGGTAATTTTTTTCGAAAATAACGGTCGACCCGCTACTAGGTAGGTCGGACCAGACGTGTCGATCGGCCAATTTTCTTTTAATTTCAACGATCGACCAGTCGGGTCAACCGTCGAAATTCGGCGATTCGTGTCGATCGGCCAATTTTAATTTCAACGATCGACCAGTCGGGTCAATCGTCGAAATTCGGCGATTCGGTGGGTCGGTTCTTGTCGATGGTGTTCATGTAGTGAAAACCCAACCTAAATGGGAAATTGTAGCCCAAAAACAATTAGCAAGACACCGAAAGGCCCAGCCCCATCACACTCCATCACGTCCAAATCCCGCGCAAAATCAAACGCTTCCTCACCGGATATCTGGAATTTCGCCGGCGGAAATGTCCCAGCCAGTCCCCGTCGAAATCCGCTCCGACTCCGAAGGAGAAGATGGGCGAAATGTGGCTCTTCAAAGCGACATCATAGACCTCACTACGCCGCCTCCCTTCCTGCACTCCAAGAAGAAACAGAGGACGGATGCATTTTCAAACCCTAGCGATTCCACAGTCCTTATCATCGATGATGATCCAACGCCGGATAAGAAACATTGTTCTTCGGTGGGTCCCGCATTGTCCTCTGGCTCTTTCGTTGCCGAGACACCCTTCTCGTCCATGGCGTCAATTGTCAAATGTTCAATGAGGAAGTGTGCGTCCGTGGGTGAGTCGAAAGATTTCAATGATGATGTATATCTGTGTTTCAGTGAATCGAATTCAGTTATCAGAACGTGATTCGTTTTGAAAGTGCTTTTGTTTAATGCTGATTTGCGTTTTGCGGAAGTGTGCCTCAATGTTTATGTTCCTAATACCTTGCAAAAGTCTAGGCTCGCTTCTGAATATCAGTGTCTGCGACGAGTATGGGCCAGCTTGTTTTTTTTTGTCCATCCTAGTTCATGGGCTCCTCTGTTTCTGTTTTGAGATTCTACTGTTTTGGTTAGGTTTAGATTTCTTTCATGAGGTTTATGATATAATATCTATCCCCATTTCATCTTCAATATCAGACTTGCACAAAGTGCAGTGGAATGAATAGGCCAGTTTGCATTTCTATAAGCTGTGTATGAATTGTTTTTTTTTTGTTTATTTTTTATGAAGCTTTAGGAGAATAAAAATTACAGATAGGAACAAAAGAGTATCTTGGAAAGTTCCGTGATACGGTCTCACAAATTTAAAAGGTGGTAGAAGCTTGATGGGGTAGTAGACCTGAATTTGAATGATAATACAACTTGTGATCTTGGTTTTTAAATTCTTTTTAGACATCCATAACTTGTAGTTTTCTACTTTTATACATGATAAATTTGGGTGTGTGGTTATTGTTTCATTTTAATTGCCCCAATAGTAGAGACATTATTATTTGTAGGCAACAAAAATGGCATATGAGTGCAACTATGATTATTAAGCGCTTCTTTGAACAACTCTTAATCTATTAGACGATCATGCATCGAGTACATAGCCTGTGTTAGCCTGGACCGTTCACTTGGTGTTGGCAATTGGCCATAGTCCAGTATTCTGTATGAGTGGGCCATGCATATTCGTTCACTATTTGATATGAATATCTTGCACTCAAATTAATTTTGATATCAATATATTATAAATATTCTTTAATTAAATCTATGTTACTGATTTTTAATATATGGAATGTTTTTTGCACATGATATAGTATGACCGTTCTATCTTTTCTTTGAAATTTGACGTGGTATAGCATTCGCTGTGTTTGTTTCACTTTCTTCTTGAGCTTGATTAATATTTCGACAAATTTCGTTTTTTATTTCAGAGACGAATGGATTGATATGCTTGGAATCAGATAATGAGTCTGAAAATGCTGGTGCAATCGGAGATTGGAAGCATAATGACAATGCTTTTACAGCGAAGTTGATGGAGAAGACAGAATCTGATTCCACATTTGTTCACTGTTCATCTTTTCTTCGTGTTAGTATGTATTTAGTAATTGAATTTATATGTCATCTGATGTCAGCCTACTCATAAAAGTATTTTAAGTTGCACAGCAATGATTTTCAGGCTCTTCCTTAAACTTACAGAAGAAACTGTCAAAGGACAATGTGAAGGAAATGCAGATGCTACAAAACAGTTCCTATACAAGGGTTTCGGAAGATGACATATCGATGGTGAGGTTCCTTAATGCATGAGATTTATTGATACTTACTTCTATGCATATTGAACTTGTTTGCACACACCTGAATACTTTTCTACACTAGGACGATGTGCAATTCACAATGATGATCAAATTTGATTTTATTTTTTGTAAGATGAGAAAGGCTTCACTGTTAGGTCTGCTACTATGTGCGATTGTACCTCCCTGTAACTCAGAGGGAAGCTTTATAGCATAGCGGTTAGGGCTGCTATATAATATGTATCCGAATGGTAGGCAGTAAATTGGACTCATGGACGAAAAGATCAAAGTTGCAGAAATGAGGATGCCGTGGTGGATGTATTGACATACAATAATGAACAAACTAATAAAGAAGTATATTTGAGAAAAAATTTGTGGTTGTTCTATCGAAGATAAATTAAAGGAGACACACCGGAGATAGTATGGACACATACGAAGGTGACCAATAGAGGCTCAAGTTAGGAGATGCGATCCCATGACAAGTAGCCATATCAATAGTTGAAGAATGAGATTAATAAGACCTGAATAATAACGATTAAGCATGATTTGACAAGATTCATTATACTTGAGAATCTGCTTGTGCAATCGAAGTACTTGCTGCTAACACCTAACAGCGTCTTCTATAGTTTGATGTGTTTCTTCCACTCTCCTGTCAAATCATGTACCGTCCTCCCAAGATTCTTCTAGCCAAATTTTGTCTGCACCATATTCTTAATGTTTTTGTCTTTCGCTGTATAACTAGAAGAGAGAAAAGGCTGAATTCCAACTTGTTGACCATCTGTATGAAGTATGTAACTACTATGGAATAATGCCCCATAAATCTCTTTATATCATGGGTAATCAATATTTTGGCTTTAAATCCAATTAATGCATGATGACACTTCATATTTTCCCAACACTACTATAAGAGATGAGATATGGGAGGACAAGACTATGGATTGGGGATCAAGGAGATGAATAGAGAATTGCATGAAAAAGACCCAATTGGAAAATTGCATCGGTACTCTAAACAAGATTGCCATGAAAAATACAGGATATAGTTCAGATTTTAATTGTTACTTTGTTCTGTCGGTACTATTTGCATAGGGGGACTGTGCTATAATGTTACACACGCAATTAGATATGCTCATATGCATAGATGCTTGAAGAAGCTAGGTTTTCATAGAACGTTATTTGTCAAAAAAGATAATTTTGTTACTACAAATAATTTTAAGTCGGTGGCACATACTTTTGCGATCATACAGAGAGATGACTACTCACCAGGTCTGGAATAGATGTATATATCAATTGTCATTTCAGATATGGAGCTAGGATTCGTTTGTTCTTAAGTTTTTGATACCCCATAATCTACATCCTAGAAGCTGCAATTTCCTTCACTTTCTATATGTTAAATATGTTAATATCTTGATTTCTGCGGAGTCTGGACTCTGGTCAAAGGGTTCTGTGATTTCTCTTTCGATAAGGATTTACAGTATGTGGAAGTTATTGATCTTTTTTCTGCTAATGTTCACTGTTTCAGTATTTTATAAAATTTTCTCCTTTTGTAGTTATGATTATTTATTAGTTCTGTGTTTTTTTTCTTATGCTACTATAGTAGTTTGAGATGATTTATACTATTTATGTGGTTTTTAAGAGTTCTTTGAATGTTAGAAGATTTTGTTTGTGTTCTTTCGCTGTGCTTGAGTCCAAAACTGGTACAATTTTGTTGAATTTCTTTTTGTTATTCTTTGTTCTCAATTCCCTGGATGAATTGCTGGTGTAGGCATATGCCGACAAAGATGATAAAGCTAATAATTTAGAGACTAGGGATCAATTCATGGCTGAACAAGATAATAATGAAGGCTACAAGAAACAGAAAACTAAAGCAATGAAGGCAGATAGAATATCAAAAGAGGAGAGACATCGCCTGATGGAAGAAAAGAAACAGCAGAAAGAAGTAAATGTCCATCATGCACACATTTGCATAAGATTTACTTATATTTGTCTACAAGCTTGCATTTTAATAGTTTTTAATAGAATTTAATTGCTCTTATATATATTTTGTAAACAGCGAGACAAGTTACTGAGAGCTGTGTCAAAAGCAGAAGCTGCTGACTTGAAAAAACGTCAGAAAGAAATGCGAAAGTGGGAAAAGGGGAAATATGCCCTAAAATCTATTGTGGCTGAAATTGACAGAAAAGTTATTGAATTGGGGTCCATTGGAGGTTAACTCTCTTGATTTATTTCTATTATTCATCTAGTAATGCTATTTCCTTTTACTGGTTTTCTTTTCTTTCTCTTCTCCTTCTCCATCTAAGTGAGATGCTCCTCCTAGCAACTTCGTTGATTGGCCGAGTTTCTTACTTTAGGTCAATTGCTCACAAGGTTTTCAGAAAAAGGGCTTTCATACCGTGTAACGTCAAATCCAATCGAAAGATCTATTGTATGGACTATGGTTGCTCCGGAAGAAATCTCCACGGTAAATGTATTTTTTTGTGGATTAATGCTAGTTAACACCATGAATGGCTACAACTTCTTTTTTTATTCAATTTCCATGGATGACATCTCTTATAACTTTACCACCCATTGTATGTTATTTTCTGTTTATAGTTCCACTTTGAACATCAGCGATGGCTGCATTCTTGTTTCTGGTTGCATCATTCATCATGATATTTATAAAAACACATTTACGGAACTTGGTTACCTGACCAAGCTAATATAACTGATTTTTGACTGTTAATAATGTCTGGGATTTGATACTTGCAATGCTTAGCCAAAAAATTTGGCAAATTGGTGAAGGAGCATATCTGCAAGATACTTGATCATGTTATTCATATAATCACTTTTGTTAAATAAAATTTCTATGAATATTGTTTTGTACTTTTGAGTTGTTCAGCCTCCATTTCATGGTTTGAAATCTCGATCGTCAATTCATTTATAGCTATCGGAATTATGAACCTCATACTGTATTGATTCTTCTGCTATTCCAACACGATTGACTTTAGACTTTGTAGAAGTCCATCTCTGACAAAAACCTTGTGCTTCTATTAGATATTATAGGCTTCATGCTGATTTACTACCTTTCATGACTATTTTTATACGGTTTGTGTCATGACTGTTGCAGATTTCGTCTGGACGCATTGAGGTGTCCTATGTGTTAATAATATATGAGGCCGAGGAGTTCTGTAGTGAAATTGTGAATGAGTCTCTTTTGGATCATATCCAGGGAGTTCAACACCTTTATCCCCATCATACTATTTGTTATCTAACAAATAGGCTTATGGCCTACATCAATAAAAGGTGAGGGAAACTTTTCTACCCTAATAATAAGTTAGGTTAACCTCATTTGTGTTCTCATTGAGCCTACCTACTTGCACCCACAATTCAGGCCAATTTTTTTCTAACCTAGATAGTCCATTAATAGATTTGTCAAAACTCACTATTTCTTATAAATTAAAATGGACTAATTGCCCTGCAGAAAATATATGCATTAATTGATTGTTCAGGGCCTTTTCCGGTTCCTGGAATATCTTACTTTTTATTTGTTGTTGTTAAGGGTCTTTGATGTTGACTAAAAATTTAATGAAATTCGGAAAGACATGCTGTGAGTTTTATTGACTTTGTTTTAAGGATTTTTATATATGGTTTGGAATCAGTTCTCCCTAATTTGTTTTTGAAATGGAATGCCGAACGGGAGTCTAGGAAAGGACAAGTCAGAATGTCAGATAGTGTAGGCTTTAAAGCTTTTGGGATCACAAGTCCATTCATAAATGTTTGAAGTAACCTAGGGACTATAGGTATCTTTGATAAGCCGGACAATATTTGGAGTTAGTTGCTTATACTAAGTTTGCTCGACAACTATAAACTATTCAGTTTTTCTCTTTTAGCTTTTGCAAACAATTCCAACATTAACGATTTATTAAACATTGTGTCGTCGGCTTTCAACCATGCTCCTTAAAATAGTCTATGCCAAATGCGTTTGCTTGGTTTTCATATCATAAGGTGGAGAGTATAACAACCTTTCATAAATTAATAATATTGGGCATGAAATTTATTAATTTAGATATGTATTAATTAACCGATAATTAGTTTTTTAAATTTATATTTTGAATAAAAAAACATATATATAGTTACATAAAAAGTCATCGTTTTTTACTATTACCATATTCCTTAATTATCATTGATGTGTTTGCAAAGAATAAGTAAATGGTATTATACCATGATGGAATCAATAATTACCTCTATTAGGAGTAGATAAAATCATGGCGCTAACTGCTATATGACTTAAATATGGTAATGGCATGGTTATCATTAGTTATAGCTTTTGGTATGTGTTGTTTTAAGAATTAAAAAATTTTGTTGCATTGACTAATGCCATCAATCAAATAACTTTCACATTGTAACAAAACAAGAATAGAATATCAACAATAAAATTAAAAATTTTAAGATTGCCATGCAAAATTTGGTGGATTCACGAAGGATTGGGCCTATTAATATTTGAATGGCCTCCAATTGTGCAGCCGTAATGGGACAAGTTCAGGTGAAACATTCTCAGAGGAAGTAGAATTGGCATGCCTTTCACATGAGGGTTTCGAATCAGCTGGCTTGCCGTGGATTTCTGTCATGGATCCTAAAGACAATCTTATAGATAGACCAAAATCCATTATAACCCATGTATATAAGAGAAGGCCTAAGGCCCATAAGTAAGGGAGGAGTGAGAAAGATAAGTAGTGGAAGGGAGTCAAGGAAACGATTATGAAGAATACTTTTCTGTTAGGATCTAGCTTAGGCTAGAGAGTGACAGGGACTTACCCTGGGTTTTGACCCTTTCTTGTTATTTCCGGTGAATGCAACAACAGATTGTGTTTCCTTTTGCTTATCTGCGTTTTCTTCATTTCTGTTCATGTGATATATTATGTCATCGTGAGCTCATCATAACATATTGGTCCGACCTGCCGGATCGATCTATCCGACGGAGATGGCAGCAACACGATCACAGTCAAGTTGGAGGGTCTCGAGAAGGCGGTAAGCAATGTGTAAGGCAACATGAGTGAGATACAGGAACATATCAGCAGCTTAACCAAGGTGTTAGCGAGGATGGCGGAGTCACAAGCGAGGATGGAGGATCGCAGGTGACGATGGAGCAATTGGTGAATACAAAAAGAGGCAAATATGGGATATATACCCGGGAGTGAAAAACAGAGGGAGGATGAGGATAACTCGGATCATGGAGAGGATGAAGAGGCTCGTGGTTCAAACCGGGGCCTAAGGCAGGTGTGGATGAGGAAATGAGGCATGCTCTAAAGAGTATTGAGATTCCGGGCTTCGATGGGGTAGACCCGAGAGGGTGGTTGGGGAAGGTGGAGCAATAAAATATGATACTCGTGACTCTTGTTATTTCAGGTGAATGCAACAACAGATGGTGTTTCCTTTTGCTTATCTTCGTTTTCTTCATTTCTGTTCTTGTGATATATTTTGTCAGCGTGAGCTCATCAAAACAATTTCCCAGGAAGTTTCTAAGGAATCAGTTGGCTTCTTACATTTTTTCACACCATAAGAGGGCCTATCTAGGATTTCCAGAACTTCGATACACGATTTGGAAAGCACGAGTATTTGCAAAATCATCCGAGAAGAAGTGCAGATGAGACGCTAGGACTGAACTTTCGATAGGCTGTGTAGACAAGGGTAAACCAGCATGAATTTACGCTGGCTCTATTCCAGAGAGGAATTTGAATATAATACTCTTTCAACAGTTGACTTGAAACGAAGGGCGTCATCGTGGCATTTCCAGTTGTGCACCTCAAATAAATCTAATTGCTGCCATGACAGAATAAGGCTGGTGAAATAGTTTGTCACAGAGGCATCTCCCTGGCGTAAATCATGAAGCAAACACTCAATTTCGAAAATTTCAGAAGTATTCTCCTTAGAGGAATACATATCACGCGCAGCATCCAAACGTTTTGCTTTAGTGTAAAGCAGAAAATTTTTGCCAATTTCCTGGGTCATGGAATTGATTAACCAGGACCTCACCATGCTGTTTTCGGATCCTCATGTTTTGAATGCTAAATCTGTGGTTTTAGGGTGAGGCGCAATACCCTAAAGGAATCTTATTTTCCTTTGCGGCACATGAATAACATCACTGATTGGGACCATGAGAGGTAAACTTTGCCATTTAATTTGTGGCATGTGACTTGGATTGTGGACGATTCGTCAAGCAAAAGTGGCTGAAATTGCAGAATCGACGGTATTAGATATGAGCAGTCGGAGGACGGAGATGCCATGCCCTATTTTGTCATGGGTTGCTATGGCTCTGATACCATGTCGTTAATAGAAAAGAGACATGAGAGAATTTTATCAATTTTATTGAATGAATCACTATGAAGCGATATGTCAGAATTTATAGAAGAAACTATATAATCTAAGCTTACTTTAAGTTTAAAATCTAGGAGATAAAGTTGTTATCTAAACCACCACTAATTCAAATAATTATCTATTATCCAATCTTTAGATAATCAATAGAATAATATGGATTTAAATTGACCTAATAATGCATGTAAGTTTAAAGAAATATTAATTTATAATCTCGACAGGACTATAGATGCATATAATGATCATCTGAAAATGACTATCTTATGAATTTACCAAAATTATTAAATAAAAAATTTGACCTAGTATTAATTTATCGATAATTACGTTATAGGTGTTTTAATGTAGTTCTCTTTTTTTGTTTCTAAATAGAATTCTTTTTAGCTGGAAATCCTTTAGCTGATAAATTTAATCCATCTGAAACACATCATGCAAGTTGATTTTTGAACCATATTGTTTTGATTGAATCTCTAGAAGATTATCTTTTATATCTTTTGTGCCATAATCATCTGTATTAATTAGTTTCTGAGCTAATAATCTTTGACATACTCTGTTTCATTCTTGAGTTTTCTTTGTCTTTGCCGAAAACAAACTACAAGAAAAAGATTACTGTTTTCCGTTCAACAATTTATCGTAACCTATGCATTTACAAAAATTCTATCCTTACAAAATTTATATTGTTTGAGTGGGATGAACCTGTGGCTAGACCATTTTATAGTTGTTACCATGTATATGAGTCTAATAATGGGCTGATCTAAGATTGAGATATATTTTAAATAGGGAACTAAGAGGGTCAAAATTTAAGCAGTTTTGTCAATCTAAATTCATCTACCATGTGACATTTATCTATAAAATTATCATGTAGTCTCTCTACGTTTGAATTTTAGATGGGTTTCAACTGTCAAAATCTTCAAACTGAACTATTTATCTAAGTGAGCGTTTTTCATTTCCTCTTAGAACTCTTTTTTGCTGTTGCTTTTTTGATTTATTAGTTAAATCATTCTGTTAATAACTTTAGTGAATACTTTTGGCTCTCTGCTTAGGGAACAAGCACAGTACAAGAATCCTGCCAGCAGCACTGGTTGGAGGCGCCCTGCGATAGAGGAGGTTACTGAATGATAAACTTGTGTGTGTGGAGTCTCCACATGTTTGGTTATGCCATGTGAATGACTGACTATAAAAATTATTCTTCTCATAGATTTTATCAAAATTAGCCACTGATTTTTTCAAAGTACATTCGAGGCAATGTATTGATGAAGCAGAATTGGCCGAACACGTAGTTGGCTTAACATGCAGCCTTGCCTCTTGCCAATTCAGGTATTAAAAATATCTTTTTGATCCCACAAATGCAACTACATGAATATATGATACGATCAAAAGACAAGGTACGCAAGAACAGTGTATTGTATTGATAGAAGCTACGTATTACAGCCTTCCCGGAGACTTACAGTCTCCGTCTCTAACTTCCCTAGCTATGCTAGTGTGTAGTGCGTGATGTATTCTAACTGAATGAATCTCTGTTATTCTCTTCTCCTCCTTCTTATGCTAACCGTCCCCTTTTCTTCCTTCTAGAATAATCCTGGATAGTGATGGGCCTAGCCCTTTTGTTTGGGTCATTAGTAGTTTGGTCCATAACAATACCCCCACTCTTCGAAGCAACCTTGTCCCCAAGGTTGAAATCTGGGAATTGCGCAGTAAAAGCGGTGAGCTTGAATTCTTTGTCGTTACTTTTTTGGAATGAGGAACCATGAGTAAGGGGCCACTAAACTGAAGAGGATGTATGTTACTGTAGAATTGATGGCATGAAGTATAAAATTTTCTTTTTGGCCAATAAGTGGTTTGTAACAATCTCTTTGTTCGATTTCTGGACTGCCATTGTTATCGAAGTATTGCTCTATGCACTCATTCCTCAGTTCCCAAAGATTATTGACCATGACGAAAAATCCCCCAACCAAACTGGCTGCACCACCATCTCGCAGCTGTAGCATTTCTTTCGGGGGCTTTTGTTCACTAAGATGGATTTTTGCCTCCTCCAGTGCTCTAGCAAAAACTGGTTTCTTGCACTTCAAATGACAGGAAGAAAGAAGGCCCTTGAGAAAAGAGATAACCTGTTTCTTCGTTACCCTAACAAAATCATAGGTGCCAAAGAACTGCATTAGGACTGACTTTTCTCCAGATGTTTTGTTTAAACCTTTGCGTGCACCCACTTGACATTCCTCTGGAGCAATAGCTGGCCAAACAGCATGTCCAGTGAGCTTAGCCCAAATTATATCCCCACATTCAACCACCTGGCAAGCATCCAAACTTGCAGCCAACACCATCATCTCATTCACATCGATAACATCAGTTTCTGAACTATTCTCGAGGCACGTCAACTTCAAACTATCCATTTCCTCATGGGAAACATAGAACTTGACTCGTTCATTAGCCAAAATTAAATTCTCCTCCTCGTCATCCTCATATTTCACATGGTGTCGTCCAGCCTCAAAATTATTACCAAGTACATGGCCAGAATACCAACGCGCATCAAGTGGCCAGTAGACCTTGCATTGTATCCCAATAAATTTCTTAGGATCAATGCCCTCAAAGTTGAGCCAAACCCATTTCTTGGTCCTAAACATCGTCTGCGTAGACTGTGGGGCCTGGGTAGATTTATTAGCTGGGCCAGAAACATCCTCATTCCGGCCCAAATGTAACGGGCGGTGGGTCATACCTACCCTTCGTTCTTTCCTGGACTTGGGCTTCACCCATTCTTTCTTCCTCGCTCTGTCTCTTTTCCCAGCGATAATTAGCGTTACCTGTTCTTGTCGACAGTAACAATTCTTCTTCCACGCTGCGTGCTAAATCCATGGCGCGGTTGATGAGCTCCCCCTGTCTCAAAGAGGCCAAAGATTCGTAGGGGTTTGCCGCCTTCCGGCCACTATACCGATGGATTAGCTCCTTCGCACCCCGATCCCAATTCCAGTCCGGCGTTCTCAACGTCACCCACTGGAACCAATGTGCCGCCGGTCCTTCCATGCGTATGTGGGCGAACCGAAGGCGGTGGTACGTGAGTGTACCGTGAATTTCAAAATATGGCAAGAACAAAGCCAAAGAAATCATCAAAGATGCATGCTCCGAATACGGCTTCTTCCAGAGCGTAAACCATGGCGCGCCAGTCGATTTGATGAACCGAGCAATGGAGCTCTCGAAGAAATTCTTCGCGTTTGGCGACGATGAAAAGGCTAAGTGTCGCCCGACGGGATCCGTTCCGTCGACAGCCGAGATTTCAGTTCTCCTCATGGCCAGCCGTAGTTCTTCGCAGTCCCCACCTCGATCTCCCTTCGCCGGACTCTCCAAGGATTCTTCCACCCCCTCCGGTACGTAATCATCTTCCGTCTCTGGTCTCTCGTATGCCTTTTCCCGTAATATTATCTCTACCAACGACTTCAACTCCGATAAGTGACTAAGGCTTTTGTTCACCGTGACTAGGTTCGCCATCACGGCGTTCATGTCCTCCCGCAGTTTGTTCACGTTCTCCCGAGATGTGAGTATCAGCCGTTCCAACGCGTCCCACTCAGCTTCCGAACGTGCGGTTGCCATTGCTCACTTCCGCGGATCCGGCAGGTCGGACCAATTGATACGATCAAAAGACAAGGTACACAAGAACAGTGTATTGTATTGATAGAAGCTACGTATTACAGCCTTCCCGGAGATTTACAGTCTCCGTCTCTAACTTCCCTAGCTATGCTAGTGTGTAGTGCGTGATGTATTCTAACTGAATGAATCTCTGTTATTCTCTTCTCCTCCTTCTTATGCTAACCGTCTCCTTTTCTTCCTTCTAGAATAATCCTGGATAGTGATGGGTCTAGCCCTTTTGTTTGGGTCATTAGTAGTTTGGTCCATAACAATATATGTTGGTATAATGTATTTATTTGATCAAAAGCAGTACTTAGTTTCCCTTTGCTTAGCCACATTTCTCCAATTTTTTATGATGCAGGAAAAAGTTGACTCGATTATCCGTCAATGCTAATGGATCCATTATTCCGAAAGATTGCACTGACAAGCATTTAATAAAGAAGAACTTGTGGTATGTGGTTTTCTTTTTAATAGTGTCAAACTATGAAAATTGGTCATATTGATCAGTTGATGGTAGCAAGTGGAGATATTTATATCTTCACCAAATGAGATCAACCTTTGGTCTTTCGTGTAAATAGTTATGCCAAACCAATTTTGTGTAAACTCGATCACTAAAAGTACCTTAGGTTCCCCAAATGTTTCATTTCAAAATCAAGTGCCAAATCTTTCCCTTCTCTATCATCTCCAGTGAGAATTATGTCATCAACATAAACAAAACGAATGGTAAGTTTGCCACCTCTAGGTTATGGAACAAAGTGTGATCAGCTTGAGCTTTCCGGAATTCTCGTTTCTTAGGAGCTTGGAAAATTGATCAAACCAAGCTTTGAGAAATTGCTTCAGACTGTACAAAGAGTTTTCAGTTTACAAACTTTTCCGTCTCTGTCTCCTTCATAAAAACCAGGTGGCAAATCCATATATACCTCTTCCATCAAAATCTATATCCAGAAGCTCATTCTTGGCTTCAATCCAACAGATATAAACTCCAATCTAGATTTGCTGCAAGAGAAGAACACAAACAAATTTAAATTGTACTATTGGAGCAAAGAATTCTTGGTAGTCAGTACCATATGTTTGAGTATAACCTAATTGTAACCAATCTCGCCTTTGTCTTTGAATTGAGCCATCTGAATTATTTAACAATAAAAACCCATTCCCAAATACCATTGTTTCAAGGGCTTCAATGTCTTCCATGACTGCTTTCTTCAAGTTCTTCTGATTCAATGCTTCTCTAATATCTTTTGGAACTTCTACTGATGACAGTTTGCAATAAGAGGTTTAACTGATGTTGATAAGTGTTCATTTTCAAAATAACTACATAGCGAATGTTGTGCATGATCTGGGCAACCTCCTCCTAACAATAGGAAGATAAAATATCAAATAAGCTAGCTCTGAAATTTGGTCGTGTAAAGAGTCGTTTCGTTTCCTCTTTTTTTATCCATTTTTTCTTGAATAAGTGGTCAACTTGTTAAAATATCCTACTTTCTGAATTTTCTTCCTCAATTAGAGGCTTGGCGGATTTATCTTCAGATTCTAGTGATGTTATTGGGGCAGCTGGTCTGGCCTTTGGTTCTGAAAATTATGGAGTATTATTTGCTTGATTTGTTTTGTTATCCAGAAGAGGATCAGGAGTTTGTGATTGATGATTTCTGTAGAATCAGAGTGGTTGTGTCCTAGTCGTTGAACATCAGGTGGTAGTAATACATGACTAGTTTCTTCACTCCAAAGCTCTTAGATGCTTTTAGTCGACATCTACTGGAATGTTCTAACGCCGATGCAAAACAGCTTCTTTTAACAAACGATGAAGTCTTATTGAAGTTGAAGTGGATCACAACTTAATGATGCTTTATTATATTAACAGTTTTGCGTTTTTGTATTATGGACCAATTGTTGATTCCTTATATTAGTTTTTGTTTTTGTTTCCTTTTTTTTAATTTGACATACAAGATATATAACATGTTCTTGGAAATGTTATGCTACCTGACCATGCCTGTCTTCGAAAGCCTTCTTGTTTTAACTTTGTTGTCAAATATATGCTCTTTTATGTATGAGATATCCTTTGAATTCATTCCCTTGTAGGCTGAAGGCGCTGATAGCTATACCCAAGGTACAACCAAGGTTTGCTATGGCTATATGGAAGAAATACCCCACGATGAAATCTCTTTTGAGAGTTTACATGGACCCTACTAAATCGGTGAGTCTAAAATATGAAGTACTTCGTTTTGATGTGACATTTTCTAGTTTTACAATGTTGGAAGCCAAGTATTGCTGGTTAGATTTGCCAATCTAGTATTATAAAGAAGGTTCTGTGCCAGACTCAATTTTTTATGGTTGCAATTACTGTTCAACACGGGTAACTGAAAATTTTATACCAGAAACTAACTGTATCTTTTTCAAGGGGAAGTTTCATCAAGTTTGAGAATTAGCATGTTACTAGGACAGCTGCTATGAGAAGTTATGTTAAATAGTCACTTGTTTCATTCTTGTTTCCTAATGGCACCAATTTCTGCACCAGTCTTTCGTTGTTCCAACTTCAGCGTTCTGGTGGAATTATACTGTTTCCCCTCTTTTATTGGTTTGCCATTATAAATCTCAATTATCTCATGCTAGATGCTCGAATACAGTTGGAGATGTTATGATATGAGTGTTTATGTGTTAATTTGATTGTATTTACTAAAAATTTTAGGTGTACGAGAAGGAATTTTTGCTCAAGGATTTGATAATGGAAGGCTTATTTGGTGATGACAGGAGAGTGGGTGAAGTTTGTTCCAAGAGAATATACAGGATACTAATGGCTCAGTGTGGGAGTATCAAAACAGAAGACGTTGAAAATGGCGCCGATTTCTTTAGCCATCCCTCATGATCTGCTGCGTGAGTAATGCTTGTGGTCTGGGGTGGAACTGGGGGCGAGAGGCTGCCTCCCCTCCCACTTCAAAACCTTAAAAAGTATCTAGTGCAACTATAGTTTCCGTTTCAAAAACCAAAAATTTTTCCTCTGGAAAATTTAGTTGCCCCTCTCAATCTGTCCGTCGGTCTGTTATCGCTGAACTTGGTCCGAAATCATGGGTTTATCCCTACTTATCTGTTGTATAATATAATGTAATCTAGTGGATTTGTAATCGTTTACGTATGTGTTTTTTGCATTGATTCATCTCGATTATTTCCATTGATGTGAGGGTCACCATAATTCTAGTTTGTACTCAAGTAGTCATCGAATCCTTAAAGGTTTATATCATGAAATTGGAAAAACATATACATAACTAAATGCGAATCTTCAAAATTTAAGATAAATAAAGCTTCATTAAAGATATGTATCAATAAATTTTAATAAAACCAAAAAAAGCTTAAAAATAATTATTTGATTTCACATAAATATATGAATTACTTCTTTTGACATCTAAGGCTAAGTTGGAAATAGAAGCTGTGACTTTTAAAATCATTTAGAAGTCGGTTTATATAAGTGCTTTTGTTAAGAAAAGTAGAAGTATTTTTCATGTTTGATAAATATTGAAATGTGTGCTTTAATTTTTACTTTCAATTGTAAGTGGAAGCAGAAGCCGAAAAAGCTAGAAATGCTAGCTTCTAAAAAACACTTAAATAAGTGCTTTGTAAAACGATTTTTGAAACCAAACGTTGTTATTTTTAGAAAAGCATTTTCTTATTATCTTCTCCTACAAAACGAGCCCTTAGTCTTTGTAGAAAAAGTTTACCTTTTCTTTGTTGTTCTTGTCTCTTTACTGTGTGTTGTATCAGTCGATAGAGAACAAACGTACTCTGATATAAACATTTACAGAAACTATATATATATTGAGACCAACATTATATTTGGTAGCATAGGGTAACAATATTGTAAGATATCAGTTGATGCATATATTCGAGAAACGGACTCTGATATAAATATTACTAAACTAATATATATATATATATATATATCGAAACCAACATCATATTTGATAGCATGGGGTAAGAATTATCGTAAACGTGAAAAAAGAATATGATTAAGCACGTGATATGTGAATAAAACGTTTAAATTTAGTTAAAAAATATTGAAAATAGTCAACTATTAATTGTGAGAATGTGTTAAAAATGTGAAAATATATTATTTTAAAATGTAAGTTAAATCTTTATTCTAAAACAAGTTAGTTTTAATATATCTTAAATAATAAATATTTAATATTATAGAGTTTTAACAAAAACCCCTAGACACCAAAATAATAATTTTGTTGATGTGTGCGTCACCACAATGCAATTTTGAATTTAAGCTGTCATCAAAATCGAAGGTGTACATCAAGAAATAGAAAGAAAGAAAAACACACATATATATAGAAGATTAGCGATGCTGAGCACAATGTGGCGTTCCGCAGTTTTGGCTCTAAAAGATAGCGTGGTGGAGGGAAACTTTCCCACCTTTATCTTGCTCGTTCGGCGACACATTAAAATGAATGTGTCTGTCACTGGAACGTTGCCTTTTGGCAACACACAACATTCTCCAGGTCGCTAAAATGCAGCAAGAATTTTCCCTTGTTTTTCGGGTCATTTTGCGACATGATCATCTTACTTTCATTCAGTTTTTTGTTCCAAATTTTAAACATATATGTTGTGATTGATGACAGAGATATAGTGGTTTGGATCAAATAATCCTGCTCCGCCTTGGGGACTTTCCACTTAACCAAGAATTGAACAATGAATATACAGAGGTATATTAGTTCTCATATGCACGGCAGAAGTGCTAGGATCAATGCTATCACTAGCTCACTCGTATTCTAACTCTCAGAATGCGTCAAAGAAGATGTACCGTCTTCTTTGGAGTTTATGAGCTCTGATAATCTTAATTATGTTAGACTAGATGCCTTACAAGCTGGCTAGTGATTCTATTCACTCAATTGTAATAATAATCTTTATTTTAGTATAATTTGTAATTTATCTTCTGACAAATGTTTTATCTGTTTACCATGGAGCTGTATTGATAATGACCTTGAGACATGTATCTTAACTTTAATTAATATATATTCATGTTGAAGTAATAATTATTTTTCTGTTAGGTAGAACGATCAAACCGTGACACTTGAGTTGATATACGGTTTAAAAGATTGGAGTTGCAACGTTGCCACCAGCTATAGCTTTCGATAAAGAGGCAAGCGCTCGATCCTACAATTGGTATCAGAACCAAGGACACAAGTTCGGTTCCCATTGATTGCGCTTAAAGGTAGCAGCTATATTACAAGCGTGGACTACTTTCCTTTCCGGTTGAGGACTCATTCCCGCTGAAAGCAAGGGAAGGAATTATTGGGAGAGTGATTGTTAAAGTACAATTATTACCCCTGTTGTATAGAGCGATCGAACCGTGGTACTTGAGTTATTAACAGTTTAAAAAATGGAGTTGCACCGTTACCACCAGCTGTTACTTTTGATAAAGCGGCAAGAACTCGATCCTACAATTCTAAGTTATGCTCATAGTCGATGGGTCCACCAAAAGAATGATGGGGTCGCTCGAGCTTGAGACTAGTATATGTGATGTTGTGTGCTTGGATTGTAGAGACATAGAGATGTTCAAACATACAGATAGATGATTTACGATGATATCATTAAACAACCCTTCCTCGAACTTTACAAGTGGTTATTATTCATCCGGTGGATTAAGTATGTGGTTATGGTTGTATATAATTAATTCTTATTATATGAGATAACACTTAGACTTTACATACTAGTGTTACACTTGGACTCATTTACCAGTTCCATGATGACCATTTGGTGGTGTGATTGGGTGTAACTACGAAAAGTATAGAAGGCAGTGTATTATGATCAAGGATTCATCGCTCGTCTAAGTGCGTTGATATCCTATGTAATACGAACAAATAATGATGCACATAATCTTTGGTCAGGACTGATATATGTTTCAGTTAAAGAGTCACATTATTTACATATGAGATGTCATTATTTGATCTCCAAGATTACATATTTATCAAATCGTAAGAAACACTCTATATACTAAATGATTGTTGATTCGATCGTGGTATTTGAGATGAATAGATCGTACTTTATGCTAACCATAATTGATTGGTTCTTGTAGGTATTATTAATGATACTTAAGAAATCTTGGCTGATGTTATTAGACATTCTTACCATGATTCGACGGGCCTGTTGAGAAATGATTTTTGACATTCTTATGATGAAATAGTTTATGCATAGAATGTGGCTAATAGGGAAATCACGAATAAGAGATATCGGTTGTCCTGATAGAATAGTACAATGACTAGTTGTGTCATTGACCGTTGAGGTCACACGACTATTGGATTTCTTGTTACTATGGAGATAATAAAATTTAATGATTTGAATTTTGAGAATGAACGATGTGATGGGTTGTGATATTTATTTTCTTTTGGGCTTGGTTTAGTTTAAATTCATGTGGCCTTCTTTTAGTTTTTCTCTAAGTATTTTCATTTGTCCTCGTTTTAGACTTGGTTTAATTGTAATTTTGTTGTTATTAATTATTGATTAATTATTGTTTAAATTACTTTTCTTTTGCATTAGTTTTTAAACTTGGTTCGATGTAGCAATTATATGTTAATTGCGTATAAACTTCACTTAGGTTGGGTTAAAGTTAGCTTATCATTGTTTAAATCTGTTATTATATTGTCGCTTAGTTTCTCTTCTCTTCTATAGTTTGATTTCAAGGATTATTTATTAACATATTTTCATTTTAAGATAGTTTCTTCATTAATGTCTCTTATCCTATATTGACGTTTGACCCTAATTGAAACGAACCAAACTCTAGAATTTTTTTTTAAAAACATGTGCGAATACATAAACTGAAAGTATGGCTCGTTCCCTTTTTAAAATATTTCTAGATCATTTTCTCAACAACAATTTAAACATCAATAAAGAAATATTTAAAAACGTTAAAACATCATACAGTTTAAAACGACTGAGTAGAAGTACTGAAAATGAACATGTTTAAAGCTGACATCTGAAGAGTGTATCATGATAGAAGTGAAACATAAAGACGGTCACGGGGTACTGCTGCAGCAGGCGCCCAGAGGTTCTCACCGCCAGTCGGGGTAAACTCAGCAGGGTCATCACCTGCACCATTTAAACCTAGTGAACCTAGAGGCTCAGCGTGCTCTATCTTGTATCATAACAAAGTACATACTAATAAGGACGCATGCAAGCACATAGTTGTAATAAAATAACGTTAAAGCATGAATGTGTGCATGATCTTAAAACATTGCTTCATACATTTCATATCATACATAACATACATACGTAAGGCATGACATAGCAAACATGAAAAACGTATGAGTCGTATCCTGAAGTATGGACCATAGTCGATTGATCAATCTATAAACCAACGTACGCGGCGGTGTGGTTCACCCGACCTTACCTCGGGATCCTTATATGTCACACCTCTAAGCTGCCACTTCACCATGCCATGAACACATGGATCCATAAGCTCGTAATACATGGAAACAGAAGTTCAACGGACCCGGTATCCCACATCCCCTCATCATAAATTGCCACAAATCATTCAAGTCCTCGGGTTTTGTCTTTTAAAAGAACATGCCTTTAACATTCAATAAGACATTCATGATGCATGTATTTTCGTGAAATTATGCGAGTTTAAAAGCTTAGTCCGTTAATGTATATTTAATCATTTCCTTTAAAATATTTACGTACATAGCATACTAAATATATGATTAAATATACATTCACGGACTTCTACATTTTCTACTTCGGTCAAGGACTGGTTCAGGAGCCCGGTCCAATACTTCTAGACTTAAAACATTAACTTAACCCAAGACTTAGGGGTTCCACTTTAAAATTTCCTAACTCATCCAATTTTGATATTTCACTCAATTTTGACTTTAGAAATCAAAAGGCTAATTTTGACTAATTCAAAATCAATTTTGACTTAAAAATCAAAAGACTAATTTTGACTAACTTCAAAATCAATTTTGACTTAAGAAAATCAACTTAACCAATTTTGACTTTTAAAAAGGATAACTTAAACAATTTTGACCTAATGACCAATTTTGACCAAAAGACCTATTTTGACCAAATTAAAAAAGCCAATAATTAATCTTGACTTAAGTAAAAATCCAAGACTCCAATTTTGACTAAAAACTTAAACAAAATAAACATCAAACTCAATTAAATCATAGTTTCACTCAAACTAAAACGTTTGACCATTTTTTTTAAAATGAGACATCTGACTTAAAATTAAAATAACAGGTCCATAATTAAAATAACTCGGGTCAACTTTAAAACATTTTGACTCGAGACTCGATGAACCGATCCTGTCCAACCGAACCGAACCAGCCGGTTCAATTGAATCGAACCAAGCAACAAACTAAACCTAACCCATGCAAGCGCCGTCGCCCCCACGCGACACGCTCCATTCTCACCGCTCGTCCTCCTTACTCCGGCCACCATGGCCGGAGCCCCGCTGGCTGGACCACCCCCAGGTCTAGCCGGTTCCAACGGACCAAGCCACTGCCCCAGCCATGAACCATAGCTCACGGCCGAGACACAAAAAGATGGCAGCCCGCTCACGGTCCCTCACATGGAGACGTGCGACTCAAACTCGGTCCAGCCATGGATTTGCCACGAACCAGCCATCAACTCTCGACCTTGGATGTTGATAGACCACCCTAGGATCCCCATGGACCACCTAGACTCAAGCCACGGCCTCCAAGAGCAGCCCCTTAGCCGAAGAAATTCATGAAATAAATAGAGACATGGTGAAACTTCATGTCATATGCATGGATCTCAATTAAGGATGCATAGATCTGAATAGAACACAAACAATGCATAATTTCATTAAAACAGTTTAATACGGCTTAAATGATGAGAAAACGAAATATATTACATACCTAGTTCGTAGGGAGGGTAGATTTGCGAGTTACCGACGTTGTAGACACGAGATCGGGGCACGACCGTCTTTGGATCACCAAACTTTGGATAAAATTCGAAGGGGCTGCTTGATGAGGAGGGGAGGACGGCTGCTAGGGGATGAGGAGGCTAGGTTTTTGATTAAACTTTGGTGTTAAGAAAAATGAAGGTGACAATTTTGACCCCTAAGGATTTAATTAAGAAAAGAAAATGATTTTGACAGGTTTGCTCCTCCATTAATTAGAAAGCTAATCAAAATTCATAACTTGGCTTTAAAATTTTAGATTTTCGAAATCAAGGTCCCCTCATGTTTTAAAACACCTCAAAATCCATCAAAACAGCTCGTATAGGCGAAAAACGGGTTCCCCTCCAAAATAATCATAAAAACCCCAATTTTCAGAAATTGCTGCTTAAAATAAAATAAATTGATTCTTAAAAATCTAATAACTTAAAAATCTCAAATCATTTTCATCTCGGTTGTCCCTAGTCTCGTCCACGCGTCCGTAACTCAACAGGCTGAAAAACAAAACATACATTCCGTGCAGCATAAAATCCTAAATAAATCATATAAGATGTCATAATCATCTAAAATTATTTTTTCCCTAGTCATGCACTCATTTCTACGTAGTCAGGAATTTCTAGGCATTACACGAACTAAATTTTATTACTAAATATTTCTTCTCGCTTACGTTTTGGCTTAATTTGGTCTTTGTTATTTCCCTTGTTAAGGTTGAAGATAGATACCTTCTTCATTGTTTATGTTTTGTCTTTATTATTACTAATATTATTAGTTAATATTAGTAACTATTAATTAATTTCAGTATTTAATAATCATAATTAATATCCGTTTAAGTTTCTGTTATGGTTCATAGTAGGTTTTCGGTCGCCATGTATTTATTATTGTTAGATGCATACATTGTTCCCATGTGGTGGCATATCTTAATTCTTCCTTTTATGCATGCATCATTTTCTTCAGTTTGTAGTTTCAATGTGCTACTCCTGTATTTTACTTGTGGACATTTGGATAAAGACCTAGAATGCACCATAGTGTATGTTAGATGTGATAGTGGATATGATGGCTATCATGAAACACATCTAATAGTCACTGTGTATTCTGAACTCGTTCCTAGTCGATTGCCAAATTTTTCCTCGACGACAAGCTGCCATCAGATCTGGTTATCGGGAGAAAATACCTCGGGGTACCACCTGTTTGGTCATCGAGAGATTACACCTTGAGATAGCATCCGGTATGGTCCTTGGAATAATACACCTCGAAGTATGCCTGAACAATTGAATAGAAACGTGCTACATCGGGTGACTTGTAACCACATAAACAAGTTAGAGGATGTCGGAAGTGTTTCTAGTGAATTCGTCCGATGCTTAAGTCTGGTCGGGTCATCTGGTGGTCGGGAGATAAAAGAGAAAGAGACTATGTAAAAGCTAAGTAGCTTCTCCCATTGTGAGTGAGTGTAAAGTGAGGCGTATCTAGCATTTATAGAGGGGTTAGACGATTTTTTTGAGCGATTTAGCAGGCGGATGATGCGCTCGGACGGGATTTTCACCTGGTGTCGTGCCTGAGTTGACTACTTCTCAAGGCGTGATTGCCGCACGACTCGAGATAAGACCAACTTGCGTTGTACTTAAGGTCAACTTTTAAAGGTGTAATTACCGTGCTGGAGAATGATAAATATAAACAATTATATATTTATTTCATGTATATAAAATATTTATATATTTTAATCTTAGTTTAATATCCAAATTTTATAATTCGTTTTAAAATATGTTTAGAATTATATGTCCTTACATAATTATAAATTTTGCTCTTTTGACATGTTTGGTAAGTCAAGAATAACTTTGGGTTTGGATATGATAATGAGATGCTTCTTGAATCTGTAGAAAGTTGATGTCAAGGTTACAACATTGATGAAGAGTATGAGATAAAAATCTTCTCACAATTGGGATGAAATTAAGCAACAAATGAAAGTACCAAGGCAATTACAGTTGATGTAACCGAATTTTGTCCAGACAATGAGCTATCACCACGTCAGACTGCTAGGTCGCGAGGTCTGTAACTCTGTAGGTCGAGAAGCCTGTAACTCTGTAGGTAGGGAGGCCTGTAACTCTGTAGGTAGGGAGGCCTGTAACTCTGTAGGTAGGGAGGCCTGTAACTCTGTAGGTAGGGAGGCCTGTAACTCTGTAGGTAGGGAGGCCTGTAACTCTGTAGGTAGGGAGGCCTGTAACTCTGTAGGTAGGGAGGCCTGTAACTCTGTAGGTAGGGAGGCATGTAAGGGAGATCTGTAGGTCGGGAGGCCTGTAACTCTGTAAGGTAGGGAGGCCTGCAACTCTGTAGGTCGGGAGGCCTGCAACTCTGTTGGTCGGGAGGCCTGTAAGGGAGATCTGTAGGTCGGAAGGCCTGCAACTCTATAAGCCGGGAGGCCTGTAACTCTGTAGGTAGGGAGGCCTGTAAGTCTGTAGGTCGGGAGGCCTGCAACTCTGTAGGTCGGGAGGCCTGTAACTCTGCCCTCGGGGGATGAGCTAGACGTCCTTCCTGCAATAACCTGCAACCACAGACATGGGTCAAAGGGCGTCGGGGTATGAAATACGCATTTCTTTTATGGCATTCTTTATTTTCATTATGTTATAATGTTAACAATTGTGTTGGATAAAGACCTAGAATGCACCATAGTGTATGTTAGATGTGATAGTGGATATGATGGCTATCATGAAACACATCTAATAGTCACTGTGTATTCTGAACTCGTTCCTAGTCGATTGGGCCGTCAAAATGAGGATAAATCCGCCCGAGCTTGAGATTAGCATCTGCGATGTAAAGTATGTTATAATGTTAACAATTGTGTTGGATAAAGACCTAGAATGCACCATAGTGTATGTTAGATGTGATAGTGGATATGATGGCTATCATGAAACACATCTAATAGTCACTGTGTATTCTGAACTCGTTCCTAGTCGATTGGGCCGTCAAAATGAGGATAAATCCGCCCGAGCTTGAGATTAGCATCTGCGATGTAAAGTACCATGTTTCATTGGTAGGGAACATTGTTATGTTCTGAGCATGCAGATGGATAGTGACCTGGTGATCTATCGAACTACCCTCATTCGGACTTTCCAAGTGGTTACCATTTGTCGAGTGGA
>KV016751.1:0-10858 GCA_001598015.1 Dorcoceras hygrometricum
GTGCATTGCTCTTTGGAGTTACCGTCTGGTACCAGCCGCAGCGCACCATTACCTGCTGAAATCAACAATTCAGCAGATACATAATATTTAAAATTGCCAATTGGCCCATATGATTAATAGAATACATAAATGTGGTCCTATGGATTTTTGGGGCGTTACAATGTAGGAGTCGATGCTTCGTTGTCGAGGATTCACCGCTCGCTCTCATGCGTGGATATCCTATGCTATATGAGGGGATAATAGTGTATAAAACTCTGGCCAGAGTACTGGATGTGTTTTAGGTAAATGGGTTTACCTAGTTATACTCGCAATGTCACTATTCGATCTCCAAGATGTATGCATGGCTATCGGATCTCTAGCGACTCTCGATTACCAATGATCGTTGATCTGATCGGGATATGTGTGTTGAAAGGACCGTACTGTACGCTAACCACGACCAACTGGTTCTTGCAGGCACTATCAGTGATACATATGGGATCATGGGGCGATGTTGCTAGGCGCTTTACCATGATCCGTTGGGCAAGTTTGAAATTGTGATTTCGGAGCCACAATGGTTGTGGGCCCACGGCTAGCTGTATCCCTGAACCATTGAGGGTCACACAAGTACTGGATTCGTGATTCCCTCACGGAAACTGAGCTCAATGTGTTGAGCATAGGAAGAGGATTTTAGGGAGTTCGACTTCCTAAAAGTCAACAGGGGTGAAATTTCGATAAGCGAGAGATGCGATCCGTGGTTGTCAAGCACGGATCTAGGTCCAATCCTAGGTGACATGCAGTATGCAAATGCAATCCTATTACATAAGCTTCCAGTTTTACATGTCTTCGGTTTTTAATATCTTTGATCATCATCTCCACCATCTTCAAAATTATCCTCCCACTAAGTCTAATATTTTACATTTAAATATCCATGAAAAATAGGTATACATTTTAAAGAGGTGGGAACTGTCAATAAACCAGACTCATTTTGATATGAATTCAACAATATTACAACCAAGAAATGTATAACCTAGCATACACCTAACACATTGTGCATCGCTCTCGATCATCCCAAACATTATCTATTCAATTAATTCAATTAAATGACATAAATAAAATAATCAAATCAAATTTGATTTTATCCAACAAAATCATATTTTAAATATAAAATCATACTTTATAAATAAAATCTTATTTTATCATTTTAATTGCATCAATTTTAGGCTTAAAACAATTTTAGGTCCAATATCTCAAAATTTTTCAAAAATTAATTTTGGTCCAATCAAAATTCCCAATAGCAAGTATCGGCACAAAAACGCCTCGAGCACACTCGGTACAGGCCCGGAAAAACCCTAGGATTCAAATTTCGTCGCCGCATCACCGCCCCGGCACCGCCGCACGAGCCGCCCGCATGCGTGGCGCGCTGTGCGCTACGTGCGCGCACAGCGGGGCGGCCACCTGCGTGATCAGATCGCACAGGAGGGGCGGCGGGGACGCGCACGAGCGTGGGAACGTGTGCGCACCCCCGTGCGCGATGTGCACGCACGGGTACCGGCCAGTGGATGCAACGCCCTTCAGGGTGTGCGCGTGGGGCATGCACGACAGGCGCGCAACTCCCGCCGCAATGTGCGCACGTGATGTGCGTGCTGGCCCCACGATACCCGTCGCGATGTTCGCGCGGAAGGCGCTCGGCGGTGGCACAGTGATTGCGCGGCAGCGCGAAGTTTTTTTTTCTTTTTGAAAAAACGAGATTAATGATGCAATTCAGGCAGAATCCGAGCCAAAGCTCTGATACCACTATTGGCTCAGCGGTGGATCCGGATCCCGCTCCCGGGGCACAGCGGAAGAATTTATAAAATGGAGACCGCGAACTGTCAATACACCTATACAATAATCAAAACATTCATAGAATGTTCAAAAGGTGCCTTGATGGCGTCTAGGTGCCTGGCTCCGACCAATTCCATGAGGGAATTGGCACTTCAATGGTTGAACGACTGGATCAACGCCTAATCCCGGTTCACGACCAGAATATCAACTCCTTCGCCGGTTTGCACTAGAAAACCGATGAAAATTTCATGGACGGAGTCTCCTCGCCAAGATTATCGGAACAAATTCCGACGATGGCGACGGGCGACGGGCGGCGACGGCGACGGCGACGATGACGGCGAGGGAAGAAGAGAGAGGGGAGGAGTTTGCTGAATAGCTTTTGGTGTTTTTCTTTTTCTCTCTTTGAAAGTGTCTTCTCATTGCCATATTTATAGATTGAGGGATAGAGTTTGATTTGAACAAAATAGTGAACATTCGGTTCAACTCAAACAGTAAACATTTGGTTCAACTCAAACAGTGAACATTCGGTTCAAGTCGAAATGTGAACATTCGTTGTCGACTCCCTCGATTGTGGTCTCATCATAATCCCGATCGATGATCAGATATCACCGATGTTCTCAGTTTACAAAATTGATTATTATGATACAAAATCAAATTTCGGACCATTAATTCTATATATGACATGTTTACTCTCATTAGCTAAATATGAAAGTCCTACTCCCTTAGCTACTTTTTGAACAAAATAGTGAACATTCGGTTCAACTCAAACAGTAAACATTTGGTTCAACTCAAACAGTGAACATTCGGTTCAAGTCGAAATGTGAACATTCGTTGTCGACTCCCTCGATTGTGGTCTCATCATAATCCCGATCGATGATCAGATATCACCGATGTTCTCAGTTTACAAAATTGATTATTATGATACAAAATCAAATTTCGGACCATTAATTCTATATATGACATGTTTACTCTCATTAGCTAAATATGAAAGTCCTACTCCCTTAGCTACTTTTAGGAAGTAATACTCCCAACCTTCCTCCTACTATACTCAACACTTTGAGCATCATATCCGTACGGTAATTGGGAAGCCAGTACTTGTGTGACCCTCAATGATTCAGGGATAAAACTAGCCATGGGATCACACATTTGTGACTATGAAAACACATTTTCGGACTTACCCATCGAATCATGGTAAAGCGTCTCGCAACATCGCCCCTTCATCCCCTAGGTATCACTTATAGTGCCTGCAAGAACCGGTCGGTCATGGTTAGCGTACAGTACGGTCCTTTCAACTCAAATATCCCGATCAGATCAACGATCATTGGTAAATCGAGAGTCGCTAGAGATCCAATAACCATGCATACATCTTGGAGATCAAATAGTGACATCGCATGTGTTACTAGGTAAACCCATTTGCCTAAAACACATCTAGTACTTTGGCAAGATATTTGTCACATTATTATCTCCTCCAGAAGATAGGATATCCACACACAAGGGCGAGCGATGAATGCTTGATAACGAAACATCGACTCCTACATGCATCGGGACCTCAACCAACCCTGCCACCTGATGACCCCAACCGAGTCGGTAAACGGGTCAAAGTGAGGCACCTTTCATGTAGAGTCTCAATGACGTTTCGAGTAATGAGGACTAATCTGTAGAACCAAGACCTTGGACTTAATCCACTCGACAAATGGTAACCACTTGGAAAGTCCGAACGAGGGTAGTTCGATAGATCACCAGGTCATTATCCATCTGCATGATCAGAACATCACTATGTTCCCTACTAATGAAACGTGGTACTTCGCATCGCAGATGCTAGTCTCAAGCTAGGGCGGTCCTTATCCTCTTTTTGATGGCCCAATCGACTAGGAACAGTTTTAGAATACACAGTGACTATTAGATGTATTTCATGATAACCATCAAATCTACTATTACATCTAACATACACTATAGTGCATTCAAGGACTTTATCCAACAATTGTAATCATAATAATGAAGATAAAGTGCCATAAAAAATGCGAACTTCATAAATAAAGATCGTTTACATAGAGTCAGCAAGAACCCACATGCCACAAGTTGGTTTGGGCACCTACTCTAACACTTTCAACTCAAATATCCCGATCAGATCAACGACCATTGGTAAATCGAGAGTCGCTAGAGTTCGATAGCCATGCATACATCTTGGAGATAAAATATTAACATTGCATGTGTTATTAGGTAAATACATTTACCTAAAACACATCTAGTTTCTGGCCAGAGATTTGTCACACTATTATCTCCTCAGATAGCATAGGATATCCATGCACAAGGGCGAGCGGTGAATTCTCGACAACGAAGCATCAACTCCTACATGCATCGGGACCTCACCCAATCCCGCCACCTGATGACCCCATGTGATTCGGTTAAATGGGTCAAAGTGAGGCACCTATCATGTAGAGTCTCAATGACGTTTCGAGTAATGAGGACTAATCTGTACAACCAAACTTAATCCACTCGACAAATGATAACCACTTGGAAAGTCCGAGCGTGGGTAGTTCGATAGATCACCAGGTCACTATCTATCTGCATGCTCAGATCATCAATATATTTCCTACCAATGAAACATGGTACTTTGCATCGTAGATGCTAGTCTCAAGCTCGGGCAGCCCATATCCTCTTTTGAACGGTCCAATTGACTAGGAACCCGTTTAGAACACACAGTGACTATTAGATGTGTTTAATGATAGACATCAAATCCACTATTACATCTAACATACACTATAGCGCATCCAAGGTCTTTATCCAACAATTGTAATCATTATATTGAAGATAAAGGATGCCATAAAAAATGTGAATTTAATAAATAAAGATCGTTTTACATAGAGTCAAGAAGAACCCACACACCACAAGTTGGCTAGTTGGACACCTAATCTAACAATCTTCCACTTGCCCTAAAGCCAACTACTCATCAGACGTAGTCCCATTGCTTCGCGATGTTTTTCAAACAATGGTCCTGGTAAGGTCTTCATAAGTGGATTGGAAATGTTGTTTGCAGAGACGACTCTCTCGACTTCTATGTCACCTCTAGCCACAATATCCCAGATTATGTGGTATTTTCTAATTATATGTTTGGATCTTTGGTGAGACCTAAGTTCCTTTACTTTCACAACGGCACCCGTGTTGTCACAGTACACCGGGACTGGACCAACTCCTTCAGGAATTACGCCCAACTCTTGGACGAAATTCCTCATCCAAACCGTCTCTTTAGCAGCAGCTGATTTTGCAATGTACTCAACCTCAACGGTTGAATCCCCGATGGTGTCTTGCTTGGAATTCTTCCATGGGACAGCACCACCATTGAGCATGAATACAAATCCAGATGTTGACTTCGAATCATCCACATCGCATTGGAAGCTAGAATCAGTGTAGCCTCCCAATTTAAATTCACCACTGCCATAGATCATGAACATATTCTTAGTCCTTCGTAAGTACTTAAGAATATCTTTCACAGCCTTCCAATGCATTTGGCCGGGATTGGCTTGGTAGCTGCTCGTGACACTCAGAGCATATGCAACATCCGGTCTAGTCGAGATCATACCATACATAATACTACCTATTTCCGAGGCATATGGCACACGTGTCATATTCTCTATCTCTTCATCAGTCTTCGGACACATAGACTTAGATAGAGTGACCCCGTGGCACATAGTTAGGTGTCCTCTCTTGGACTCTTTCATAGAGAACCTCTTAAGTATGGTATCGATTAGGTCATTTGGGTGAGTCCGAGCATCCTTTTCGATCTATCTCTATAGATCTGTATTCCCAGAATATAGGATGCTTCACCCATGTCCTTCATCGAGAATCTACTAGACAACCATCGTAGCATCCCAAAATCCATACGACCACAATTGCGAGCCTTTTTATTCTAAGGACCGATTTGATATTTGAGCATCCAGATTTCAGTTCAAGCTAGTTTCAATTATCTAAGTTGATTTCTTTTCTCCTAGCTTAGAAGCACGGCCAGATGGCTCTAGAGAGATTTCGCCCCAAGCACAATCCCGAGCTGGAGAAGTTTTCTTTTAAATAAAATGATTCAGATGGGAGATTTGTTTTTATAAAAATGGTGCAGCAAGTTTACAAATTAAAATAGTAGTAGGGAGTTTTTATCAATTTTGCTAAGGATTTGGTATGAAAACATGCCTAATCATTGTACCTTTCACCTACTACAACTTTCATTCTCTTTTAAAAACCAGAAGCTCACAGAGGGTGCTTGAGAAGATTTCCAGCCAAGTCCATCTGTTCGTTGCGATTCTCAGATCAGGCAAGTAAAATTGATTCTTGCTGCATCTGGAAAACATATTAAGTTTCATTGTTTTCTGTTGTGTGCTTGCCTGATGCATGTTTCAGTTTAGCCAGTTCATGCTCTAAGCTATGGATTCACTGCTGTGATGTTTTAGTTTTCAGGAAACTCACCAGTTATCTTTTAGCAAGCAATTGTATTTTCAAATACTGAGTTGTACAGATTCCAGATAAGATAATCCAAGAGAAGTTTCTTGTTTTTCCCGTGTGCTGTAAAGGTTTTGGACATTGACACTGAACAGATAGGTGACGCTGATTTGATCGGGACTATGTTCCGATTTGATAAGCTGAGCTAGTTTTTTTTGGGACTGTCTGAGCTGGTTACAGTACCTCCGTTTCTAAGCAGATCTGGCCTATTTTCCCTTGACCAGACTACATGATTTGTTGTTAAACTGTTTGGTTCTCTCAAAGATGAGTGACTATCTGGCCCCGTGCTAATTACTCACAATTAACACGTAATAAACGCATAAACACGGAAGCTAAAATCAGAGTTTAAAAATTTTTTTTTCGAAATCATTTGGGCCTGAACGTAAAAACATACATTCAAAATATCGATAATCAAAATATAAGTTAACTCAAACTTATACAAGCCAGGTAACAATAAATCTCGAGTCTAAAACAAATCCCCAATACATAGAATCACGGGGCATCCCCCGGTTCAGTACAAATCATAAATATAACTGGGACTCATGGGAAAGGGGATCGACCGGCTGTACCACTACTCTGTCCAGCCTGGCTACCTGAAGATCCTGCAAATGGGTAACGCAGACCCAAGACACAAAAGCAGGAAAACAAATACAAGGTCAAGCCTCAGTACGAAGAGCTCTCGAAACAGCTAAACATGCAACGACTCATCAGTCAGCCAGTCACAACGTGGCACCCAATCATGTCATCAATTCAATCTGTCAAAGGCTCAATATGTATGCATGTATGCCAACCAATATCAAAGCTTAATGCATACAATCAATACAATAAAACAGCATGCAAATCAATCAATTACACACACTGTTTCACGTAGCAATCACAGTAGCAGGCCAACAGATTCATAGCAGGGAAATACAGCCACGTTCACGCTTCAAGCCATTAAGAGCTGCTCAATCGTACCTCAATTCCACAAATTCTACCTCACAAATTCGAACAGAGCACGGCAGAAATCACGGCCTGAAGAAGTAGAATTCTCTTGGTACAAAACTCACGGCAGAAAGGTTCAAGGGGCATAAATCTGTACAAGGTAGCTAATATCTTAGCTCAAATCTGAACAACAACCCATAAACACCTACGGCCAGAACCATGCTCAAGTTCTACAAGTCTACGCAGGCATTAACTACAAGAGTAAAGCTCAGAACAATAAAGGATGCTCACCCAAAAGCTCACGCTAGCAGGAGAACGCACAGATCTCACGGCACGAAGACACAGCAGCTTCGCCCTTCTTCTCCGACGTTAATTCAGGTTCTCTAATGGGTAGCAAACGAAAGATCTAAGCTAGGGGAGTCCAACGCCATCAAGATTATCAAAAACAGAGCTGGATGAGATGGGAATCGGTGATGGAAAGTTACGGTGAACAGTAGAAAGTCGAGGGTTTCGAAGATGAGGATAAGAAATATCGGGTCTAAAATGCTCTAAGTGTAACTCAACACTTCTATTTAAATTCTCAAATGCATCGCTACTGCCTCAGTCAATCACCGACACAAAAACAGATTCCAGCAATTTCGAAATAGCGCCAAACAGATTTCTCAATCCACGCTTAAAATCATCAGATCCCAGCGTTAACAACAAACGCCCGCTCAAAAGTCAAAACGACAGCGTTTCGATAAAACAGATCTCACGCTAAAAGCAACAGATCTCTCCACAGCGCCAATCAAACACCAGATCTCTCGCTCGCGCAATACTAAACACGCTAAAAGCTGGAAATCCAAAACGACGAAGTAGCAACTTAAAGGAACGACGTCGCTTCACTCAAAACAGATCTTAGCGCTTAACAAAAACAGATCTTAGCGCTTCACAACAAAACAGATCTCTCCTCAATTAAGCGCTACACCAGACGTCAACGCTAAATGTTGACCAACACGTGAAATCTGCTTACGTCAGCAGATCTCATCACTCAACTATAATTCGCGCTCGATACAACGAAACCAGATCTCTCAATCCAGCGATCACCCGCTATAGTTCCGTTGACTAAAGTTGACATCTGAAATCACGAAATACAAAAGCACTGCTCTCTCTTCAATCCAGATCTCACCAAAACGATAGCGTTTTACCTACTTCTCGAGGCAGAAACACGCTAACACACAGGGGACCAGATCTCTATCAAAATTTGATCAATTCAACATCATTTCTCCACCAGATTTCACCCGATAAATATGAACCAAAATCTGGAAAACTCCAACTAGAGATCTGAATTTCTCAAATCAGATTTCACCAAAAATTCGAAATTCCCGAAATCAAAAATCTTAATTCTCGTCACTAATCCTACTCTAAAATCTGATTAATCACTAATTTAGAAATCTGATTCCTCACATTCTCCCCAACTTAAGAGATTTCATCCTCGAAATCAAAGGCAACAAGGGCAGAAGCAATCAAACATTCAAATCAGCACAAAATCTACTCAAATTCAAAGAAAAACCAAAAATTTACCTGGAAAATTCGTACGATCAGTGCTCAAACAGATGAGGCCAGTCTTGTCTCATCTTCTCCTCAACTTCCCAGGTTGCTTCTTCTCGGCCATGCTTGCTCCATTGGACCATCACCAACGGAATTATCTTGTTTCTCAGCTGCTTATCCTTCCTATCCAGAATCTGAACCGGATATTCGACATAGCTCAAGGCAGAATCCAGCTCAACTTCGTCGGTTCTTAGAACATGGGACGGATCTGGCTCATATTTTCTCAACATATACACATGAAAGACATCATGCATCGCTGCCAACTCTTCGGGTAGCCTCAATCTATAAGACAACTGTCCAATCCGCTCAACAATCTCAAAAGGACCAACGAATCTGGGAGCCAACTTGCCTTTAAATCTGAATTGCATCACACTCTTGAAAGGAGAAATCTTGAGAAACACAGGTCGCCAACCTCAAACTCCAAAGGTCTGCGCCTTCTGTTAGCATAGCTAGAGAAACGGTCTTGAGCAGCTTTCATTCTACTCCGAATCAAATCAATCTGATCCTTCATGTGCTGAACAAACTCCGGTGTAGAAAGCTGTCTCTCACCAACTTCTTCCCAACAAATCGGGGATCTGCACTTTCGACCATACAACGCCTCAAACGGAGCCATTCCGATAGTCACCTGGTAGCTGTTATTATATGAAAACTCAACAAAGGACAAAGAATCCTGCCAGCCACCACTGAAGTCCATCACAACACATGAAAGACATCATGCATCGCTGCCAACTCTTCGGGTAGCCTCAATCTATAAGACAACTGTCCAATCCGCTCAACAATCTCAAAAGGACCAACGAATCTGGGAGCCAACTTGCCTTTAAATCTGAATTGCATCACACTCTTGAAAGGAGAAATCTTGAGAAACACAGGTCGCCAACCTCAAACTCCAAAGGTCTGCGCCTTCTGTTAGCATAGCTAGAGAAACGGTCTTGAGCAGCTTTCATTCTACTCCGAATCAAATCAATCTGATCCTTCATGTGCTGAACAAACTCCGATGTAGAAAGCTGTCTCTCACCAACTTCTTCCCAACAAATCGGGGATCTGCACTTTCGACCATACAACACCTCAAACGGAGCCATTCCGATAGTCACCTGGTAGCTGTTATTATACGAAAACTCAACCAAGGACAAAGAATCCTGCCAGCCACCACTGAAATCCATCACAATTGCATGCAGCATATCCTCTAAAGTTTGGATAGTACGCTCAGACTGTCCGTCTGTCTGTGGGTGATAGTCCGTACTCATAGCCAATCTCGAACCCATCGCTGCCTGCAAACTCTTCCAAAATCGAGAAGTGAACCTCGGATCTCTGTCGGACACTATCGAAACCGGAACACCATGCAATGTAACCACATGGTCGATGTACAGCTTCGCCATTTTCTTCATAGAGCACCTCACATCATAGGGAATGAAATGGGCTGACTTAGAAAGTCTATCAATCACAACCCAAATATCATCACATCCCCTGCTCGATCGAGGTAAGTGAGTTACGAAATCCATGGCGATGTGCTCCCAATTTCATTGGGGCACCTCCAAACTCTGCAGCAAACCACCAGGTCTCATTCTGTTGGCCTTGACCTGTTGGCAATTCAGACATCGAGCAACAAAACCAGAGATTTCACTCTTCATACCTGCCCACCAGTAGCGAGACTTCAAGGCATGATACATCTTCCTTTCACCTGGATGCAGACTGTACCGACTACAATGCGCTTCATTCATGATGGCCTCCTTCAAATCAATCAGGTTTGGAACCACTAATCTCCCTCGAAATCTCAGACAACCATCCGAAGAAATAGAGAAATCATCAGACTGACCATTCTGGGTCTTAATCCTCAACTCATGGATATAGGGATCAGTCCTCTGCGCCTCCCTGATGTCCTGCAAAAGCTGTGGCTCAACCTGCATCGTAGAAACCATGAAGTACTGATCGCTAGGCTGAAATCTCCAACCCGAAGTACTCAACTGCTCATAGACTCTCGAAGCACTCAAAAACGAAAGCATCACAGGCTGGGTCTTCCTACTCAGTGCGTCGGCAACTGAGTTCATCCGCCCAG
>KV016751.1:11899-27326 GCA_001598015.1 Dorcoceras hygrometricum
GGGCGGTACCGGGCACCAACTCGATACTGAAGTCGATCTCACGCCTCGGAGGGAATCCAGGTATCTCGTCTGGAAACACGTCGGGAAACTCTCGGACGACAGGAATATCATTCAACTCTAATCGCTGCTCTTGGGAACTATCAAGCGCGTAGATCATGAATCCAGCGTTTCCTAGCGATAGCAGACTAAACATCTCCATGGCGTAAACTAGCGGAATCTTCGGACGCGAATCAGCACCGTAGAAATCCCACTTCTCACCCCAGTCAGGGCGAAATCTCACCACACCATGGAAGCAATCAACTGTAGCCTTATAGCTAGACAGCACATCCATCCCCAAAATACAATCAAAATCTCTAATCCCCAAAACAATCAGATTGGAGACCAAAACATGCTCATCAAATCTAATCAGACAATCTAGCACTACCTCTCGGGACCAAAGACTCACACCAGCAGGAGTAGACACAGACACGACATCACACAATGGGGATGAACTCAACCCATGCTCAAACACAAACAACTCAGATATGAAATAATGTGAGGCACCAGTGTCAAAAAGAACTTTCGCAGGATAATCAAATATAAAGCATGTACCTCTGATCACCATGCCAGGCGTCTCCTCAGCCTGCTCTCTGTTCAAAGCATTCGCCTGAGCCTGCTGGGGAATCTAAAACGGAGGTCGGGAAGGTCCTCCAAACCTAGATGGCTCATGAGGCTGAAATCCTGATCGCTGGGACTGAGAGAAAGACTGCTGTCGCTGCGAAGAACCACTAGCGGAACCCTGCTGCGACTGTCCAGAAGACCGCCCTCCTATCGAAGGACACGCCCTAGCGAAATGTCCCGGCTGACCACAAAGATGGCAAAGTCCTCTAACTCCATGACACTGCGAAGTCTCATGCTTCCCTCTGCACTGCCCGCAAAATCCACCGCCAGAACCACTGCCTGAACCGCTGCCAGAACCAGAACTCACGGACCCAGAGGAACTCGAATGGCCCTTCTTCTTGAATTGTTTCCCTCGAGGTCGAAACTGCTGGCGACTCGACTGTTGTGACCACTGAGGAGACTGATACGACTGCGACACCGCCGGCGCTGGCTGAGAAGCACGTCCAGTCGTCTGATGCACCGGAGCCTCGGGATCCATCAAACTCTCCTCAATATCAACCGCATTGTTCACAGCTTCCATGAAAGTCGCCGGGGACCCAGACAATACCATCCGGTAAAGTCAGGTCTCAAGCCCTTCAAGAATTTGTTCCTCTTCGTCCGCTCTTGGTTCGCTACATGTGGCATGTACACCAAAAGCGCAGAAAACTGCCTCGCATACTCGGCCACTCTCATATTACCCTGTTTGAGTTTGTCGAACTCTCGCTCTCGGCTGGCGAAGTAAGACTCCGGGGTATATTCCTGACGGAACGCCTTGCAGAAACTCTCCCATGTGATCACTGCTCCACTGTCACGAAGCATCCTAGAAGTACCCCTCCACCAGCGCTGCGTATCATCCCTCAGCTGCAGCACTGCCAACTTCAGTCTCTTTTCCGGAGTGTACTCCAAGGAATCGAATAGCTCCTCCATCTGTACAAGCCAAGCCTCAGCTCTCGCACCTCCCTCAGTAGCAGCAAACGTCGGAGGGTTTGTACGCTGAAATCGAGCTAAAACTAATTCCATCCCGCCCAACCGTCGGGTCACATCATCTACCTGATGAACATCCTCGTCACTGTCTGGAGCCCTAGACCCCTCGGAACGCCTAGATCTACCCCTCCTCGGCGGCATCTACACAAGTCTAGAGGTAAGGCTAATAACAGATAAACATCAAGGCAGATAATAATCACATAAGCCATAGAGTCAATCAACAATCAAATCAAAACTCTGTGCCTAGACTCGAGTGTGATCAAAAGAAATCGAGCTTATCCCAGTTTAATCTCTGATACCAAAAATGTCAGGCCCCGTGCTAATTTCTCACAATTAACACGTAATAAACGCATAAACACGGAAGCTAAAATCAGGGCTTAAAAATTTTTTTTCCGAAATCATTTGGTCCTGAACGTAAAAACATACATTCAAAATATCGATAATCAAAATATAAGTTAACTCAAACGTATACAAACCAGGTAACAATAAATCTCGAGTCAAAAACAAATCCCCAATACATAAAATCACGGGGCATCCCCCGGTTCAGTACATATCATAAATATAACTGGGACTCATGGGAAAGGGGATCGACCGGCTGTACCACTACTCTGTCCAGCCTGGCTACCTGAAGATCCTGCAAATGGGTAACATAGACTCAAGACACAAAAGCAGGGAAACAAAATACGAGGTCAAGACTCAGTACGAAGAGCTATCAAAACAGCTAAACATGCAACATGCCATAAATCAATGCTATGAATGCATGAGGGCTATCAAAGAATCGGATAGCTAGACCAGTCCATCAACTGGAAAATCAAGTCAAGCCTCTATACCACTCGCAGCCAACAGCCGGTGGAAATCATCGGTCCGTGATCATCGGGGCCCGTAAGCCCATCACAGCTCGGTGGTAGACACTCGAATCCGGTAGTCACCACTCCGATGATAGCATTGGACTTTGCAGGCACGACTCAGGTTCAAGGGCAGAAATCTGTACAAGGTAGCTAATATCTTAGCTCAAATCTGAACAACAACCCATAAACACCTACGGCCAGAACCATGCTCAAGTTCTACAAGTCTACGTAGGCATTAACTACAAGAGTAAAGCTCAGAACAATAAAGGATGCTCACCCAAAAGCTCACGCTAGCAGGAGAACGCACAGATCTCACGGCACGAAGACACAGCAGCTTCGCCCTTCTTCTCCGACGTTAATTCAGGTTCTCTAATGGGTAGCAAACGAAAGATCTAAGCTAGGGGAGTCCAACGCCACCAAGATTATCAAAAACAGAGGCTGGATGAGATGGGAATCGGCGATGGAAAGTTACGGTGAACAGTAGAAAGTCGAGGGTTTCGAAGATGAGGATAAGAAATATCGGGTCTAAAATGCTCTAAGTGTAACTCAACACTTCTATTTAAATTCTCAAATGCATCGCTACTGCCTCAGTCAATCACCGACACAAAAACAGATTCCAGCAATTGCGAAATAGCGCCAAACAGATTTCTCAATCCACGCTTAAAATCATCAGATCCCAGCGTTAACAACAAACGCCCGCTCAAAAGTCAAAACGACAGCATTTCGATAAAACAGATCTCACGCTAAAAGCAACAGATCTCTCCACAGCGCTAATCAAACACCAGATCTCTCGCTCGCGCAATACTAAACACGCTAAAAGCTGTAAATCCAAAACAACGACGCAGAAACTTAAAGGAACAACGTCGCTTCACTCAAAACAGATCTTAGCGCTTAACAAAAACAGATCTTAGCGCTTCACAACAAAACAGATCTCTCCTCAATTAAGCGCTACACCAGACGTCAACGCTAAATGTTGACCAACACGTGAAATCTGCTTATGTCAGCAGATCTCATCACGCAACTATAATTCGCGCTCGATACAACGAAACCAGATCTCTCAATCCAGCGATCACCCGCTACAGTTCCGTTGACTAAAGTTGACATCTGAAATCACGAAATACAAAAGCACTGCTCTCTCTTCAATCCAGATCTCACCAAAACGATAGCGTTTTACCTACTTCTCGAGGCAGAAACACGCTAACACACAGGGGACCAGATCTCTATCAAAATTCGATCAATTCAACATCATTTGTCCACCAGATTTCACCCGATAAATATGAACCAAAATCTGGACAACTCCAACTAGAGATCTGAATTTCTCAAATCAGATTTCACCAAATTCGAAATTCCCGAAATCAAAAATCTTAATTCTCGTGACTAATCCTACTCCAAAATCTGATTAAACACTAATTTAGAAATCTGATTCCTCACAGTGACCTTCCAAGCTGAAATTCTTGCTCTGAAGCTTATATTACTGTTTTACTACGCGTAAGCTGTTTTTCGTAGAACCAGATCTGTTTTTCCTATTCGTAAGAGACTTTCTTTCGCCAAAGCTGTTCTTCACACCTGAGATCTGTTTTATGTAGCCAAAGTTGTTCTTTACGCTGGTAAACTATTTTCTTTAGCCAAATTGTTTTGCGTTGTAACGCCTAGAAATTCCTGAATACGTTGAAATGAGTGTATGACTAGGGGGAAATAATTTTAGATGATTACATGCCATTTTATGTTATTTTTTTATGATTTTTATGTTGCATGGTATGCATATCATGTTTTCACTGTTTGAGTTACGGACGCGTGGACGAGACCAGGGACGACCGAGATGAAAATAATTTAAAATTTTTAAGTTCTTAGATTTTTAAGAATAAATTTATTATTTTTAATCAGCAAGTTTCCAAATATTGGGGTTTTTTATGATTATTTTGGAGGGGAACTCGTTTTTCGCCTATACGGGCTGTTTTAATGGATTTTAATATGTTTTAAAATTTGAGAGGGCCTTTATTTCGAAAATGAGAACTTTTAAAAACATGGATTATATTTTTTATTAACTTGGGACTTAGTGGAGGGGTAAGCATGTAAAAATCCATTTTCTTTTCTTAATTAACTGTTAGGGGTCATTTTTGTCACCTTCACTTTTTCATAACTAAAAATTATTCAAAACTAGCGTCCTCCATCTTCATAGCAGCCGTCCCCCTCCTCTCCCTCTCACCCCATCGAAAATTTCAAGAAACTTGGTGATTCAAAGGCGGTCCGATCCCGATCTCGTGTCCTCTACGTCAGTAACTCGTAGATCTCCCTTTTCTCCAAGCCAGACATGTAATATCTATCATTTTTCTCACCATTTAAGCCATAGTAATCTGTTTTAATAGTTTGATGCATGAGTTGTTTGTGAATTATGTAGATCTATGCACTAGTGCTTCATATCCATGCATGGCTCACGAAATTTCAGCATGTTTTTTTATCTTTTCTCGCATTGATTCGACCGAGGGCTGTTCAAGGGGCCTAGGTGTGGTTCATGGTGGTTCTAAGGTGGTCTAGGATGGTCCTTACATGAGAGAAAGTGGGCTGGTTCGTGGTAGAAATCGAGGCCGGTCGTGCGAGCCATGTGCGTGTCTCACCCGCCCACTTTTCACGGTTCGTGCGAGCATGGTGGCTCACGGTTTGGACCGTGGCCTGGCCTGGTGGAACCGGCTGGACCTGGGGGTGGTCCAGCCAGCGGGGCTCCGGCCATGGGCGGCCCGAGCAGGCGACCGAAGGGGATGAACGGCCGCTGGTCATTGTACGTCGTGTTGTGTGTGTGGCGGCTTGTGTTTAGGTTTTCTTTGCATGGGCCGGCCGGTTCGGTTGGACCGGTTGGTTTGGTTGGAACGGGGTCGGTTAGCGAGCGTCGAGTCAAAATATTTTAAAGTTGGTCCGAGTTTTTTAATGTTGGATCGGTTATTTTAATTTTAAATCAAAGGTTCAAGTTTAAAAAATTGGTCAAACGTTTTAAATTGAGTCAAACTTTTAATTTAATTGGAATTAGTGTTATTTTAAGTTTTTCGAAAATCAAAATTTGAGTCTTTGTATTTTTATTTAAGTCAAAATTGACCATGGGATTTTAAATTGGTCAAAATTGGTCATTTGGTCAAAATTAGTCATTTGGATCAAAATTGGTCAATTTATTTTAAAGTCAAAATTGGCCAAGTTATTCTAAGTCAAAATTTATTTTGAAATTATTCAAAATTAGCACTAAGATTTTAAAGTCAAAATTGGATTTTTAATTGAGGTCAAAATTGGCCATGTGATTTATAATTAAGTCAAATTTGGACTGTGTTAGGAATTTTAAAGAGGAATTCTTCTAAGTCATGGGCTACGTCAATTATAATGTTAGGTCTAGAAGTAGTGGGTTAGGCTCCTAAACTAGTTCTTGACCGAAGTAGAATGTGGAAGCCCGTGAATGTATGTTTAATTATATATGTAGTATCCTATGTACGTAAATGTTTTAAAGAAAATGATTAAATATGCATTGACGGGCTAAGCTTTTAAATTGCATGATTTTATGAAATGCACACATCACAAAATATTTTATGAAATGTTAAAGGCATGTTTTAAAAGAAAAATGGAGGGATTGAAGTGACTTGTGGCAATGTGATGATGAGCGGATCCGAGATACCGGGCCCGGTGAACCTTTGTTAATGTATAATGATAGATGATGCACGGAAGACCGTGAACCTCTGTTAATGTATATGATGATGATGTAGATCGGGTAAAACTGGCCGCCACGTACGTTGATTTTAGATTGATCAATCGAACATGGTCCACACTTCACGTATAAGACTCACACGTTTTTATGTTATGATATGTCATGTCTTATGTATGTTATATGTATGATATATTATGAAATGTACGAACAAGGTTTTAAGATCATCCATGCATCCATGTTTTGATGTTATTTTATTACAAGTATGTGCCTGCATGCGACCTTATTAGTATGTACCTTGTTATTTTAAAAGATAGGGCATGCCGAGCCTCTAAGCTCACTAGGTTTAAATGGTGCAGGTGATGACCATGTAGAGTATGTCCCGACTGGTGATGAGGACCTCTAAGCACCCGCTGCAACAGTACCCCATGATCGCATTGATGTTATCTTTGATATGATACATTTTTCAAATATTGGTTTTTAATGTGTTCATTCTCAGTACATTTACTCAGTATAATGTTTAAACAGTAAAATGGTTTAACGTTTTGGAAGTATTTATTTTTATTTATGTTTTAAAGTGACAGTTTAGAAATGGCTTAAAGGGAACGAGCCATACTTTCTAAGTTTATTTATTCCGCAAATGATTTAAAAAAAAAAATTCTGGATTCTGGTTCGTTTCATGCGTTCATAAGCCGTTTTCTCTCCGAGCTGGTTTCTGCTATCATCAGCTCGTAGCCCAGCTGTACACTCAGTAATGTTTTTAAAGACAAAATGAGTTTCATAGAAGTAAATCAACCAGTTTTAGTGATCGATCTTCGATCAAGAGCAATGTATTATAGCTATTTCAATTAAAGGAAGTAAAGTTTCAGTTTTAAGGACTTATGGCATATAGGACCCAGTCAACCAGGAAGAGACCAGGATTATGGTATGAGTGTAATATCCCTTCAGGGACCAAGTTATGGAATTACTGTAATATCCCTTCACAAGAAAGTTACTGAATTCAGATAACATGCTGCATGCACCAGGACCACTAGAGAGCCTCTAGACCATAAGTCACTCAGTATAAATGCGATTCAAATCTGATGTCCCAATCTGTCTTTTTATTAGCAAGATTTCAGTTCAGATGACTTCCATTAATTTATGTATTATAATCAGTTATGCCTGCATTATGTGATCTTTGTTATCCTCAGTTTTACCTATTGAGCCCCTAGGCTCACTAGTTTTCCAGATGCAGGTGAGGCAGCTCAGGGGCAGACGGGTGGCGTGAGCTGAACCAGATTTGGGGGTTGCTTGTGTTTGTCAAAGGCCAGTGTTTCCGCGAAGCCTGTGCTGTTGTTGTTTTAGATCTTTTGTCAAAACTGTATTAAGATCCATTACAACAATAGAAAATTCATATAGAGTTCCAATAGTTGTAATATCATTTTGTAAACGAAATCTGAAGTTCTTTTATTCCAAAGTTGTTTATGCTATATTACTTTTGGCGCCATCGAATTGTGTACCAGTTTCTATAAGGGAATACAGCTTACAACATTTCACACTTAGTCCTTCTATTCTTTTGGATTATCCATTTACTCCATTCCGTATATTACTTTTGGCGCCATCGAATTGTGTACCAGTTTCTATAAGGGAATACAGCTTACAACATTTCACACTTAGTCCTTCTATTCTTTTGGATTATCCATTTACTCCATTCCGTTGATTACCATGGGTTTGGCGTCACATCCATACTTTAGTTGACTGCAACATTCCTACATCATTCTCAATTAGTAGAATGTCATCAACATAAAGTACAAGGAATGTCACATCATTCTTAACTATCTTCTTGTACACACATGGCTCCTAGAGATTTTTTATTAAACCAAATTCTTTAATTGTTTCATCAAATCTCAGGTTCCAACTTCTCGATGCTTGCTTAAGATCGTAGATCGATCTCTGAAGTTTGCATACTTTATGCTCACTTCCTACGGATGTGAAACCCTCAAGTTGCGTCATATAGATCTCTTCCTTAATATTTCCATTAAGGGACGCAGTCTTCAAATCCATTTGCCATATCTCATATTCGTACCATGCGGCTATGTCTAGCAAGATTCTAATAGACTTGAACATTGCAACTGGTGAAAAGGTTTCATCATAGTCAATATATTGCCTTTGAGTGTAACTTTTTGCGACCAGTCGCGCCTTGTAGGTCAATACCTTACCATCAGACCCATTTTTTCTCTTGTATATCCATTTGCACCCAATAAGAACTATTCCTTTGGAAGGATTTACAAGAATCCAAACTTGGTTCGAATGCATTGAGTCAATCTCAGATTGCATTGCTTCAAGCCACAAATTAGAATCAACATCGGAAATTGCCTCCTTGAAGGTTCTTGGATCACATCCAACAGTTAGATCACTTTGATCATCTTCAAGGAGGAAACCATATCTAAGAAGAGCCCTAGGAACCCTTTCAGATCTCCTAGGTGTGTCCATATCAAGGATTGGCTCTTGAGGTGCGGGAGATTCACTTGGTACTTCAGTTGGTTCTCGAACTTCTCGGACTTCCCCAAACCCTCAAGTACGAGTACCTGGGTGGCTTGCCCATCCATATCTCATATGGAGTTTAATCCACTTCCTTGGTGTGGAAATTGTTCAACAACATTACCGCTGTTTCTAGTGCATAGCCCCAAAACGAGGTAGAAAGTTCAATGAAGCTCATCATAGATCGAACCATGTCCATCAAGGTTCGATTACGACGCTTCGCTACACCATTTAGTTGTGGTGTGGCCGGAGGGGTCTACTGTGAGAGAATTTCATTCTCCTTAAGATAGTATTGAAATTCGGCACTCAAGTATTCTCCACCTCGATCAGATCAAAGTGTTTTAATTCTTTTTGCCAGTTGATTTTCTACTTCAGCCTTGAATTCTTTGAACTTTTCAAAGAATTCAGAGTTGTGCTTCATTAAGTACAAGTACCCATACCTAGAGTGATCATCGGTAAAGGTCATGAAGTAGTTATGACCGAACTTAGTACCAATGCTAAGTGGGCCACCCACATCAGCATGGATCAAATCCAATAGGCCTTGAGCACGTTCAGGCTTGCCCGTGAAGGGCAATTTTGTCAGTTTTTTCCTTGAGACAGGATTCACAAGTTGGTAAGGAGTTAATATCAGACATATTAAACATCTCACTCCTAATCAATTTGTTCATCCTATTTAATAAAATATGACCTAGCCTAGCATGGCAAAGTTGTGCCGGGTTCAGACTATCATTTTTCCTTTTGATTTTTGTTGTATGTGTTTCGACATCGTGAGTTGGAACTTCTCTCAATTTTAAGAGTACAGATCATTTTCGCGTTCCCCAATTCCAATTAACATTCATTCTTGAAAATATGGCAAATCGAATTAGCAAAGTGACAAGAATATCCATCACTATCAAGCATAGAAACGGAAATAATGTTCTTTATTAATTCGGGAACAAATAAAACGTTTTTCAACAACAACTTAAAATTCGAAGAAAGAAATAAATAAACATCTCCAATAGCTTCGGCCTCAACCCTTGCTCCATTGCCAAGCCTCAGGTGGGTCTCACCCTCCATAAGACGCCGACTTCTTGTCATTACCTGCAAGTCATTGCAAATATGAGATCCACATCGGTATCAAGAACCCAAGATGTGACGCCCAAACCCATGGGAGGCAACAGAATTGGAGAAATTTAAAAATTTAAACAAGTCGAAGGACAAAACTCGAATAAAGTAAGCTGTATTCCCTTACACAATGCTGAAACGAAGCTAATGGCGCCAAAGGTAAATAGTAGTAAACAGATTTGACAAAAACAGATCTTGATTCACGATACAAAATGCGATATTACAACTACTGAAACTCTATATAAGTTCACTATTGTTGTAATATATCTTAATACAGTTCGTCAAATATCCAAAACAACAAAAGCTATAACTACGCGGAAACGTCGGCCGTTGACAAACACAATTCCCCGAATCTGAATCAACTTGCACCACCCGCCTGCTCCAGAGTTGCCTCACCTGCATCGGGAAAACTAGTGAGCCTAAGGGCTCAACAAGTAAAATCTGAAGGTAAAAATCACATAATGCAGGCATAACTGAAAATCAGAATACATTGATAGAGTAAAACATCAAAATCTGAAATCTCTCTACTGAAAAACAACTCGGGTCTGAATTGCTTATACTTGATGATTTATGGTCTAGAGGATCTCTGGTGCTCCTTGTGCATGAAGCATGTTAACTGATCAGTAACTCTCTGTGAAGGGATTACAATATTTCCATAATCACGTCCCTTCCTTGAAGGGATTACTGTCCTACTGTAATCCTGTCCCTTACCTGAGTGACCGGGTCTTCTGTGCCATAAATCCTCAAATCTGAACATCTCTGGTGCTCCTTGTGCATGAAGCATGTTAACTGATCAGTAACTCTCTGTGAAGGGATTACAATATTTCCATAATCACGTCCCTTCCTTGAAGGGATTACTGTCCTACTGTAATCCTGTCCCTTACCTGAGTGACCGGGTCTTCTGTGCCATAAATCCTCAAATCTGAACTTTACTTTCTTTAACTGACATAGCTTGTACTCGCTCTTGATCGAAAATCGATCTCTGAAATCTGGTAGATTCACTGCTATGAAACTCATTTTATTTAAAAAAAAATGCACTACTGAGTGTACAGTTGGACTCGGAGCTAAGGACTAGCTCTAAAGGAATCAACTCGAGAGTGTAAAACAGACATGGTGTCAGGCCTCGTGCACAACTCAGAGATAAACCACGCAAAAACATAGCGGAAGCAATAAACAGTGGCTTAAAATTTTCGCTTGGCCTGACGGTTTTAAACAGATAATTTAAAATAACACAATACTTAAACTAATCCCAGTTTACATTACAAAATACAACGGTACAACAATTACCAGTACTAGCAACAATACAACAGCTAAAAAAACTACAGCTGAACAGAAACTAAAGCACAGGGCATTCCCCGGCTGACAGCACTAGTACATATTATGCTATACGCTAATTGGTACACTCTATCCACCACCCGGGGCACCACCTGCTGGATCAAATCCACGACCAGCTGTGAATCCTGGAAAACCTGAACACCAAACAGGCAACAACACAACAGCCCCAGAGGGACCTCGGGGTCAAACCCAGTACGGAGAGCAATATATACAGCATAAGGAAAGCAGTAGATAACATGCACATGCCATGCAAAGGATCAAGGCTACGACCGAGAACTGGGATCCAAGGAATCTCAACTGCAACTCAACAGCTGGATAACAGCAACTCAACAGCTGGAGCGGATCAACTGGAAGACAGTAATGACCACAAAGTGCAGGAGTATATGGGAGCTACCCACTCATCTCCAAACACTGTACCGGATGCAAAACATACAACTCCACCTGCTGTTGCCTAGCTCATGAGATGTGGGAGCTACCCACTCCGCTTATAGCGGCTAACAGATCCCAGCAAGGAGATGAGAGTGCGGTATTGCCGCTCGCCCTCAAGCACTGAGGCATACGGGAGTTACCCGCTCATCCCCAGGCATAGCATCACAGTACACACAAATCTGAACAACAAGGTATAGCTGACAGAACAGAGCTCAACAGGAAAGTATGCGTGTATGCAAATGCAACAGCTGATATTATAACACATGCACAAAAATAACAGCAGAAAGCATACACAGCAAAGCACATAATCCACGTTCCATCCACGGGTGTAACAAAGCTCAACATCCGTACCTTAACTTCTGAGTTACACTTAGCACATGCAGTTTGCCACAATGAAAGTCCTAGAAACGCAGATCCACCACCTTCTAAGCCAATACAAGACCTCAAGGACTACAACTCAGAACTACAGAAGATGGGAGCTACGACTCCACCAGCGTTGATTCTACACCACCTTCTAAGCCAATACAAGACCTCAAGGACTACAACTCAGAACTACAGAAGATGGGAGCTACGACTCCACCAGCGTTGATTCTACCTTTCTATCACCACGAAAAGCTCTAACAAACATAAAGGCAGAATCTTTAATTACCCCAACAAGCTAGGATGGGATGCGAAATCCGACGCTTATGCTAACAGACTAGAGAACGGAGATATCTCTGCGATCCTCTTCCAGCTCCTCCGCTGCCTAATAAAATGGTAAGAGACGAAACGCCTTAGCAAGAGGAGTCCAACGCTACCACTCTCGCTCTCGTCGGAGTTATCTACCGACGAAAATTGAAACGAAGAAGGTTACTGTGAACAGTAACTAAGGTATCACGACAAGATAAGGTTCACGGGAAATATTTCTAAGTGTCGGGGAAACAATAATTGAACGCAATGACCAAGTCCTCTATTTAAAGTCACAACTGACTAACTAGGAAACAGATCCACCGACAACTTCAGCTATCACCGCTGATATCCCAACCAACAGCTGAATCTCGCCTCAGCTAAGTCCTATCGCTAAACAGCGATCAACTAAATCAAAACAACGTCGCAGGAGTTACTGTCGCAACTGGACACGCCACCCGCTACTTACTGCTGAACAATTAACAAACAGCTGATCGCTCACTCAACAGCTGATACCTTCAATCAGCAGTTGGATACGCGCACAACCCAACAGCTGAGTCCTAGCGCTAAACCAAAACGTTGTCGTTCCAACTAATCCAGACGACGTACCAACACCCGCTACTGAAAACACGCTGCTGCTCCAAATGTTTCATAGCGCCTCAACTAGTACGTAACATCTGAAAGCGATTACTCACTGCTGATGCAACACCCGAACAGATGTCTCCATGCAACACCTGATATAAACACGCAGCTGAATTCAACACTTAAACAATTTCGACGGCTGCTCCAAGCAAATCGACTCACATCTGGTTTAATACAGATTCTTCCAATCCCAAAATCTGATACCAAATATACGGGTCTCACATCTCTCCCCCACTAAGACACGATTTCGTCCTCGAAATCAACAAGTCCAGGAACAACTCAACTGAACCTAGGAGTTCAAGATAACTAGAAACATGCTAACTACTGGAATCTATTACAAGGCTTACTCAAACAGATGCGGCCATTCACGCTGCATCTTCTCTTCCTGTTCCCAGGTAGCTTCTTCTCTACCATGCTTGCTCCACTGAACCATCACCATCGGAATGGTTTTATTCCTCAACTTCTTCTGCTTCCTATCCAAAATCTGCAAAGGGTACTCAACGTAACTCAAAGTGTGATCAAGCTCTACCTCTTCTGTTCCCAACACATGAGACGGATCTGGCTCATACTTTGTTAGGATAAAATTTATGGTTTTGGTGATAACAAAATGGAACAAATTATCTGGTTTTGTCTATTGGAAAGAAAAACCAGTCGACTGGAATGCTTTTTAATTGCGAGGAACAGTATATCAAGACACAAGCTTTTGTATTAGAAACGACGGCGTATTGAAGTAATTCTACCAGTCGCAGTGAACAGTTATCAATTCTACCAGTCGCAGTGAACAGTTATCAGTTCCCAGTCGCAGTGAACAGTTATCAGTTTCCAGTCGCAATGAACAGTGGATTTTATCCAGTCGCAGTTATCAGTACAGTGTAACCAGTCGAGAGCTTTGCAAACGATGTCGTATGTTTAAGTCAAAACGACAGCGCTTAGATATCCAGTCGCAGGATAGCTTTGACAATCCAGTCGCAAGACCTCATATTGATAGCATGTGCAAACGACAGCGTTTTATTTAGTTAAAGCGACACCGTATTGAAACCAGTCGCAAGCTACAGTGATGATATATCCAGTCGAGAGCTTCTAAGTTTATTCAACCAGTCGTTGGATCGTATGTATAACCAAGCGCTGGAAAATCACACGTGGAACTCCTAACTAACTTGTTCATCCTACTTAGAGAAATATGACCTAGCCTAGCGTGCCAAAGTTGTGCTGGGTTCAAGTTATCGTGTTTCCGTTTAATTGTTGTTGTATGTGCTTCGACATCGTGAGTTGGAACGTCTTTTAATTTTAAGGTGTATAAATCGTTTTCGCATTCCCCAATTCCAATTAAACATTCATTCTTGTAAATATTGCAAATCGACTAGCAAACATACAAGAATATCCATCACTATCAAGCATAGAAACAGAAATAATGTTCTTTATTAATTCGGGAACAAATAAAACGTTTCTCAATAACAACTTAAAATCAGAAGACAGAAACAAATAAACATCTCCTATAGCTACCGCAGCAACTCTTGCTCCATTGCCAAGCCTCAAGTGGGTCTCACCATCTCTAATACGTCGGCTTCTTGTCATCACCTGCAAATCATTGCAGATATGAGATCTACATCCGGTATCAAGTACCCAAGAAGTCGAATTAAGAGACATATTTATTTCAATATAGAACATACCTTTCGCAGTTCGTAACTGCTCGAGGTACTCCTTGCAGTTCCTCCTCCAATGCCCAGGCTTGTGGCAGTGGTGGCAAACATCCTCACTCTTGTTTGGCTTGGAAGCCTTTGCCTTTGGCTTCTTGGCGGGCTTTTCCTCCTTCGCAGGAGCATAACGCTTCTTGCTCTTGCGTCTGGGCCCTTTATTCGCAGAAGAGCCCATAAGGAGGACGGGTTTGTCCTTCTTTATGGTTCCTTCAAACACTACAAGCATGTTAACCACCTCTTCAAGGGTGGCTGCCAGCTTGTTCATGTTGAAGTTGACCACAAAGGGGTCAAATGCAGCGGGTAGTGAGAGGAGAAGTACATCCACCGACAGCTCGTGTGGAAGTGCGATATCAAGGCCCGACAGCTTTTCAACGAGCCCAATCATACGAACTCCATGCTCACGGACCGAAGTCCCATCGCGCATGTGGTTCGTCATAAGCTCCTTGACAGCCGTGAACCTCTCATGTCGAGAGTTCTCCCCATACAGTTCTTTGAGATGAAAAAGTATGTCAGCAGCATACTTTGTCTTCTCAAAGCGCCGTTGCATTTCATTGGACATCGACGCCATCACATAGCATCGAGCTTTAACCTCGTCGTCCCACCATTGTTTAAGCGTAACCAGCTCCTCAGGCTGATATCGGCAGGGGCAAACTTCGGAGCAGTCTTCTCTATCGCATAGAGAAGTTTCTCCGAAGCCAATACAAGATTGAGGTTGCGGAGCCAGTCTTGGTAGTTCAGACCGGTGAACTTGTTGCTATCCAGTATAGCAGCGAGTGGGTTTTTGAACGAAGACATTATATAAGCAGTAATACTGACAGGAAAACGGACATACATTACTAACTATATAAGATATAAGCTAAGACATAAAACATGGTCATTTAGTT
>KV016752.1:2352-32314 GCA_001598015.1 Dorcoceras hygrometricum
TTGGCCGGAACAAATTCCGGCGAGGGGCGGCGGTGGCGGCGACGGTGGTGGCCGGCGGCGGCGATATGAGGGAGAGGAGGGGGCGGCGGTTTGGAGAGCTAGGTTTAGGTGTTGTGTGTTACAATGATCAAAGCCCTAAGTCATCTTAATTAAATTAAGTTGGTAGATGGGCTTGAACCGGCACAATGGACTTGGGTCATACCCAGGTCCATGTAAACATTCGGTTCGTTTAATTCATTGCGGTTTCATCATAACTTCGATCGTCGATCAGATCGAACCGATCGACTCAGTTTCCAAAACTGAATATTATGATGCGAAAAACGATTTTTCAGATTACCTAGTCCAAATGAAAGTTTTGCCCCTCAACAGTGGAAAATCACAATTTGACCCCTGTTGACTTTTTAGGAAGTCGTACTTCCAAAAATCCTCTTCCTATGCTCAACACATTGAGCTCAGTTTCCGTGCGGGAATCTTGAATCCAGTACTTGTTTGACCCTCAATGGTTCAGGGATACAGCTAGCCGTGGGCCCACAACCATTGTGGCTTCGAAATCACAATTTCGGACTTGCCCAACGGATCATGGTAAAGCGCCTAGCAACATCACGCCATGATCCCCTCGATATCACTGATAGTGCCTGCAAGAACCAGTTGGTCGTGGTTAGCGTACAGTACGGTCCTTTCAATCCATATATCCCGATCAGATCAACGACCATTGGTAAATCGAGAGTCGCTAAAGATCTGATAGCTATGCATACATCTTGGAGATCGAATAGTGACATCGCGAGTGTAACTAGGTAAACCCATTTACCGAAAACACTCATAGTACTCTGGCCAGAGATTTATACACTATTATCCCCTCAGATAGCATAGGATATCCATGCATGTAAGCGAGCGGTGAATCCTCGACAACGAAGCATCGACTCCTACATGCATCCGGGTCTCACCCAACCCCGCCGCCTAATGACCCCAAGTGAGTCGGCAAATGGGTCAAAGTGAGACGCTTATCATGTAGAGTCTCAATGACGTTTCGAGTCGTGAGGACTAATCTGTACAACCAAGACCTCGGACTTATCCACTCGACAAATGGTAACCACTTGGAAAGTCCGAACGAGGGTAGTTAGATAGATCACCAGGTCACTATCTATCTGCATGCTCAGAACATCACAATGTTCCCTACCAATGAAACATGGTACTTCGCATCGCAGATAGTAGTCTCAAGCTCGGGCGGCCTTATCCTCATTTTGACGGCCCAATCGACTTGGAACTAATTCAGAATACACAGTGACTATTAGATGTGTTTCATGATAGCCGTCATACCCACTATCACATCTGACATACACTATGGTGCATTCTAGGTCTTTATCCAACGCAATTGTTAACATTATATAAACATAATGAAGATAAAGAATGCCATAAACAAATGCGAATATCATATATAAAGACCGTCATATACAAGAGTCTATAAATCCACACGCCACAAGTTGGCTAGTTGGGCATCTACTCTAACACTAATTAACTCAAACGACGATGTACAGGACACGTCATCATCGCTGCCAACAGCTGGTCACAAAGCGTTACACCCAAAACGCTGCGTTTCAACTTATCAAAATGACGTCGCATTGCTCCCACGATCGATTACTCAAACCAACGACTGGTCACTCAGCAGAAACACATCCTCCACAATGCATCTGCTGATTTGCTCTACGATATCAGCAGTCAACACAAAAATGTTGACCAACACGTGTGGCGTTCTCATTAAATCTAACGCCCGCGCACTTGCTTCCAGCAGATACCTCTTCAAACGCAACTACTGAAAAGAGAAACAACGACGCATCACTCACATGCTACAGTAGAAATCTGAAATGCGCTACGTCTGATTTCACGAAGCGACAGCGTATTACTCCTACACCACCAACAGCTGATAACAGACTTCATCAACTCATGCAACTGCTGAATTCTACTGGAATTAGATTCATTTCGCAAAACCCTCAAAATTCACTCGATTGATCCCAAATCAATTCAATAATACTAATCTAAAATCTGATTCCTCATAAAGACTGCGAAGAATGCGCTCCCTCAACAGCGGGACGGCCACCCTGCGCCACCTGCTGCCTACGAGCACGACGACTCCTCAAACCCTCCTCAATGTCGATAGCACTATCCACTGCTTCAGCATAACTCTTGGGTTTGCTTGTCAACACCATCTGATACAGTTCCTCGTTTAAACCATCTAAGAATCTGGTCCTCTTGGCCCTCTCCCGACCAGAAACATGCGGAACGTATGCCAACAAAGAAGAAAACATCCGAGCGTACTCACGGACAGACATCGAGCCCTGCTCCAGATGATCAAATCCCGCTCACGGGCATTCACATATGAATCAGGAACATACTCCTGCCTAAAAGTCTCGCAAAAACTGTCCCAAGTAATCCCAACGCCGGTCTCCAACAAAGTACTCGAAGCACCTCGCCACCAGCGTTCTGCACCCTTCCTAAGCTGGAGGGTCACCAAACTCTAACCAAGCTCGTCGTCATACTGGACACGATCAAAAAGACCAGTGATGTTCCGAAGCCACGAATCTGCATCCTCGCTCGACTCGTCGCCATTGAAAACCTGAAGATTCATTCTCTGAAACCTCTCTATCACAACGTCCATCCTATCCACAGGGGTAGGCAAAACCTCAACCTCATCCTCCTCATCACGGCTACTACAAGTACGACTAGGAGCACTACGCCGATCCTCATTCTGTCCCTCCGACTCCTAAAACTGCCCCTACCTCTAGCTCTACGTCTAGGCGGCATCTTCGAAGGCACTAAACAGGATAAGGCAACAGAGAACAGATACAGCATAGATATCACAACAATATGCAGCACATTATCACATAGGTCAAGCACAGGCAACACACTACACTGTGCCTAGACTCAAGTGTGATCAAAGAAATCGAGCTTATCCCAGCTTAAGCTCTGATATCAAAAATTTCTGGCCTCGTGTTCACAACAGAGTAAAACAACACAAACACAAGCGGAAGCTACTAAAAAGCGGGTAAATTTTTTTTGCTTTTGGCTTGACGGTTTAAAACAATATAATTTAAAATACGACAATACTCAAAATAGATATCCCAGTTTAACAAAACCACCACAACAAACGGTACAGCATAAACATGTATCAAATACCTGGTAACAACCACAACTGAGTACAACAAAATACAACAAAAGCACAGGGCATCCCCTGGCTAACTGTACTGATACATATATATGCTATACGCTACTGGGATACTCTAACCACCTCCTGGGGCACCTCTAGCTGGGTCAGCACCACGACCAGCTGAATAACCTGGGAAACCTGAACAACCATAGGCAAACAAACAAACCAAGCCCCAGAGGGACATGGGGTTAAACCCCAATACGGAGAGCAACTATAAAACAGCAGTAAACAAAAAGAATAAAGTGTAGATGCTATGCATGAGACCAGGGACAACAGCCGGAGGCTACAACCAAGGAAGGGAGCCAAAGAACCCAATGCACAGCTCAACGGAATCTGCAACAAACAGTGGCCACGGGGTGTGTTCAAAGTGTGGTAATGAGCCAATCGCCTTGACACCACACCCAAATACTAGATGCAACAAACAAATCAACCTACTGTTGCACAACTCATGAACTGTGGTAGTTAACCACTCGGCGCATGAGGGCTAACAAATCCCAGCAGGGAGATGAGAGTACGGTATCGTGCTCGCCCTCGCATACTGGTAAGAACAGAGCAACAACAACGAAACAATGGCTGCAAAAGCTGAAATGAGATGATAATGCGTATATGAAATATGCTGGACAATAAGCATAAATTATATGCACAACAGCAATCGCACACACTAATAATCACGACCATCTCATGAAACAACAACTTCACAATTGCAATTACACACGACAGCCATCAAACCAGCAACTACAAATTATCCCAGCCATACACACGCTGCATTTACAAGCTCAACCCGTACCTTCCAATTTCTGTGCAACGATTACCACAATACAGGCCCGAGAAATCTGATTACAACACCTGCTAAACACATGCACAACAGATCTCAGGCATTACACAGAAAGTCACGGCCATCTACAGAAACTCACGGCTGGGAGTCATACACTCAAACCAGCGACCAATCCCAACAATACAACTTAACAGGAAGCTTAATTCAAGGCTAGGAACAAGATCTATCGTAAAAGGAACGAAGTTCTACCTGAACTACACAACGCACAAACGGGCAGCAACTTCGCGTTCCACAACCAGCCAATCACAGCCTCCAAAAGTGGTATAGGATGAAAGAGCTTCTCAAGAGGAGACCAACGCTACCTCGAACATCCAAAAAGGTGATCGGAAACGACGGGAATTCGCCGGAGAAACTCACGACGAACAGTACCCGAGGGTTTGAAGTGAAGAACGACAATCGGGTGAAATATTTCTCTAAGTATGGAATCTGGTTTTAACCAGCCTTCTAATATATATATACACGTGAAATCTGATTAAAATTTTCCAACAACACAAGCAGATTCCAAGAATTTTGAACACAAGCGGTAAACAACGCTCAATACTCGAAACGACGTCGCGCAACATGCTGGAGACATCTGGAACTAACGCTAAACGCTAACTCTCACGCCACAGATCTCTCCATAAAGTGCTAACCAAAACGACGACGTATTGGTGACATCTGAAAACCAGCGCTATACATTGTCCGGCGCACCAGCGATCACGCTCACCAGATCTCACAACCAAATGCTAAGCCAAACAACACCGTATTAACTTATATAAACGACATCGTATTGCGCTCAACACAAAACAAGGTGGGCAGGTTCCAAATCAGATCCTAGCCTAAGGAAATATCAGATATCTCCTAAACGACGACGTACAAGCTTCTACGATACAAAATGCGCTGCACAGACCTCTACACATCAACACAACAGATCTCTCCTGCCCATGATATATCCGGACTTCATCAAACGAATGTGTATTGATCTTGCGCTACCAATTACGCGCGGCGACCAGATTTCTCAAGAAATCCAACAGATCCCACCAAAAATTCAGATTTCACGCAAAATCAGATTTCTCCTCGAAACTCAAAAATACGAAAACTTCCAGAATTGCTCTGAATGTGAATTCTGACCCAAAAATGCACACGAAACCTTCAAACAGAAATCTGAACCAGCAGAATTCCTTAAAAACCGATTAATCCAACAATTAATCTTATATTAAATTTCAGGTCTCACAGCTTCCAACGGACAAATCTGCTAAGCGGCTTTAGATATCAAGAGCAGGAGAAAAAAGAAGATAGATAGTGCCGAGCAGAGAGATTGGGTGTGCATAAGCTAAAACAGAATAAAAGCCTATTGCACAACCCTGGGAAGACATCGAGAGACCAGCTCAGACAGGAGCACTTCCCAGTGTGTGAAATTTCCTCTTTGAGAGATTGAGCGACACTATAAATTTCACACATGATTCACTCATATATTCGAGAGTTGAGCGAAACAGGAAAATGAGTGAATCAAATTAAAACTCTCCATCGTAGTCTTTGGACAGAGATGTTAAACAAATCTATGTTGTCTTTTGCACTGAGACGTTAAAGAAGTGTTTGTAACCTTTCTCACTGAGGCAGTAAAGAAATGAGTTTGACACAGGAAACTTGTGGGCTGGGGTGCAGTGGTTGCTAGGAGCTCTTGCGGCTGCTGGTCGTAGGAGTGGGTTGCAGCGAGGGTCGCTGTAATCAAAGCCTTCTAGTGGATCCTTCCCCATTGCGGAAGAAGGGGAGATGTAGGAGATTCAGCTCCGAACATCCATAAACAAATTGCAGCATATTTCTTTACTGATTACTGTATTTACATTCACGCATTGCATATTTGTTTATTGCGCATAAACCATAAATGAGATTTCGAATATAAGAGTTCAGTTTGAGTTGTTTCCGCATGATTTTTATTCATTACTCAATCTGGATCTCGGTGCACAAACTTTCAAGAACACTGAGCTATTGAAGCTCAAGATTATTGAACCATATTGCCTGTGTTAAACCAGCTCGCAGAGCTGCTGGTAATCCGGACCAGCTCATAAGAGCTGATGGTCCAGCTTCACGCTGATCTGGTTCATAAGTTGCGTGTTGGTTTTCAAATCAACAATTTTAAAATGCACGTAACTCTCGGGGTTGGTGTTTGGGCTGTGTGAGAGCTTACGTGAGTTGTGGCAGAGCTCACGGACACCCCCGAAATCGATCCCAACAATTGGTATCAAAGCACTTTTGTGATCTGGTACCCCGTATAATGAGACCAACAATTGGTATCAGAGCAGGTTGTTCTTGAATAGTGCATTCTTCTTTGAAAAATTTTAAATGGTTTTTAAATTTTGCCTACTCTGATAGTCATTCGAAAGCTTGTCTATGCTATAAAATTTTATGGCTTTCAAAACTCAACTTATATGGATAGGGCAGAAATGTCTATTGAATGCAGAGTAGTTTCTCGAAAGGAAAGTGCAGCAATACCTGATCCGACGAGCTGACAGATTGCACGAGATCTATGGACGCCAAGATCTATAGGTTTGGCAAGGCTATAAACTTAGGAAAAATGGAAGAGATTCTGTAAATTGAATCTTCTATTGCTCCTCTGGTCTAAATAAATGAGAACCTTTGAGTAGCATATATTCTGTCTTCAAAATCTCATGCACTTGTTTTAACAAAATGTTGTCCCTACAAAAATGATTTTGATTTTAAAATAAAAATAACCCCATGCTCTATTTAGGGGGAGTTTTGTTTTAAATATTAATGGGGAGACTTGATTTCGAAACCCTTTTTGATTCCCACAAAAGGGAGAGAAATATTTTTGAAAACATACCTGCATATGTTTATCCAGATTTTGTGTAAATCAAAAAGGGGGAGATTTTTGGATCTATTTTTACAGAGCAGAATCTAAGTTTTGATTGATACAAAATATGTTAATATATTACTAACGGTTTATATGACTTGTGCAGTGCATTTGATTAAGAAGGAAGGAAGATATCCAAACCGGAACAGTTAGGAGACGCCTAAGCTGGTTCGGTTTAAGATCTATGCTGGAACAGTGAGGGACGCCCGAGCTGGTATCATAGAAATCTTCCAGATTGCAAGGAATACCAAGCTTGTTGTTAGGACCGAAAAATAGGAAATTAAATGCAAGCAAGCGCTGCTACTGGTAAATTAAAAACTCAATGCAAACAGATTTCTTTAAACAGAAATCTGTTCGACTGTGCAAGTGTGCAATCTTAAATGTATGCGTGCGTGTTAATATTAAAGTGCATATGTGGAATACTGTAAATAAAAAGAATACAATACACTGATATTTGTTTCTGGAAGTTCGGAGCTCAATCTCCTACATCTCCCCTTCTTCCTTCTTCAGGAAGGTTCCATTAGAAGATGAGTCACCGAGCCTCGCTCCAGGTGAACTAATATCCTTTACACCAGCCCTCGGCTGTGTCACTAACTTGTTTTATGCCTATGTGAGAAAGGCTACAGACACAGAGTTTAACGTCTTCGTGCTTGGAAGGGATCTGATTTTTGTTGTTGATTCACTCGCTAAGCAATTACGCACATCTCTCAAAATATCGTCGAGTGAATCTGTGTGTGACACGCTGCTACACAGGGGACCAGATCTCTATTAACATTCAACCAAAAACAACGCGAGGAAACGCTAACACTGGAAAACAGATCTCTCACGAAAATCAAACAATTCACATCATTACTCGACCAGATCTCACCCGAAACACACGAACTAAAATCTGGACAATTCCAACTAGAGATCTTAATATCCTCCAAATCAGATTTCATCCAAATTCGAAATTTCAAAATCTCAATTCTTAATTCTCGCGACTAATCTAACTCAAATTTCGATTAATCACTAACTAGAAATCTGAATCCTCACAACAACTGTTAGCTTCTATTGTCAGCTGATTCATCTTTTTAACTGCTGAATCCATCTTTTCTTCGCGCTACAGCTGGTTCAATTTTCTTTCTTTGCTAGCATCTGAATTACCCAACGACTGGTTTACTGTAGCTCTCGTCTGGATTGCCTGTTAAGAGTTAAACGACGTCGCTCCATCTCTTGCGCTTCTCTTATCAACTGCTGATATCTTTTGCTCAACTGCTGATTGTGATGACATCACTGCTAACGTCATCATCACTGATCCATCTAGTTGTCTGCGGATATTGCTGACGTCATAGTTGCTGATCATAGCTTCCTCCAATAGAAATGCTGACGTCATCATCGCTGATTCCAGATTCCTCTTCACATCGACGTCTGATTCATTTACGTTTGCGCAACAGCTGATTAACATCTTCTGGACAGCATCTGAATTACATCTTCATGCACCAGCTGGTCCAGATATCAATGTCTGATCAGACTTAACTAAACAACGTCTGATCAGACTCCACTTTGGCTTCCATCAACAGCTGATCCATGTACACCTTAGCGCTTGCAGCTGGTTCATCATCCCCTTAGAGCTCCAGCTGGTTCTTATCGTTCCAGCTGGTTCATTACATTCCAGCTGGTTCAAATTATCTCTCCAGTTGGTCCATCTTCTTCTTAGCGTTCCAGCTGGTCCTTATACACCTAAGTGCTCCAGCTGGTTCAGACTCTTTTAGCGATTATCACAGCTGCTGGTCAAACTTGGCCTCCGCCTAATTACGAACAACTGACTCAACTTTGGACGTCTCCATTGCTAATCCAGTTGCCGTCTAAGTAATAAACCAAAACAGCTGTGAACTTTCCTGATAAGCACTGGTCTTCACGTCTGATTAACATCTGGATCGTTCTATATGGCTCTCCAGCTACTGTCAGGTAACTCATATTTTCCTGCACGCTAATTAGAAACATTAAAAACACAGTAACATGTTTTGTGTAATTCAAAACTCAGATCTGGATCAGTTATCAAGATCCATCACTTGTAACGACCGGACTTTTCTTAAAATAAATTTAAAAGATTGGGGTTCAAATTGAAAGGTCTAAAATTTCAATCTTGATAACATAATGGTCGCTACTAAAATTTCTTGGTTAAATTGCGAATAAACACAATCCGTGAACAATGAAGACAATCAGCTGTGAGGGTAATTGAAAACATGAAACTAGATTCACAGCTGGATGTAATAACAAAGTGCGGAACAACATCTGATAGGAATAAAAACAGGTACTGAATTAGAACCAAAAGCTGATAGAAATCTATTGATTTTAAACGAAACCACAATACACTCTCAAACATGTAGTCTGTACAGATTTCTACAAAACAACTGAACTAGAAATCTGATGCAATACAAAACTATAGCTAAAGTTTCAGTACAACAAAATCTGAATCAGAAAGGAACAAAATCTGATGTCCACGATAAACACATCATCCGATCAGCACTCTCCATCCAGCTCCTTACTGCTGATTACCTGCACTCAATGAAAACTAGTGAGCCTAGAGGCTCAGCAGGTAAAATCTGGTAGTAACGAAATCATGCGATACAAACAATAGAAGCTGATACTATAACTGGAATCTGAATACGCTTAGAATAAATAAGCGATATATGAACAACCGAGGAATCTGAAAGAAACTGAAAGCATAACACATAATCAAATTCTGAAAACATTTTCTTTAAACTTTTTGCAGAGCTGTGATTTAAATCACACTTGCGCTCTTCTTTCATTTTCTGAAATTATGACAAAGACACTTGTACACTTGGTCCAATTCGCTTGATCAAACTCCTGATATCAGTCTTAGCATATAGCTCATGGTGAAGGGGTATACAGATCTGTCAATCCATAATCACTATAACTGGAATCTGAATACGCTTAGAATAAATAAGCGATATATGAACAATCGAGGAATCTGAAAGAAACTGAAAGCATAACACATAATCAAATTCTGAAAACATTTTCTTTAAACTTTTTGCAGAGCTGTGATTTAAATCACACTTGCGCTCTTCTTTCATTTTCTGAAATTATGACAAAGACACTTGTACACTTGGTCCAATTCGCTTGATCAAACTCCTGATATCAGTCTTAGCATATAGCTCATGGTGAAGGGGTATACAGATCTGTCAATCCATAATCCTTATCCTTCCTGGGTGAAAGGGCACACGGTTCGTCAGCCGCGAACTCACCCTTCCTCTGGGGACCATTTGTTGCCAAAGTCATAACTTAAAACTTTTCATAAACATAATCATTTTGCTCTTTCTTTCTTTCGTAAATCTGTTTTCTTCCTTTCTAGTACGATTTACTGGTTTTTGGTTGTTCAATGATGTTCTGGAACACTTCGAGAATTATCTGTAATACTTGCGAAGATGAAAACTGAATAAAAATACTACTTGAATCTGTCAAATGAATCGAATAATTCTTTCGAATTGAAGTGAAAATGAACAAGTAACATCAGATTGAAACAGACGTCACGAGGAAGAGGAAACAATTCAGCTGTAAGGATATCCGCTAACATTGAAACAAATGTGTTAAATGAAACGATGTCGTTAGCGTAAGAAACAGACGTGGCTTGGGATACTGTTTGAATAGTGAACAGTTGTAACTATGAAATAGGATTGGTCAACTCAGCTGTCAACGAATTGATTTGGTCAACTCAGACGTCAACACAACTTAAACAAAGGCTTTCAGGTGTTGAACAAACCAACAGCTGAATACAAACTAAAGTAACAGCTGAATACGAAACAATGCAATAGCTGACAGCATTTGAACAATAACAATGCAACAACTGATGACAAAACAATACAATAGCTGATGGCGAAACAATGCAACTGCTGAAATCTATACTTAGAATATTTTCAACGTACAATATCTGTGGTGGTTTAAGAACCAGACTTCAGACTTAATCATAAGAATCAACATGAATAACGATGGTTTCCTTTGTCTGAAGAAATCAAATATCTCAAGAAATTTCTGAAAATTCATCGAATAAGCTACTTGTAAGCTACTTTGATGAAGTATCTGAAGAATAATCAAGAAACTACTAGACGAACATCATCAAACCATTTTCTAAAACTTCTCTGGATCAAAATACAGTAAACACGTACTTCATATAAAAACAGATCATGAACTTTTCTGGTTTTGAAGAACAGCTGTAGTTATCTTCCATACTTTAAAAATAAAACATCATGCAAACAGAATTGAATATATGCTTTCACTGAGTGAGCAAGAAACAGAGTTTACTTGCCTGGATTCTTTAACACAATCGCAGATGAAGTTTAGCAATTCACGAACACACCGCTTGTCTCCTTCAAAACTTTGAAGCGCTTTTGCTCGGTTTCTTAGAGAGAGCACCGCTTGATTTTGGAAAGTGTTTTTAATTTGCAAATTATGATGCATGATGCGGCTAACACCCTATATATATAAGAATTTAAAATGCCTAGGAAAGAAACACGTTTAATCAGTATGCAAAAGAAATCCTTTAAAAGCGCTACTCTAGTTTAAAAGTAAAATCTGATGCACAAACCGAACTATTTTAGTTGAAAAAGAAGGATTCAATTGGTTTATAGTGATCGACTAAGCAGCTGCTGAAATTGCATTCTAACACTTTGAAATCTAATCATTGAAAAAAAAGTCTGATTGAAGCATTAAGCTAACATCTGAATTCTCAACTTCACGTAAAGGTGACAGCTGATATTATGAAAAGCTGAAAATCAACTCGAATACAATGAAGGTTGATTTCACTTATTCTCAAAATCTGAAATTCAAGTGAAGTTGAACAATATATAGCATTTAAGTGTAATCTCTCAACTCTTAAAATTTCTAATTGTGGATAATAAAATGTCTGGATGTTACAACTCTACCCTCCTTATTAAAATTTCGTCCTCGAAATTTTATTTACTTAAAAAGGTTCGGATAGTTACTCTGCATAACAAAGTCGACTTCTTACGTAGCTTTTCTTTCAATGCAATTTGTCCACTGACTCTTAATCATAGGGATAATTCAATTCTATGATGTCTGGTCCTATTTAAGTTCTTTCACCTGCATTATCTCAGTGAATCGGGAATCTACTTTTGTTCCATACAGAGCTTCGTATGGTGCCGTCTTTATAGAAGCTTGGTATCTATTGCTATAGGTGAATTCGACTGTTGGCAACTTGTCAGGTCCCGTGCTAATCTCACAAGATTAGAGCACAAATAAGCACATAATCACGGAAGCGTAAAACATAGCTTAAAAATTTTTCAAAATAATATGGGCCTGAAATCAAAACATAAATTCAAAATATCAATATTCAAAATACGAGTTGACTCAAACTCATATAAAATAGGTAACGACAATTCTCAATTCAAATACAGATCCCCAATACATAAAAACACGGGGCATCCCCCGGTTCAATACATAGTAAAGGTAGACTGGGACTCAAGGAAGCGGGGATCGACCAGCTGGCGCTCCACTCTGTCCAGTTTGGTTACCTGAAGATCCTGCAAATGGGTAACACAGACCCAAACAACACAAAAGCAGGAAAAGAAATACGAGGTCAAGCCTCAGTACGAAGAGCTATCAAAACAGCTAAACATGCAACATGCTATAATCGATGCCATGAAATGCATGAGGGCTATCAAGGTTGGACAGCTAGACCAGTAAATCAACTGGCAATTCATCTCAGTCGAGCCTCTATACCACGCACGGTGTATCAACCGGGGAAATCATCAGTCCGTGATCTTCAGATCCCGTCAGCCCATCACAGCTCGGTGGTATTCAGACACAACCAATCAGTCGGTCACCACTCCGATGATAGCGTTGGACTTTTCAGGCACATCCCATCAGTCAGCCAGTCGAAACTTGGCTCTCGAATCAGGTCATCAATCAATCTGTCAAACAGGCTCAAGATGTATGCATGTATTCCAATTCAATATTCAATACACAATGCATACAATTCAATACGTGAAAACAGAATGTAAAACTCAATCAATTCACAAGATGTATCACGTAAATCACAGAAGCATATCAACAGATTTCACAACATCAATCACAGCCATGTTCACGCTCAAAGCTGCTAAATCTGCTCAATTCGTACCTCCAACGGCTGATTTCTACCTCAACAGATATAACAAGGAACGGAAATTCCAACCAGCATCAACCAGCTTTCACCTGGCTCCTTCAACCACGGCAGAAGCTATCCTGAATCTCAAATCTGTTAAGGAAACTCACTCAGTTCATATCTAACTCGAATTCGGTTCTACCTCTAAACAAAGTACTAACAGTCCATACTAAGCTTAGAACAGTAGGAATTCCTTACCCAGAAGCTGAAACCAGCGGAATAACTATCAAATTCCACTATACGAAGGAACCAGCAACTTCCCGATCCTCTTCAAGGTCGTTCGACAGCCTCAACTTGGTAACAATCGGAAAATCAACTCACAAGGAACCCAACGCCACCAAAATCATCGAAAACAACGGCTGGAATCGACAGAATTCTAGGGAAGAAACGTTCGGGTGAACAGTAGCTAGAACGAGGGTTTGAAATTGGAGATGAGAAATATCGGGTTCAGAATAATTCTAAGTGTCGATCAACACTTATCCATATATCTCTCAATCTGTGAGGAATCAGATTTCTATAATTGTGATTTATCTGACTTTAAGGTTATATTAATCACGAGAATTAAGATTTTCGAATTCTGAAAATTCGAATTTTAAGTGAAATCTGATTTGAGAAATTCAGATCTCTCGTAGAGCATTTCATATTCCTAGTCGTTATCGGGTGAGATCTGGTCATGATTTGGAGTTGAAATGATGAAGTTTCAATAGAAATCTGGTTTCCTGCATGTTAGCGTGTGTTGCTGCGAATTTTGGTGATACGGCGTTGTTCGGATGAAGTCTGGATGGTCGAGAGTGGCGCGAGCATGAAGAGCTTGCGTTTCATGAGTTCCAGACGTCAGTGCTGGTCAACGACACCTGTAGCGGGTGATCGCTGGTTCGAGTGATCGTAGGTTTGTTAGCACGTTCATAGGAGAGATCTGGTTTCGTTGTATTGAGTGCTGAGATCTGTTTTATTTGAAAAGCTGTCGTTCCTGTAAGTTGCTGCGACGTCGTTTAGTTTTATGCGCCTGCGTGTTTTGTTAGCGATGAAATCTGGCGGGTTTGAGTGATGAATTGTGAAATCTGTTTGGTCTTGGAGCAACTTCGTGTTGGGATTGTGAGGGCTGTTTAGCGAAAGCGAGCGCTTCTTGTGGAATCTGTTGTGTATTGCGTTGCGTTGAGAAGGCTTGAAATATGTTTTTGTCGGTGGATATTTTAGCAGATTTCTCTCGTGTATAGATAAGAAGCGTGGCCTTCAATTATTAGATCAGACTCCATACTTAGCAAATTTTCCTCCCGAATTTCGTTCCTTTCCAAACCCTCGGGTTACTGTTCAACGATAGCTTCTCCGGCGATTTCCCGTTGATTCCGGCCACCGTTTTAAGTGTTCAAGGTAGCGTTGGAATCCTCTCGAAGAGCTCCTTCTTTTCCTACCAATCTTGGAGGCTGTAGTGAGCTGGAACGAGAACGCGAAGCTTCTGATTTTGGCAATAGATTAGGCTGTAGTGAGCTGGAACGAGAACGCGTAAGCTTCTGATTTTGGCAATAGATTTGTGCATGCAGGTAGCGTTCGATTTTTAGTTGTTGGAAATCTTGTTCCTAGCTTTGTTTAAGCTTCCTATTAAGTTGTTTGGGTAGGATTGAACCCTGGCTTGGGTTTTGAAATTCCAGCCGTGAGCTTTTGGTAGTGGCCGTGAGTTTGAGGTAGCATTCTCCTGATTTCTGTTATGCTTGTGCTTCCAGGCTTCGATTGTTGAATTGCTGGAAATCAGAATTGTGCAGGCCGTATCTTGCTGTGTTGCTTTGAGGTAGATTTGAGCAGGAAGGTATGAATGGAGCATACCTTAATAGCTTGAAGCGTGAACATGACTGTATTTCTTGTTATGAATTGGCCTGATTTGATGAATTTACGTGGAGCAGTTTGTTGAATTGATTGAGTTACATTCTGTTTTACGTAATTGTATGCATTGTGCATTTGATATTGATTGGCATACATGCATACATCTTGAGCCTGATTGACAGATTGATTGACGACCTGATTAAGAGCCACGTTGCGACTGGCCGACTGAGTTGTCGTGCCTGAAAAGTCCAACGCTATCATCGGAGTGGTGACGACTGGATTCGAGTGTCAACCACCGAACTGTGATGGGTTGATGGACCCTGAAGATCACGGACCGATGATTTCCACCGGCTGACTTGCTGTGCGTGGTATAGAGGCTCGACTGATTGATTGCCAGTTGACTTGTCTAGCTATCCGATATTTGATAGCCCTCATGCATTCATAGCATTGATTTATGGTCTTTTGCATGTTTAGCTGTTTTGATGGCTCTTCGTACTGAGGCTTGACTTCGTATTTTTTTTCCTGCTTTTGTGTCTTGGGTCTGTGTTGTCCATTTGCAGGATCATCAGGTAACCAAGATGGACAGAGTGGAGGTTCTGCTGGTCGATCCCCGTTCCCTTGAGTCCCAGTCTATTTTATTATGTATTGAACCGGGGGATGTCCCGTGTTTCTATGTATTGGGAATATGTATTTGATTTGAGATTTATTGTTACCTGGTTTGTATGAGTTTGATTTTAACTCGTATTTTGAGTATTGCTATTTCGAATGAATGTTGGTAGTTCAGACCCCAAACTAATTCGAAAATTTTTTAAGCCCGGTTTTATGCTTCCGTGATTATGTGCTTTAATTGTGCTATTTTATTGAGTAATTAGCACGGGGCCTGACAGTTTTGGTATCATAGATTAAACTGGGATAAGGTCGATTTCCTTCGATCACACTCGAGTCTAGGCACAGAGTTTTGATTTGATTTTTGATTGACTCTGTGACTTATGTGATCTTTATCTGTCTATGTGATATATCTGCTGTGAAATATTACCTCTAGACTTGTTTAGATGCCGCCGAGAAGAGGAAGAGGTAGGACGACTAGACGTGCTGAGGAGGAGTCTAGGGCTGGCAGTGATGATGACTTTCAGCAGGTTGAGAACGTTACTAGACAAATAGGCGAGATGGAATTAGTATTAGCACGATTTCAGCGGACGAACCCTGCGATGTTTTCTGCTGCCGAGGGTGGTGCGATGGCTGAGGCTTGGTTAGTTTAGATGGAGTAGTTGTTCGATACTCTAGAGTATGCTCCCGAGAATAGACTGAAGCTGGCAGTGCTGCAGCTGAGAGATGTTGCGCAGCGCTGGTGGAGGGGTACTTCTCGTATCCTCCGTGATAGTGGGGCCGTGATCACCTGGGAGAGCTTCTGTGAGGCGTTCAGATAGGAGTATACCCCGGATTCCTACTGCAACAGCCGGGAGCGAGAGTTTGACAATTTGAGGCAGGGTAACCTGCGAGTGGCGGAGTATGCCCGACAGTTTTCTGCGCTTTTGATGTATGTGCCACACGTTGCCAACCAGGAGAGAACAAAGAGGAACAAGTTTTTGAAGGGTTTGAGGCCCGATCTATACCGGATGATTTTTTCTGGTTCGCCTGCGACCTATATTGATGCGGTGAACCGAGCGGTAGACATTGAGAGGAGTTTTTATGGAGGTGGAAGCTCCAATTCAGCCGACTTCAGGACGCACATATCAGCCTATTGAGGATGCGTCGCAATCTTTTTATTCTCCTCAGGGGTCACATTAGCAGCAGTCAAATCGCCAAAGGTTTTGACCTCGAGGGAAACAGTTCAAGAAGAAGGCGGATTCGAGTTCTTTTGGTTCTGCGAGTTCTTGTTCTGGTAGTGGTTCTGGCAGCAGTGCTAGTGGCATGTCTTGTGTACAGTGCGGAGGAAGGCATCCGACTTCACAGTGTCGTGGAGTTCAGGGGTCCTGCCGTAACTGCGGACAGCCAGGACACTTTGTGAGAGTGTGTCCTTTGTTGAGGGGTCAGACTTTTATTCCTTCTCAGCAATGTTCGGCTGGTGGTTCTTCTCAGAGACCGCAGTTTCCTGCCCCTATCCAGCGCTCTGAGGCGTTCAGATAGGAGTATACCCCGGATTCCTACTGCAACAGCCGGGAGCGAGAGTTTGACAATTTGAGGCAGGGTAACCTGCGAGTGGCGGAGTATGCCCGACAGTTTTCTGCGCTTTTGATGTATGTGCCACACGTTGCCAACCAGGAGAGAACAAAGAGGAACAAGTTTTTGAAGGGTTTGAGGCCCGATCTATACCGGATGATTTTTTCTGGTTCACCTGCGACCTATATTGATGCGGTGAACCGAGCGGTAGACATTGAGAGGAGTTTGATGGAGGTGGAAGCTCCAATTCAGCCGACTTCAGGACGCACCTATCAGCCTATTGAGGATGCGTCGCAATATTTTTATTCTCCTCAGGGGTCACATTAGCAGCAGTCAAATCGCCAAAGGTTTCGACCTCGAGGGAAACAGTTCAAGAAGAAGGCGGATTCGAGTTCTTTTGGTTCTGCGAGTTCTTGTTCTGGTAGTGGTTGTGGCAGTAGTGCTAGTGGCATGTCTTGTGTACAGTGCGGAGGAAGGCATCCGACTTCACAGTGTCGTGGAGTTCAGGGGTCCTGCCGTAACTGCGGACAGCCAGGACACTTTGTGAGAGTGTGTCCTTTGTTGAGGGGTCAGAATTTGATTCCTTCTCAGCAATGTTCGGCTGGTGGTTCTTCTCAGAGACCGCAGTTTCCTGCCCCTATCCAGCACTCTGGATTTCAGCCTAGTGGACCGTCTAGGTTTGGAGCACCTCAGAGACCTCAGTTCCAGATTCCCCAGCAGGCTCAGGCGAACGCTTTGACGAGAGAGCAGGCTGAGGAGACACCTGCCATAGTGATCGCAGGTACATGATCTATTTTTGATTATCCTGCGAGAGTTTTATTTGACACTGTTGCATCACACTTTTTTATTTCTGAGATGTTTGTTTGTGAACATGGGTTGAGTGCTTCCCCATTGTGTGATGTTGTTTCCGTGTCTACCCCTGCTGGTGTGAGTCTGTGGTCTCGTGAAGTGGTATTGGATTGTTTGCTTCGATTTGATGAGCACGTGTTGGTGTCCAGTCTGATTGTTTTGGGAATCCAAGATTTTGATTGCATCTTGGGGATGGACGTATTGTCTGGTTATAAGGCTACCGTTGACTGTTTTCATGGTGTGATGAGATTTCGCCCTGATTCGGGTGAGAAGTGGGAGTTCTACGGTGCTGATTCGCGCTTGAAGATCCCACTGGTGTCCGCCATGGAGATGTTTAGCCTGCTATCGTTGGATAATGCGGGATTCATGATTTACGCGCTTGACATTTCCCAAGAGCAGCGATTGGATTTGAAATACATCCCGATTGTTCGAGAGTTTCCCGATGTTTTCCCAGCAGAGATTCCTGGATTCCCTACAAGGCGTGAGATCGACTTCAGAACGAGTTGGTGCCCGGTACCTCCCCGATTTCTAGAGCTCCGTATCGGTTGGCGCCCACAGAGTTGAAAGAGCTGAAGGATCAGCTGAGAGATCTCTTGGAGAAAGGCTTCATCAGACCGAGTATGTCGCCTTGGGGAGCTCCGATTCTTTTTGTAAAGAAGAAGGATGGTTCTATGAGGATGTGCATGGATTTCTGACAGTTGAATAAAGCGACGGTGAAGAACAAGTTTCCTTGCCGAGGATTAATGACTTGTTCGATCAGTTGCAAGGATCGGTCGTATAGACGAAGGATTGATTTTCGCTCAGGTTATCACCAGTTGCGGATTAGAGACGCTGACGTGGCGAAGACAGCTTTCCAGGCTCGATATGGGTCATTAGAGTTTCTAGTCATGTCGTTTGGGCTGACGAATGGCCCAGCTGTTTTCATGGATTTGATGAATCGCGTCTTCAGAGAGTACATCGATCGATTCGTGATCGTCGTCATAGATGACATCCTGGTGTATTAGAAGAGCTTGAGAGAGCATCAAGAGCATCTTAGACTGGTGTTGCAGAGATTGAGAGACTCGCAGCTCTATGCCAAGTTCAGCAAGTGTGAATTTTGGCTTGATCGGATTATCTTTTTGGGTCACGTGATCTCAGCGCAAGGGATTTCCATGGATCCGAGTAAGGTCGAAGCAGTGTTGAACAGGGAGAGACCTAGGAACGTTTCCGAGATCCGTAGTTTCTTGGGATTGGCTGGCTATTACAGGCGTTTCATCGAGAATTTCTCTTCGATAGCCATGCCTATGATGCAGTTGACTCAGAAGGGTAAGAGATTTGTGTGGACTGATGAGTGCGAGTACAGTTTTCAGACGTTGAAGGAGAAGTTGACTACTGCTCCTGTTTTGGCTCTACCGTCTGGATCTGGAGGATTCGTGGTGTGCTCCGATGCTTCTCTCAATGGTTTAGGGTGTGTCCTGATGCAGAACGGGTACGTGATTGCATATGCGTCTCGACAGTTGAAGCCTCACGAGACGAGGTACCATGTTCATGATTTGGAGTTGGCTGCGATAGTGTTTGCCATGAAGATTTGGCGGCATTATTGGTATGGTGAAGAATTTGTGGTATACACCGACCACAAGAGCCTGAAATATATCTTCATGCAGTCTGATTTGAACATGAGGCAACGACGATGGATGGAGTTGCTCAAGGACTTTAACTGTGAGATTCAGTATCAGCCTGGGCGGATGAACTCGGTTGCCGATGCCTTGAGTAGGAAGACCCAGCCTGCAATGCTTTCTTCTTTGAGTGTCTCTAAAGTCTATGAGCAGTTGAGTACTTCTGGTTGGCGTTTCTAGCCGGGTGATCAGTACATTATGGTTTCTTCGATTCAGGTAGAACCGCAGATTATGAATGACATCAGGGAGGCGCAGAGGACTGATCCATATATCCATGAGTTGAGGATTAAGGCCCAGAATGGTCAGTCTGATGATTTCTCTGTTTCTTTGGATGGATGTCTGAGATTCGAGGGAGATTAGTGGTTCCAAACCTGATTGATTTGAAGGAGACCATCATGAACGAAGCGCATTGTAGTCGGTACAGTGTGCATCCGGGCGAGAGGAAGATGTACCATGCCTTGAAGTCTCACTACTGGTGGGCAGGTATGAAAAGCGACATCTCCGATTTTGTTGCTAGATGTCTGAATTGCCAATAGGTCAAGGCTGAGAGAATGAGACCTGGTGGTTTACTGCAGAGTTTAGAGGTGCCCCAATGGAATTGGGAGCACATCACCATGGATTTTGTGACTCATCTACCTCGATCGAGTAAGGGATGTGATGCGATTTGGGTGGTGATTGATAGACTTTCGAAGTCTGCCCATTTTATTCCCTATGATGTGAGGTGCTCAATGAATAAAATGGCGAAGTTGTACATCGACCATGTGGTTAGATGGCATGGAGTTCCGGTTTCGATAGTGTATGATAGAGATCCGAGGTTCACCTCTCGATTTTGGAAGAGTTTGCAGGCAGCGATGGGTTCGAGATTGGCTATGAGTACAGTCTATCACCCACAGACAGACTGACTGTCTGAGTGGACTATCCAGACTTTAGAGGATATGCTGCGTGCAATTGTGATGGATTTCAGCGGTGGCTGGCAGGATTCATTGTCCTTGATTGAATTTTTGCATAACAACAGCTACCAGGTGACTATCGAAATGGCTCCATTTGAGGCGTGGTATGGTCGAAAGTGAAGATCTCCGATTTGTTGGGAAGAAGTTGGTGAGAGACAGCTTTCTACCCCTGAATTTGTTCAGCACATGAAGGATCAGATTGACCTGATTCGGAGTAGAATGAAAGCTTCTCAAGACCGTTTCTCCAGCTATGCTAATAGAAGACGTCGACCGTTAGAGTGTGAGGTTGGCGATCGTGTGTTTCTCAAGATTTCTCCTTTCAAAAGCGTTATGCGATTTAGATTTAAAGGCAAATTGGCTCCCAGATTCGTTGGTCCCTTTATAATTCCGTTGGTGATGGTCCAATGGAGTAAGCATGGCCGAGAAGAAGCAACCTGGGAAGTTGAGGAGAAGATGAGACAGGACTGGCCTCTTCTGTTTGAGCACTAATCGTGAGAATTTTTCCAGGTAAATTTCTGGTTTTTGCTTCGAATTTGAGTAGCTGTTTTTGTGTTGATTTGAATGCTTGATTGTTTCTGCCCTGGTTTGCCTTTGATTTCGAGGACGAAATCTCTTAAGGTGGGGAGAATGTGAGGAATCAGATTTCTATAATTGTGATTTATCAGATTTTAAGGTTAGATTAATCACGAGAATTAAGATTTTCGAATTCTGAAATTTCGAATTTTTGGTGAAATCTGATTTGAGAAATTCAGATCTCTCATAGAGCATTTTAGATTCCTAGTCGCAGGAATTATCGGGTGAGATCTGGTCGTGATTTGGAGTTGAAATGATGAAGTTACAATAGAAATCTGGTTTCCTGCGTGTTAGCGTGTGTTGCCGCGAATTTTGGTGATACGGTGTCGTTCGGATGAAGTCTGGATGGTCGAGAGTGAAGCGCTTGCGTTTCGTGAGTTCCAGACGTCAGCGCTGGTCAACGACATTGTAGTGGGTGATCGCTGGTTCGAGTGATCGCTGGTTTGTTAGCGCGTTCATAGGAGAGATCTGGTTTCGTTGTATTGAGCGCTGAGATCTATTTTATTTGAAACGCTATGGTTCCTGTAAGTTGCTGCGACGTCGTTTAATTTAATGCGCCTGCGTGTTTTGTTAGCGATGAAATCTGGCGGGTTTGAGTGATGAATTGTGAAATCTGTTTGGTCTTGGAGCGACGTCGTGTTGGGATTGTGAGCGCTGTTTAGCGAAAGCGAGCGCTGCTTGTGGAATCTGTTGTGTTTTGCGTTGCGTTGAGAAGGCTTGAAATATGTTTTTGTCGGTGAATATTTTAGCAGATTTCTCTCGCGTATAGATAAGAAGCGTGCCCTTCAATTATTAGTACTTAGCAAATTTTCCTCCCGACTTTCGCTCTTTTCCAAACCCTCGGGTTAATGTATACCGATAGCTTCTCCGACGATTTTCCGTTGATTCCGGCCACCATTTTTCGTGTTCGAGGTAGCGTTGGAATCCTCTCGAAGAGCTCTTTCTTTTCCTACCAATCTTGGAGGTTGTATTGAGCTGGTACGAGAACGCAAAGCTGCTGATTTTGGCAGTAGATTTGTGCGTGCAGGTAGCGTTCGATTTTTAGTTGTTGGAAATCTTGTTCCTAGCTTTGTTTTAAGCTTCCTGTTAAGTTTTTTGGGTAGGATTGAACGCTGGCTTGGGTTTATGAAATTCCAGCCATGAGCTTTTGGTAGTGACCGTGAGTTTGAGGTAGCATTCTCCTGATTTCTGTTATGCGTGTGCTTCCAGGCTTCGATTGTTGAATTGCTGGAAATCAGAATTGTGTAGGCCGTATCTTGCTGTGTTTCTTTGAGGTAGATTTGAGCAGGAAGGTACGAATGGAGCAGACCTTAATAGCTTGAAGCTTGAACATGGCTGTATTTCTTGTTATGAAATCTGTTGGCCTGATTCGGTGAATTTACGTGGAGCAGTTTGTTGAATTTATTGAGTTACATTATGTTTTACGTATTGAATTGTATGCATTGTGAATTTGATATGATTGGCATACATGCATACATCTTGAGCCTGATTGACAGATTGATTTACGACCTGATTAAGAGCCACGTTGCGACTGGCCGACTGAGTTGTCGTGCCTGAAAAGTCCAACGCTATCATCGGAGTGGTGACGATCGGATTCGAGTGTCTACCACCGAGCTGTGATGGGTTGATGGACCCTGAAAATCACGGACCGATGATTTCCACCGGCTGACTTGCTGTGCGTGGTATAGAGGCTCGACTGATTGATTGTCAGTTGACTTACTGGTCTAGCTATCCGATATTTGATAGCCCTCATGCATTCATAGCATTGATTTATAGCATGTTGCATGTTTAGCTGTTTTGATGGCTCTTCGTACTGAGGCTTGACCTCGTATTTTTGTTTTCCTGCTTTTGTGTCTTGGGTCTGTGTTGCCCATTTGCAGGATCATCAGGTAACCAATCTGGACAGAGTGGAGGTTCAGCTGGTCGATCCCCGTTCCCTTGCGTCCCAGTCTATTTTATTATGTATTGAACCGGGGGATGTCCCGTGTTTCTATGTATTGGGAATCTGTATTTGATTTGAGATTTATTTTTACCTGGTTTGTATGAGTTTGATTTTAACTCGTATTTTGAGTATTGCTATTTTTAATGAATGTTGGTAGTTTAGACTCCAAACTAATTCAAAAAATTTTTAAGCCCGTTTTTATGCTTCCGTGATAATGTGCTTTAATTGTGCTATTTTATTGAATAAATTAGCACGGGGCCTGACTCAATCCACCAGCTACTGCTCACCAAAGTCAGCAGAGATCGAAACAGTAGGTATCTTACAACAGAAACCAACGGTTGCTCACAATAGATATCAGCTCTTCCTCTCGACGAAACCAGCAGCAACCATCAGACGTCGTATTCTCAAAAGAACATCAAAACGACGCCGCATCAACTAATCAAAATGACACTGCATCGCTCCAGCAGCTAACAACAGATTCCTTGCAAAACAACCAGCAGCTGGTCGCGCTAAACAACTCAAAACAACGACGTACAGGACACGTCATCATCACTGCCAACAGCTGGTCACAAAGCGTTACACCCAAAACGCTGCGTTTCAACTTATCAAAACGACGTTGCGTTGCTCCCACGACTGGTTCCTCAAACCAGCAGCTGGTCATTCAGCTGGGACAATTCCTCACAACGCAACAGCTGATAGCGCTACAATCCAGCAGTCAACACCAAAAGGTTGACCAACACGTGTCGCTTTCTCGTTAATCCTCGCACCCACGCAACTGCTGCCAGCAGATACCTCTTCAAGCGCAACTACTGAAAAGCGAAACGACGACGCATCACTCACTCGCTACAGTAGAAATCTGAAATGCGCTACGTCTGATTTCCTCATATTAGTGCTACGTCTGGTTCTACGAAACGACAGCGTATTACTACTACGCCACCAACAGCTGATAACAGACTTCATCAACTCGCGCAACTGCTGAATTCTACTGGAATCAAATTCATTTCGCAAAACCCTCAAAATTCACTCGCTTGATCCCAAATCAATTTAATAATTACTAATCTAAAATCTGATTCCTCACAGAACTTATCGCTAAAATGAAATCAGGCGTAACAAGATGAAACAGTACTTGGAAACAAGACAGATATTTACTGTAGAAACAGATTTCTCAAACTGGGCGTTATCGCTAACGTTGAAACAGTTGTAAGGAAAGAAACAATCGTTAGCGTAAGGAAACAGATGTATGAATAGTCGCTAACTGAAATAAAAACAGACGTGACTTTGGAACAGTAGTAATATCGAGCATCAGCTATCGTTATAGGAATAATGTTTAGAAATGAACAGGTAATAGCTGATTGAATATATACTAAAAGTGTGACGCCCAAACCCACGGGGTCATGAAATTGGGGTGAAATAAAATTTTAGAATAAAATGAAGGGCTGAAAGACAATTTGTTATAAGCTGTATTCCTTATAACTTAGAAAAATAATGAAACACAAACACAAGATGACAGGCGAGTACATAAGCGGCGCCAACTACTGAAAATTTACGGAAAACAGATTCTATTATATATTGCAATTGCGGTTTTACAACAGCTGTCATTCTACCTGAATTACTACTGTTGTAACTGATTTAATAGAGACGTCTAAAAATGAAAGACTACATCAGCTATGACACGGAAAATGTTGGCCGTCGATAAACACAACACTACCCAGCAGCTGGTTCAGGATTCACCTCCCATTCACTCCTTAGCTGTCGTACCTGCACCATTTTAAAAGGTAATGAGCCTAGGGGCTCAGCAAGTAAAATCTGAGTAATAACAATTTCATTTACCGCAAGCAGACATCTTATCATACAATACTGAGTTCAAGGAACATCAATACTTAAACATTCATTCGTAAACATTTCTTAAACATTTCTTTCTTTCATAAACTTGGATATGGGGATAACAGCCCAGATCTCATCCTTATCATTTTCTTTTGATTTATGGCTTAGAAGCTCTCCTCAGGTCCGTGTTGCACTTTGATCAAAATGACTTCCGATATCAGTTTTGGAATATAGCTCATATGAAAGGGCAGTCGACATCTGAACGACTACTCACCCTTCTCCTTGTGACCGTCTGTTATCTATGCCATAAATCTTAAAATAAACTTTTGTTCCTTTAACTCTCATCTTTTCTTTGAAATTATCTTAAAACATCATCGGGTTCCTTCATTTAAAAACTTGCTTCCATTTTAAAACTTTACTGAGTATCGAATTCGACTATTGGGAACTTTTCGCTGAAATGAAATCAGAGGTGGTAAAATGGAACAGTACTTGGTAACAAAACAGATCTTTACTGTTCACGGTTATCGCTAAAATGAATCAGGTTTTGCTAAGGGAAACAATATCGTTAGCGTAAAACAGCTGCAAGGACACTCGCTAACATTGAAACAAGTGTGTTAAATGAAATGATGTCGTTAGCGTAAGAAACAGACGTGGCTTGGGATACCATTTGAATAGTGAACAGCTGTAACTATGAAATAGGATTGGTCAACTCAGCTGTCAACGAATTGATTTGGTCAACTCAGACGTCAACACAACTTAAACAAAGGCTTTCAGGTGTTGAACAAACCAACAACTGAATACAAACTAAAGCAACAGTTGAATACACCTAACGCAACAGCTGGTTACGAACAAATGCAACAGCTGAAATGTAACTGCTGAATTTAAATATCAAATTCAATCGCTGACATAGGAAACAAAATCTGAATAAGAACTTGGTGTTGCAACATCAAACGACAGCTACGCTATCAGCTGTTGCCTATCAAACTAGACTTTATACTGATTCGACCAACAACATCCGATTACATAGCGTCAAATTCAAATGTTACCATTCACCAGAAGAAAGAACATTCATGAACTTAATTGAATCAAACTCGAACTCCTTAGTATTTTAAAACATCAATAACTTTATGGAAAAACTTGGAAGCAGTAAAACATCATTTTGAACCCAATCTTTCTTTCCTTGAACATGCGTAAATCATTTTAAACATGAACTTCAACATATATTAAACATACAGGCAAGCAGATCCATAAAATGAATAAAATCAATATATGCTTTAAATGGTGTAGCAAAGGATCAGCTTTTACTTGCCTTAAAACGAAGCCTTACAACCACAATCGATTCCTGCAGAAATCTTCTCCTTGAACAACACAACAAGCTTCTCTGTAAATTATGTTTAGAAGAACACGAAAGAGTTTTCTGATACAAGTGAAAATAAACTTTGCTTTCAAAACAGGTATTTATATGGAAGGGATTAGTGGCAAGGTGCTGCGTTCTTCAAGCATGACACACCTCGTTTAAATTATAAATTTGGTAAAATTCCCTTCACATCATTTTAATTTGTAATACACCAAACCCTTTTCAAAAGAAATCATTTGTCCTCCTAAAAATCATTTTCCAACCAAGTTAAAAACCCGCTCATGTGTCGCCCTTGGAGTCATCTGCTGAAACCAGCTGCATCGCTTCTCATTTTCTGAAATCAATGAAATCATCTTTTGCCAACAATTAAATTGTCATTTTGGCCCAATGAAAATAAACAAGATTCATGTATGTAATCCTATGGATTTTGGGGCGTTACAAAAAGTAACAGCTGAAATGGAAACCACTGATTTAAAAATGAAATTCAGCCGTTGGAAGAAATTACGTTGTTACCATGGGAACCAAAATCTGACTATAACTCGGTGTTGCAACATCAAAACGACAGCTACGCTATCAGTGTTGCCTATCAAACCAGACTTTATACTTATTCGACTAGCAACATCCGATTACATAGCGTCAAATTCAGATGTTACCATTCACCAAAAGGAAAAACATGAACAACACTGGAGCTCCTCATGGCGAAGGGCTGGGTCTGATGAAACCTTTACCCAATAAATATTAGATCTATTCTTTCATTTCCTTAGAGGCGAGTATGAAATATCTTCGGGAAAGACATCTAAAAATTCCTTTATAACTTCTACATCCTCCAATCTAATTTCCTTATCTATTCTATCGATAAAGCACTTACTAAAAATCCTTGACATCCGTTTCTTAAACACATCTGCTTAAAATTTATAACAACTTCATACTTGGTTAACCAACCTATTCCCAAAATAAAATTAAACTTAAGCATTGGCAACACTATCAAATCTGCATAGACAATATTTCCCTGCAGCTTAAGTTCTATATTTCGAATAACAAGATTGGTTACTGTACTTTCTCCCGAAGGAATCTAAACACAATACTCTACTTCTACTTCTACTTCTTATAGTTTAATTAACAATTTCTTAGAAAAATCTATCTGATACAAAAAAATGAGTTGCACCATAATCTAACAATGCTATCGTAGACATATTGGCGACAGAAATCTTACCAGTCACTACCGTGGTATCTGCTGGAGCTTCTTCAGCTGTCATAATATAAGCCCTACTAGTGATGAGTGATCGCTTCTGGGGACACTCCCTAGAAATATGGCCTGGCTTACCACAAGTATAACACACCTTCTGGCCAAACAGACACTGGCCCGCGTGGTTCTTCTTACAAGTAGGACATGGCGGCCTATTCCCTTGATTAGGAACAGTAGAGATAGGTTGAGCAGCGATTGGTCCTTTTTCTATAGACCCTTGCTGGTTATTGTTTGGTTTCTTATTTTTCCTACGGTCCATCTGTTGGAAAGCTTGTCTTTTCAACTGTCTCTCTTCTTTGATTGCTTTCCAGTCTTGTTCTGCCCGTAGGGCCTTATTCACCGCTGCTCTATAATCTTCAGGTTCTGCTAATCTAACATCATGCTTAATCATCGTCTTCAACCCATTAACAAAATGTTGAAGTTTAACATTTGCATTTTTCCCAATTAGAGGAACAAAATAGCATCCCCATTCAAATTTGCGGATGTAATCCCGCATAGGCATCCCTTCCTGCTTAAGGGTTAAAAACTCACTCTGCAGTTGTTGTCTTACGTCTACCGTAAAGTATTGTTCATATAATACCTTCTTAAATTATTCTCAGGTGAGTATATCTAAGTCAACAGTTAACTTGGCCCCTTCCCACTATATCATAGCGTCTCCTCTCAACATGTAAATCGCACACCTAGGCCATTCTAGTTCCGTCAGTTGTAAATATTCAAAAATCACTTCCATAGACTTGATATAGCTTTCTGCTATAAGAGGATCAGTAGTACCAGAAAACTCCTGAGGTCTCTATCTCCTGAACCTCTCCTGAGGATCCTCTTGGCTGACTAATCTCCCCGATGATTGACCATTCCCTTGAGTGGTTTGGTCGACTAACGCTCTAACAGTTGAGCCATACTAGTTAAAACAGGGTTCTTGCCTTCCGTCTCACTATTTTCTTCTAAGATACCTCTTCATCCTCTACCTCGTCCTGCCATAATCTGTAAGGGTAGCCCAAATCCATGACAATTCTATTATGAGAGATTACTTTATGCTAGAACATAAAATAACTTACAAATTTAGAAGCAGCTGGAGAGATCCTTTCAGACTGGAAGTTTGTTTATCTCAAGGACCATGCTCCAACTGTAACGACCAGACTTTTCTTAAAAGAAATTTAAAAGATTGGGGTTGAAATTGAAAGGTCTAAAATTTCAATCATGATAACATAATGGTCGCTACTAAAATTTCTGGGTTAAATTGCGAATAAACACAATTCGTGAACAATGAAGACAATCAGCTATGAGGGTAAATGAAAACGCGGAACTAGATGCACAGCTGGATGTAATAACAAAGTGCGGAACAACATCTGATATGAATAAAAACAGGTGCTGAATTAGAACCAAAAGCTGATAGAAATCTGTTGATTTTAAACGAAACCACAATACACTCTCAAACATGTAGTCTGGACAGATTTCTACAAAACAACTGAACTAGAAATCTGATGCAATACAAAACTATAGCTAAAGTATCTGTACAACAAAATCTGAATCAGAAAGGAACAAATCTGATGTCCACGATAAACACATCATTCGATCAGCACTCTCCATCCATCTCCTTACTGCTGATTACCTGCACTCAATGAAAACTAGTGAGCCTAGGGGCTCAGCAGGTAAAATCTGGAAGTAACGAAATCATGCGATACAAACAATAGAAGATGATACTATAACTGGAATCTGAATACGCTTAGAATAAATAAGCGATATATGAACAACTGAGGAATCTGAAAGAAACTGAAAGCATAACACATAATCAAATTCTGAAAACTTTTTCTTTTGTACATCCTCCTGCCTCCTGGATGCACACTGAATCTACTTCTATGAGCCTCATTCAATATAGGCTGTTTTAATTTTTGCTATATCTGGGACAACCAGTCAACTATTTTCATACAAAACATCATCCGTGTTCACTTTATACTCCGACTGATGTCCAGATTTAATCATTTCAACCGACTTCCAAATGCTCTGATCTCTCTTTTGTGCATCCTATATTCGAATCAATAACTCAGGTTCAGCACCTATGGCACAAATTCTCATTGGCTTTCTCGCTATTTCAAATAAATATCCCGATCCTTGGTGAGAAGTATCGCAATACACTGTAAAACCACCAGTACCCGAAGGGATTGTCAAAATTGGTGCTGTGTTTAACCTCTTTTTCAATTCAAGAAAAATGTTTTCACATGCTTCTGACCAAACGAACGGTGCATTCTTCGGTGTCAATTGAGTTATAGGCTTTGCAATATTCGAAAAATCCTGAATAAAACGACAATAATATCCTGCAAGACCCATAAAACTTCGAATTTCTGGCACAGATTTCGGTCTAGACCAATTAATCACAGTTTCAATCTTGCTGGGATCAACTGATACCATCTCCAGAAATAATATGGCCAAGAAAGACCACCCTTTGTAACCAAAATTTCACACTTTGACAGTTTAGCATACAATTTCTCATCTCGCATAGTTTGCAAAACTGTTCTCAAGTGGTTAGCATGATCACTTAGATT
>KV016753.1:11354-30007 GCA_001598015.1 Dorcoceras hygrometricum
TCGCAAGGTGGGCCTAGGAACAAGCGGCCGAACTTCAACAACCGCGGCTCAGCTCCTACACAGAATAACCAGGCATTGCCCATTTTCTCCACCTGCGGCCAACGTCATCCTGGAGACTGTCGCAAGCAGAGCGGTGCATGCTTCAAGTGTGGAAAACCACCGAATTGTGAATTTTCCGGAAAACCAAGGTCCAAAGGTTGGATCAAGCAATACAGCTCCGAACAAGCCAAAGCCCCGAGAGGACAAGCCCAACGCTCGCGTGTTCGCAATGACACTGGAGCAAGCTGAAGACGCCAGCGACGTGGTGGCAGGTACCATTTCTATCAACAAGCTGCCTGCTTATGTGTTGTTTGATTGTGGTGCTACGCATTCGTTCGTGTCTAGGAGGTTTGCTAAGAAGTTAGGGTTAGAGCCTGAAATGCTAACTGAACCCTATAGAGTAGCAACTCCTACCAATACTACCATCGAAACACATAAACTCCATCGAAACTGCGAGTTATTGATCAGCGATAGTCCATTCTTTGCAAACTTGATACAACTCAACATGGTCGAGTTCGATGCCATCTTAGGAATGGATTGGCTATCTAAGCACCATGCACTAGTAGATAGCCGAGGTAAGAGCGTGAGGCTCCAAACCCTCGATCGAGAAGAGTTGGTATATCATGGCAAGAACAAGGAGCGAAAGTACCTACTTTCTGCGGCCCAGGCATGGACAGCCATGAAAACCGGAGTAGAAGTCTTCTTGGAAATAATCCAAGAAGTAAAGGAAGGAGACGAGCTCAAGATAGAAGACATCCCAGTAGTGCAAGAATTTGCAGATGTATTTCCAGATGACTTACCTGGAAAAGTGCCGTATCGAGAAATTGAGTTCGAGATCAACTTAGTGCCAGGGTCGGCACCAATATCCAAGGCACCCTATCGAATGGCACCTGCAGAACTCAAGGAGCTCAAGGATCAACTACAGGAACTGCTGGACAAAAAGCAGATTCGACCCAGTGTGTCACCTTGGGGAGCTCCAGTCTTATTCGTCAAGAAGAAGGATGGAACCATGAGATTGTGTATCGACTACAGAGAGTTGAACAAGATCACAATCAAGAACAAGTATCCTCTTCCAAGAATTGACGACCTCTTTGATCAACTCAAGGGAGCTACAACCTTCTCCAAGCTGGATTTGAGGTCAGGCTATCACCAGCTAAAGATCAGGGATGAGGATGTCCCCACAACTGCATTTAGGACAAGTTACGGTCATTATGAATTCACAGTGATGCCATTTGGTCTAACCAATGCACCAGCGGCCTTCATGGACCTCATGAACCGTGTATTCAGACCATTCCTCGACAAATTTGTGGTGGTGTTCATAGATGATATACTTGTATATTCATCAAGTGAAGAAGACCACAAGGAACATCTCCGAGTTACCCTCCAGACCCTGCGAGAGAAACAACTGTACGCCAAATTCAAGAAGTGTGAATTATGGCTGAAGAGTGTGGAATTCCTAGGCCATATAATCTCCGAAGCAGGCATATCGGTAGATCCAAAGAAGGTAGAAGCCATAATGGACTGTCCTGCACCTAAGACGGTGACAGAGGTTAGAAGTTTCTTAGGATTGGCCGACTACTATCGAAAGTTTGTAGAAGGCTTCTCCTCCATAGCCTTACCACTCACTCAACTCACCCAGAAGAACTCCAAGTTCAACTGGAACGAAGAGTGTGAGACAAGCTTCGAGACTCTGAAAACGAAGCTTGCATCTGCCCCTGTTCTGACGTTACCCGTAGGGGACAAAGACTTTACCATCTACAGCGATGCATCGAAAGAAGGACTAGGATGTGTGCTCATGCAAGATGGCAGAGTAATTGCGTATGCCTCAAGGCAACTGAAGACGCACGAACGCAACTACCCGACTCACGACTTAGAGCTTGCAGCGGTGGTTTTTGCCCTAAAGATTTGGCGACACTATCTTTATGGTGCAAAATGCGAGGTATTCACCGACCATCAAAGTCTCAAGTACATATTCACTCAGAAGGAATTGAATTTGAGACAAAGGAGATGGCTCGAGCTATTAAAGGACTACGACTTAACGATCAACTACCACCCAGGAAAAGCAAATAAGGTGGCCGATGCGCTAAGTCGGAAGAATATGAACAAGGTGATACTATCTTCAGTCTCAGCCCAACCGTTCCTTAAGGAATTGATCAAGCTAAAACAAGATCAAGACCCCAGCTTGACGAGGCTGAAAGAACAGATCAAGGAAAGGGAATCGCCTGATTTTCGAACAGACCAAGATGGGATCCTTTGGATGAACGGACGACTATGTGTACCCGAAGTCGATATCCTCCGTCAGGAAATGATGTCTGAAGCACATAAGTCCAAATTCTCAATCCACCCGGGAAGTACAAAAATGTACAGAGATTTGAAGGAACACTTTTGGTGGAATGGGATGAAAAGAGATGTTGCTGATTTTGTTGCAAGATGCCATGTATGCCAACAAGTCAAGGCCGAACATCAAAGACCTGGAGGATTGTTACAACCACTAGAAATTCCAGAATGGAAGTGGGAAAACATATCCATGGACTTTGTAGTGGGTCTACCGAAGACCAGACTAGGCCACGATGGAATATGGGTGATCGTGGATAGGTTAACAAAATCCGCGCACTTTCTACCTGTCTGAATGAACTACGGCTTGGAAAAGTTAGCTTCGTTGTACATGGACAACATCGTCAGGCTGCACGGAGTTCCAACAAGCATCCTGTCAGATAGGGACCCAAGGTTCGTATCTCGTTTCTGGAAGAGCTTCCAAGAAGCCATGGGAAGTAAGGTTACTCTCAGTACTGCTTATCACCCGCAAACAGATGGTCAAACTGAGAGGACCATCCAGACCCTAGAAGACATGCTGCGGACCTAAACATTAGACTTCGGTAGCAATTGGAGCGAACATCTACCCCTAATAGAGTTCACGTACAATAATAGCTACCACAGTAGTATCGAGATGGCACCATATGAAGCCCTCTATGGTCGGAAATGTCGATCACCGCTATATTGGGATGAAGTCGGGGAAAAGGCTATCACAGGACCTGAGCTCGTTCAAGAGACAGTGAAAAAGGTAGCCATTATCAAGGAGAGACTGAAGGCAGCCCAGGATCGACAGAAGAGTTGGGCAGATCTAAAAAGAAGACCTTTGGCTTTCGAGGTAGGTGAAAAAGTGTACCTTAAGGTTTCACCAATGAAAGGAGTAGTCCGATTCGATAAGGCCGGAAAACTGAATCCCCGGTATGTCGGACCATTCGAAATCTTGGAAAGAGTAGGAACACTTGCCTACAGACTGGCCTTACCACCCAGTATGTCGAGAATCCATAATGTCTTCCATGTATCTCAACTAAGGAGATATATCTCAGACTCTAGTCATGTTCTTGATGAAGGTCCACTCCTTGTGGAAGGAAATCTGACCCAAGGACTGAATTATGAAGAAGTCCCGATTAGAATCGTGGACAGAAAGGACCAGGTACTCCGACGAAGAACGATCCCTTATGTCAGGGTCCAGTGGTCCAACCACACCGAAAGAGAAGCCACATGGGAAGTGGAAGAGAAGATGCGAAGCCAATACCCCTACCTTTTCAACGACAAAAGTGACCAAAGTTTCGAGGATGAAAATTCTTTTAAGGAGGGAGGGATGTGAACCCAAAAATTCAGTTTCAAAAAAAAAAATTAATAAATTTTCCCCTGCTGGTCGAAAATCAGTAGGTGGTCGAAATTCAGCAGTTGATGGTGCGAGAATGAAACGCCATCGTTTCGTGGAACCAGCAGTTACGCGTCGAATTAGTTAGCGGGAAGGATGATACGTCATCGTTTTGTGACTACGCAAATTCAGCTGCTGGTCGAAATTTAGCTGCTGATCGAAGATTACCTGCTGGTCGAAATTCAGCAGTTGGGTCGCTAATTCAGTAGTTGGCCATTTAGCGACACTAATTCAGCAGTTGGCCGTTTAGCGACACGAATTCAGCAGTTGGCCATTCGTGATCAGCAGACGGAGAAAGATCAGCTGGTGCGAGAAGACCAGCTGAAGAGCTAAACAATGATGACGTCAGCAGTCACGTCAGCAGTCAGCAGGTAGTCACAGCTATCTTGAATCAGCAGGTACATTACTTAAAAATAACCAGCAGGTACTTTTCAATGGTATCAAAACGGTGTCGCTTGAATAAGTTGACACGACAACGTTTTGACTTAACGCTAAGGATCAGTCGTTGAGCTCGAAAGGAAACCAGCTTTGACCAACAAAGAATTCAGCAGCAACGCAAAATCCAGCAGCGACGCGAATTCAGCAGCAAACGCGAAATTCAGCAGCGACGCAGACTTCATCTTCTCCATGAAAAATTTAGAATCCTCGACACGAAACAAGATTGTTGTACAGAAAGCTTCATCGTGAAAAGTCGAAGAGATCTCTCACGCGTACAAGGCAGATTTCACGCAGTAACCGTAGAATTAAGGGAATTAAGGGCCAATTAAAACTCGAAAATCATGCGCGTGTAACGGTCGACGTAATGTCAGGGAATTAAGAGCTTTAATGGAGGACGCTCGACTTTATCACCTCTGCGCCTATAAATACCAGAGGATGGCCACAGAGTTGCTCACACCATTCGAAATCCCTCAGTTAGAACAGCAGCAAACTCACGCCAAAGTTCTGCAGCATTTTCGCCAAATCCCTTAGCCAAAGTCCTACGTAAATTGCGACGTGTTCAGAAGCTTTTGCTATCAGATTTCTCATTGAAATACTGCGAGCAATTGTGCGAAGTTTAGCAGCAGTCGTACGCCAGTTTCCAGATTTCTGTACGACCAGATTTTCGGCCGAAGAATTTAAAGTGTAAGTGGGCTTTTGCTAAGTAATTCGTTTGATATACATATCTAATTTTCATTTCGAAGTTTCGGTTTTGAACTACTATTCGAGCACTTGTTTCAAGTCAGATCTCTGTTTCGTTCAAGTCCTGTTTTGCACCGATATCTCTGTCGTTATATGGGTCTACGGAATATTCCGCACTCTGAGTTACTTGGTGTAACCACATGGCCTCGACCCCTTAGAGGAATAAAAATTAGGGACTGATCAGTAAACCATAGACACGAAGTTATTATCAGTGAAATTCTGTCATGTTCTGTCATGCTCTGTTATACTCTGTTATGCTCCGTTATGCTCCGTTATGCTCTGTTATGCTCTGTTCCGAATTTTGGTAAATATGTATATATATTCGTTGTTTGCTCGAATGGTATCCCCCACTTGCTGAGTGTTTCCCCAAACACTCACCCCTTACTTCTCCACCCAGATAAGAATGAAGAGCAGGTAGAAGAAGAAGAGCAAGAACAATTCTGGGGCTGGTGAAGATTCAGATTTCTGTTTAATTATGTATTTTCCGCTTTCGCATTCTGTTATTCAAATTTCATTTTCAGATGTAAAAACAATCATATTTTGATTATTAATAGACTGGTTTAAGCTATGCTATGATGGCTTAATGTTTTACAATTTTCATAATTGTTTAATATTGCCGATGTCATGAGTCTCGGTCTCGGGGCGTGACAAAAACCCTTTAGCACGGTAGGACATGAATCAACTCAAAGAAAATATTAATGTTAAGAAGGGCAAATAGAATGAATTTATAAGATACAAGCATATCCCAAAGAACAGAATTGATCATAAGGATATGCAATTGATTATCAAGAAACATTTGGACCTTGGTTTAATCAAAGCAGGAATATCACCATACAATAGTCCATGTTTTCTTGTACGAAATCATGGTGAGATTAAAATAAATAAACCCTGACCAATTATTAAATATCGAAATAATAATGTTGGATCTGAAAACAGATTTGACATTATTTTGATGACACAAAACTTTATGTGTTGCGTACTGATGCATTTACTTGAGTGTGAAGATCAGATCTGAAGATCAGCTCGGAGCTTAGTTGTGAACAGATCAGAGCTGATTGGCAAGCATGAAGAGTTAAGCTCAGTTTAGAAGCATAGAAGAGAATCAGATCTGGATATCAGATCAGAATGGAGCTTCGCTATTATTGAGATCAGCTCAGGGCTTTCACCTAAGAAGATCATGTCAGAATTAGAGTTTTGCATCGAGCATTTCAGCTTAGACAAGAGCAGCTCAGATCAGCTTACAATTTAGATTAGAACGGATCAGATCAGATAAATCAGATCATAGTGAATATCTTAGAGAAGATCAGATCAGATGAGATCAAATCAGCTCACAGTGAACAGAACAGATCATATTAGACGATCAGCTCAGACACAGACCAGCTCAGAAGAGATCAGCTTAGAAGCATGGATGAACTGAGAGTAGATACTGAGAGAAGAATGGACTGGGACATCGAACAGATCAACTGAGAGACCAGCTTGGAGAAACTAGCTCAGATATATCATCTTAGAGCGAGAAGTGTGATATCAGATCTGAAGAAGAATCAATGAGCAAGAACAGAGTAGTTCCGTGATCATATTGGAGCCTTGCAATAGATCAGTTCTATGAGAAGAGAAGAGCTTAATTGATAGAACAGATAAACTCGGAGTCATGTCAGATCATCACGGACTATCAGAAAAGATTATAAGCTTAGACAAACAAAGAAGTTTGAACAAGATCAAATCAGTACTCAATCAGAAAAGGTTCAAACCAATTTTTTCAGGTAAAAGAAGATGCCAAAAACAGATATATACGAATCAGTGTGGTGCTACCATGATAGGGAACATGATCACCAGAATAGTACTGTGAAGTTTTACGAGGTCAGTACAACTATTCTACTCATTTACACTTTGGATTTATTAGGATATGCCTACCGGATATATTTGTTACTGTTGAATCCAAAGGATACGAATCAGTGTGGTGCTACCATGATAGGGAACATGATCACCAGAATAGTACTGTGAAGTTTTACGAGGTCAGTACAACTATTCTACTCATTTACACTTTGGATTTATTAGGATATGCCTACCGGATATATTTGTTACTGTTGAATCCAAAGGATACAAAAAGGTGCTCACATCAGATGAAAAAAAAGGAGTGGGAAGTGGGAAAAAGAAAAAAGAAGAGAGAAATGGAGAGGAGTCTGGAAGAAGGGCATGTGCATAGTCGAGAGCTGGTACAAACAGGTGGCAGCTGGTGTACAAGCTCAGAGCTGGTGTCTAGGTGTGAGCTGGTGCACAACCGAGAGCTTAAACTCAGAATCATTATAGTCGACTGCACAACTTGGGAAGAGGATGAAGATATTAGCTTAGGAAGAAGCACTTTCCAGTGTATGAGATTTAATATTTGAGAGAGTGAGCTTACACTGCAACTATCACATGCTAGATTCACTCACATATTTGAGAGACTAGAGCTTAACGTTTAGATGAGTGAATCACCCACAAAACTAGAATTGATGTAGTCTTTGCACAAAGACATGAAACTTGGTGTTGAGTGTAAATCTAGGAGTTCCTTTTAGGTATGGCCTGATTGAGTGGGTTTATACAAGTGTTGTCTAAATCAAAGTCTTTTAGTGAATCCTTCCAGTAATGGAAGAAGGGGAGATAGGAGATTCAGCATCGAACTTTCAGAAACAAATTATGTGTTCTATTTGTTTATCAGCTTTCAGCTTTCATGTTTTAAGTGTTTTAACAAAACAATTTTAGAGAGTATGTTAGGTAATTTTTCCGCTTGGTTTTCACAAATCTGATATACTTCTCGGTGCTCGTAGATTTGAAGAACATGAGTTATTGCAACTCAAGAATCGGATCGCGCATGACCAGCTCTGGTGAGACTCGCCTTGATGCACTCTGATCTGGTTTGCCCTTCCCCACTCCATGTTATTTCTCTCGTTGAATCATAACGACTTACTTCAATCATAACTTTATCGCATGGCAATATCCATATAAAACTACGTCGGATCTTTCCTGAAACATAACCATTTTTAAAGCACGCGATCTAAGTTTTTGATCCATGAATTGATATCCGAGCTGTGTGAGAGCTCCCAGGTACCAGTTCTCAGACCCATCAAATAAGATTCTAGAATTTGATGGGTATTTATACACTGTAAAGATCATTTAATCAGTTGCATTCACAACATTAAAATATTCACTAAGTTTTGGTAGTACATGTGAATTTTATCAAATATGGATGGAAGAAGAAAGTAAAACTTTACAGTTTTCTCCACACCATAAGACCATTATATTTTGAGAATTATTGCTTATGAGATTAGCTAATGCCCACCAAAATATCTCAAAGAAAGATGGATAATTTATTTTATATTATCTGGAATTTATGTTCGTTTATATTGATGATATTTTAATAGCATCTAAAAATATAGATGAACATGTGAAACATTTAGAAATATTTTCTAAAGTTTGCAAGAAGGAAGGACTTGTCATCTTTGAAAAGAAGACATGTAACACCCAGGAAATCCATAAATCCACCAAGATAGATCTAAATTTTGAAGGGTTAAATTGCTATTTTCAGTACCTTTCTCCAGCTTCAGTTCAGCGATTTAGTTTTCATCCAAGCTGAATTTTCAAATTAGAGAAGGAACCTGGTTCGCAGGAGTTGACCGACTGAATACTAACAAGCACAGTTCGGCCTATTTTAAATCCGGTTCTATTTATGCCTGCTTGTGTACAAAGATGCTTTTAAATATATCTTCTAAAATGATGATCTCATTGTTAGAGTAGGTGCCCAACTAGCCAACTTGTGGCGTGTGGGTTCTTTTATGACATTTTTTATCTTCATTATTATGATTACAATTGTTGGATAAAGACCTTGAATGCACTATAGTGTATGTTAGATGTGATAGTGGATTTGATGGCTATCATGAAACACATCTAATACTCACTGTGTATTATAAACTAGTTCCTAGTCGATTGGGCTGTCCAAAATAGGATAAGGGCCGCCCGAGCTTGAGACTAGCATCTGCGATGCAAAGTACCACGTTTCATTGGTAGGGAACATAGTGATGTTCTAAGCATGCAGATGGATAGTGACCTGGTGATCTATCGAACTACCCTCGTTCGGACTTTTCAAGTGGTTATCATTTTTCGAGTGGATTAAGTCCAAGGTCTAGGTTGTACGTATTAGTCCTGATTACTCGAAACGTCATTGAGACTCCACATGATAGGTGCCTCACTTTGACCCGTTTACCGACTCAGTTGGGGTCATCAGGTGGCGGGGTTGAGTGAGGTCCCGATGCATGTAGGAGTCGATGCTTAGTTGTCGAGGATTCACCGCTCTCCCTTGTGCATGGATATCCTATGCTATCTGAGGAGATAATAGCAGAGTACTAGTTGTGTTTTAGGTAAATGAGTTTACCTATTAACACAAGCGATGTCACTTTTTAATCTCCAAGATGTATGCATTGTTATTGGATCTCTAGCGACTCTCGATTTACCAATGGTCGTTGATCTGATCGGGATATTTGAGTTGAAAGGACCGTACTGTATGCTAACCATGGCTTCTGGTTCTTGCAGGCACTATCAGTGATACCTAGGGGATCATGGGCAATGTTGCTAGACGCTTTACCATGATCCAATAGGTAAGTCCGAGAATGTGTTTTCGGAGTCACAAATGTTGTGAGCACATGGCTAGTTGTATCCCTGAATCATTGAGGGTCACACAAGTACTGGTTTCTCAATTCCGTGCGGAAATTAAGCTCAATTTTTTGAGTATAATAGGAGGAAGGATGGAAGTGTGACTTCCTAAAATTAACTGGGGGTGGAAATGAGATTGCCTAAATTGGTTTGGACTAGTATGACTATCCTTAAAGCTGATAGGGGCCTATATTTTGGATTAGGTGGTCTGAAAAATTGTTTTCACATCATAATGTTCAGTTTTGTAAACTGTGTAGATCGATCCGATTTGATCGTCGATCGAGATTATGATGAAGCCACAATGATGAACTTGAAACCAATGTTCACTGGGCCTGGGCCCGATCCAAGCCCATTAACCTGGTTTAAGCCCATGGAAAATCTATAAATAGGGGCCCTGGGGTATTCATTTTACTCACACCAAAATTTGGGAATAACTCTCCTTCTCCAAGTTGGATTGAGTGCTCTTCCTCTTAGTTATATTTTCTTTCCCTTCTCCTCCTCCCCTTCGCCGCGCCTCCGTCGTCGCCGACGCCGCCGTCTGAATTTGTTCTAACCGTCTCGATGAGGAGATTATGTCCGTGAAATTTTCGTCGGTTTTCTATTGCAAACCAGCGAAGGAGTTGAGATTCTGGTCGTGGATCGGATTAGGCGTCGATCCAGCCGTTCAACCGTTGAAGTGCCAATTTCCTCGTGGAACTGGTCGGAGCCAGGCGCCTAGACGCCAGCAAGGTAAACTTCTAAACATCCTATGAATGTTTAGATTATTTTTTAGGTGATTGACCGTTCCCGAGCCCCGGAGCGGGATCCGGATCCGCCGCTGCGCCTACACTCATACTATTTGGTTTTCTTTAAATACATGTATCATTACTTTTGACACCAAAATCAAACTCTTTCAAAATAATTTCCATTTTAAATCGGTGAAAAAGCTCTCCACAAACCGACAGAAAACTTCAACTCTTTCAAATTTATTTTGGATCACGCTTGTAAATGGTTCAACGCCGGTTGAATCTCTGTTAGCTGTGTTTAGCAATTGAGGCAAGTAAACTCTGTTTCTTGCTGCATTTTTGAAAGCATATATTGATTTCCTTCTTGCATGCTTGTATGAGTTTTAAAGGTTTGAGAAAAGTTTTTGAAGTTTTTCAAATACAAAGTTAGAGTTAAAGATGATTTCTTGAGAAAGTGTTGGTTTGCTGAAGTTTTGATTCAGAAAAGTTTGTTAGAAAATGTTTTACGATGTTTGAGGAAATTTCTTCTTTCTTCTTGGAAATTTTGGGATGTTCTGTAAGTAGCTTACAAGCAGCTTACGTATTTTTGTTTCAGTAACTTACAAGCAGCTTATGTCTTCTTGTTTCTAGAATTTTCCTTAGATATTTTCGATTTATTCAGAATAAAGAAATCTTCTAAGCTGTTTGTCATTTTGAGCTAAGTTCGCGATATGTTTTTCCCGAGCTGATTCTAAGTCGTGATCTATTTATTTCCCAGGTAATCTTTTTATTTTCCAAGAGCTGATTTTAAGTCGCGATATGTTTCTTTTCCCAGAGCTGTTTTACGCTCGTAATTCCAAGCTGAGTTGACTTTGTTTGACCATTGTATTCCAGTCTGCTTATTTAAGTTGTATTGATTTTTCTAATTTGAGTTGACCAAACAACCCAGAGCTGATTTTCTATTCTGAGCCAGTACGCTCGCGTTCTATTCATACTCCGAGCTGATTCAGCTCAAGTCCATTCTGGACTGATACAATAATTTCAAGTTTAATTCTTCTTTCCTTTAGCTTTGATTCAAAGGTATAACCCCAATCTGTTCGAAGTTATACCCATTTCAAGAGATATTTTATCAGCTTAGAGCTCTGCTGTTCGTTATTCATATCCATAGCCTGATCTGATTTCAGTGTTCTTCTTTGATTGAACTCCAATGAACTCCCAATAGCTTCCATCGCGCACTTCGCGCGTGCCTGCCGCGCGCACATCGCGGAGGACATTGCGGGGGCCGATGCACGCATCACGCGCATACGTTGCGGCGGGCGTTGAGCGCCTTTCATGCACGCAGCGCGCGCACGTCTCTGCGGGTGCTGCGTGCACCTCTCGGTGGGCTCTGCCCAAGCTGGTCGCTACCCGGGTGCGCACGTCGTGCAAGGGGCTGCGTGCGCCTGCCGCCCCTTCTGCACGAGCTGGTCGCGCACGTTGCCGCCCCCTCGTGCACGCACGTCACGCACAAGGATGCGCACGGCGAGGCACCGCCTGTGCGTCGGTGCCGGGGCAGAGATGTGGCGGCGAAATTTGAATCCTAGGGTTTTTCTGAGCGTGTCTCGGGCAGCCCGAGGGATTTTGGGCCGACACTTGCTTTGGGCTTTTTGGTTGGACCAAAATTAATTTTTGAAAAATTTTGAGATATTGGATCTAAAATTTTTTAAGCCCAAAATTGATGCAATTAAAATTACAAAGTAATATTTTATTTATAAAATATGATTTTATATTTAAAATATGATTTTGTTGGATAAAATAAAATTTGATTTGATTATTTTATTTATGTAAATTAATTGGATTAATTGAATAGATAATGTTTGGGATGATCGAGACCCATGACCAATATGTTAAATGTATGCTAGGTTTTACATTTTTCGTTGTAATATTGTTGAATTCATATCAAAGTGGGCCTGGCTCATGGCCCGTTCCCATCCCTTTAAAATGTATTCCTTATTTGTCATGAATATTTAAATGTAAATATTAGACTTAGTGGGAGGATAATTTTGAAGATGGTGGAGATGATGATCAAAGATATTGAAGACCGAAGATATGTAAAACTGGAAGCTTATGTAATAGGATTGCATTTGCATACTGCATGTCACCTATAATTAGACCTAGATCCGTGCTTGGCAACTACGGATCGCATAGCTCTCACTAATCGATCATCCCAATTATGTATGTGATATATATCTGTTGAATCCGCAAATTTTAAATTTGATTTTAAAATTATTGAGACCAAATTTCAAAATGAAAATCCCTCATTTTAAATTTGATTTAAAATTTATATCAAGATTAAAAGTTTCACGATTAAATTGAAGTAACTTAGTTTATTAATTATGAGGAAATGTGACAAAACGTGATCTAAGAGAGTCCTTCATAGTCTGGCTTAAATATGGCTTGTATCGGCTGGTCTCCATGAGGGGCATTGCTTTGTCTTAGGAATTTGGTTTTTAAATTGACCTTAGCCCCTCCAACTACCTGGAAGCACTCTTAGAGAATGTTAGTCCATGACTTCTAAATTGATCATAAAACAAAAGTTTATTCGATAAAGATCATGAAGCTAAGGGAATTTAAATATTGTTTAAAATTTCCTACCTTCCATCAACAATGGGTGTACGTCGATGCTACCCGCATACATAGCCCGTCTCATATTATTGGGGGGTTCTGTGTGCCGGAAAGCTGTACACGCCATTGACACTTGCTGTGAGTTGGATGTAACTCCCATGACGTCGGCTCATATTATTGTAGACGTTATGGCGACCGTCTATTACAACTCAACATTGATGGGTCATCTTGACACGTGATAGCAATCGACGTCATATTATTGGGCCCTTACTGGACTTGAGGTAAATACATGGAGGTTTCACCTATTGCAATTGGGCTCTACCTTTTGAGGGTCATGGTTGGCTGATATTATTCGGGACCATAATTTTTTAATTGGACTCTATGTACCCACTAAGGAAACTAGCTTTCTCGATTTCATTAGAGGGTGGTGAAATCGTTAAAATAGTGGGAGGGTAATTCATAAAACTAAATGACCATGTTTTATGTCTTAGCGTTTTTCATGAATAGTCTGTAATGCAAGTCTGTTTTTCCTTTCAGTATAAACTGCTATAATCATGTCTTCAATCAAAAATCCACTTGCTGCTATAGTGGATAGCAACAAATTCACTAGCTTAAACTACCAAGATTGGCTTCGAAATCTCAAGATTGTCTTGGCTTCGGAAAAACTTCTCTACACGCTAGAGAAGAGCCCTCCAAAGAAGCCCCTGCCAATGCCAGTCCTGAGGAGCTGGCAAAGCTGGAAAAATGATGGGATGATGAGCTTAAGGCAAGGTGCTATATGATAGCATCTATGTACAACGAATTATAGCACCGATTTGAGAAGACGGAGTATGCTGCTGGCATACACCTTCTGTCAGGCCCGGTACACAATACAGAGATTAACAACGCAACACACAATCACGGAAGCATTCAAAAGTGGCTAAAATTTTTCGCTTTGGCCTGACTTGTCAGGCCCCGTGCTAATCACTCAAGATTACAGCACAATAAAGCACATAATCACGGAAGCGTAAAACAGAACTTAAAAATTTTTCGAAATAATATGGGCCTGAAATCAAAACATACATTCAAAATATCAATACTCAATATACGAGTTGAGTCAAACTCATATAAAACAGGTAACGACAAATCTCAATTCAAATACAGATCCCCAATACATAAAAACACGGGGCATCCCCCGGTTCAGTACATAGTAAAAGTAGACTGGGACTCAAGGAAACGGGGATCGACCAGCTGACGCTCCACTCTGTCCAGCTTGGTTACCTGTAGATCCTGCAAATGGGCAACGCAGACCCAAACAACACAAAAGCAGGAAAACAAATACGAGGTCAAGCCTAAGTACGAAGATCTATCAAAACAGCTAATCATACAAAATGCTATAAATCGATGCTATGAAATGCATGAGGGCTATCAAGGATCGGATAGCTAGACCAGTGTATCAACTGGAAAATCATCTCATTTGAGCCTCTATACCACACACGGTGTATCCCGGGAAATCATCGGTCCGTGATCTTCAGGGCCCGTCACCCCATCACAGCTCGGTGGTCTTCAGACACAACAAATCAGTCGGTCACCACTCCGATGATAGAGTTGGACTTTTCAGGCACGACACATCAGTCGACCAGTCACAACGTGGCTCTCAATCAGGTCATCAATCACTCTGTCAGGCTCAATATGTATGCATGAATGCCAATTCAATAATCAATATCAATGCATACAATAATTCATACATGAAAACAGAACATAAAATCACATAAATCATCAGTCTGTTTCACGTAAATGCATCAGTGTAGGAAGATTTCACAACACAAAATATAGCCATGTCCAAGCTCAAAGCTGTAAAGGTCACTCAATTCGTACCTCCAACTACTGATTTATACCTCAACAGAGTTATCAAGGCACGGCAACACAACTGAAGCAAGTCAGCTCCCTCCTGCTACGGCACTTCACGGCAGGATGCACATAGAATCCTCAAATCTGTTAAGGAAACTCAATCAATAACTCATGTCTAATTCAAATCTCAACATTTCCTACGGTCCAGAACCTAACTCCGATTCTACCTCTAAACAAAGTATTTGCAGCTGATACTAAGCTTAGAACAGTAGGAAATCCTTACCCAGAAGCTAAAACTAACTGAAGAACTAACAAGTTCCACTGTACGAAGAAACCAGCAACTTTGTGCTCCTCTCCAAGGTCGTTCTACAGCCTCAACTGGGCAACAATCGGAAAAGCAACTCACAAGGAATCTAACGCCACCTGTTTCGTCCAAAATAGAGGCTGAAATCGACGAAGATCGAAGGACGAAATATTCGTGTGAACAGTAGATAATCGAGGGTTTGAAGATGGAGATAAGAAATATCGGGCTCTAAATAATTCTAAGTGTCGATCAACACTTAACTATATATCTCTCGATCCCCAACAGCTGCTGCTCACAAAAATCATCAGACTCTGAAACAGTAGGTAACTGACGACAGAAACCAGCGTCTGATCTCAATAGAAATCAGCAGCAGCCATCAAACGCTGCATTCACAAAAGAACATCAAAACGACGCTGCGTCAACTAATCCAAATGACACGCAGCGTACACGTCAGCAAATCTGCTGAACTAAACGCCCGCAACATCGATCGCTAGCGCTAAACCAATACGATGTCGCCTCCACTAATCAAAACGACGCCGCAGCACTCCAACAGTCGACGACAGATTCCTCTCGCAACAACCAACAGCTGACGACAGATTCCTCTCGCAACAACCAACAGCTGGTCATGCTAAACTACTCAAAACGACGACGTACAGGACACGTCATCTTCGCTGCCAACAGCTGGTCACTCAGCAGAAACACATCCTCCGCAATGCATCTGCTGATTTGATCTACGATATCAGCAGTCAACACAAAAAGGTTGACCAACACGTGTCGTGTTTCTCATTAAATATCGCGCCGGCGCACTTGCTGCCAGCAGATACCTCTTCAAATGCAACTACTGAAAAGCGAAACGACGACGCATCACTCACTCGCTACAGTAGAAATCTGAAATGCGCTACAACTGATTCCACTACACGACAGCGTATTACTCCTACGCCACCAACAACTGATAACAGATTTCATCAACTCGCGCAACTGCTGAATTCTACTGGAATCAGATTTATTTCGTAAAACCCTCAAAAATTCACTCGACTAATCCCAAATCAATTCAATAACCACTAATCTAAAATCTGATTCCTCACATTCTTCCCACCTTAAGAGATTTCATCCTCAAAATCAAAGGCAAACTCAAGGAAAGATTCAATCAAAACATTCAAATCAAATACAATCATCTAACCAAACTCGACGCAAAGAATCAGAAATTACCTGGAATTCACACTATCAGTGCTCAAACAGATGAGGCCAATCTTGTCTCATCTTTTCCTCAACCTCCCAGGTAGCTTCTTCTCGGACATGCTTGCTCCATTGGACCATCTGATAGAGTAGATGCCCAACTAGCCAACTTGTGGCGTGTGGGTTTTATAGACTCTTGTACAAACAATCTTTATATATGATATTCGCATTCTTTTATATGGCATTCTTTACTTTCATTATGTGTGTAATGATTTACAATTGCGTTGAGTAAAGACCTAGAATGCACTAAAGCGTATGTTAGATGTGATAGTGGGTATGACGGCTATCATGAAACACATCTAATAGTCGCTGTGTATTCTGAACATGTTCCTAGTCGATTGGGCCGTCAAAATGAGGATAAGGCCGCCCGGGTTCGATACTAGTATCTGCGATGCGAAGTACCATGTTTCATTGGTAGGGAACATTGTGATGTTCTGAGCATGCAGATAGATAGTGACCTGGTGATCTATCGAACTACCCCCGTTCGGACTTTCCAAGTGGTTACCATTTGTCTAGTGGATAAGTCCGAGGTCTTGGTTGTACTGATTAGTCCTCACGACTCGAAACGTCATTGAGACTCTACATGATAGGCGTCTCACTTTGACCCGTTTGCCGACTCACTTGGGGTCACCAGGCGTCGGGATTGGGTGAGACCCCGATGCATGTAGGAGTCGATGCATCGTTGTCGAGGATTCACCGCTCGCAGACATGCGTGGATATCCTATGCTATCTGAGGGGATAATAGTGTCTAGACGCTTTACCATGATCCGTTGGGTAGGTCTGGAATTATGATTCCGGAGCCACAATGGTTATGGGCCCACGGCTAGCTGTATCCCTGAACCATTGAGGGTCATACAAGTACTAGATTCGAGATTCCCGCACGGATACTCAGCTCAATGTGTTGAGCACGAGAAGAGGATTTCGGGAAGTGCGACTTCCTAAAAGTCAACAGGGGTCAAACCGGGGTTTCCCACTGTTGAGGGGCAAAACGGTCATTTTGCAATTTAGGGTTATATGATCTGAAAAATTGTTTTTCACATCATAACATTCAGTTTTTGAAACTGAGTCGATCGGTCCGATCTGATCGGCGATCGGAGTTACGATGAAGTCGCAGCAATGGATATCGTCATTTGGACCCGGGCCCGATGGGCCGGTCCAAGTCCATTGTTAGTCTATTTAATTAGACTTAATAGACTTCATAATTACTCTACACTCAACTCTCAACCCTAACCCTAAAGCTAGCCGCCCCCTCCTTTCCACTCTCACGCCGCCGCCGCCGCCCGTTGTCGCCGGAAATTTGTTTCCGGCCAACTCGACGAGGAGAATCCGTTCGTGCTGATCTCGTCAGCGCTTCTAGTGCAGCCTGACGAAGGAGTCTCGGATCTGGTCGTGGACCGGATTGGTGTAAACTACCGCAATCTACCGAGAAGAGCCGGATTCTTGTAATACAGGTTGGAGCCAGGCACAAGTGCCAGCAAGGTAATCCGCTTAAACATCTTATGAATGTCGTAGTTTGTTTTGTATTTATCGTATTGATCGCCTCCCGGTTTTTTCATTATATTGTTCTTCCGCTTCCTAGTCGGGGGGCGGATCCGGATCTCCAACAGTGGTATCAGAGCCAGGTTTTTCCGGATCTGATCAATATGTATTGCCATAATTGCATCTAACAACTTAATTTTCAAATCGGAAAACCGAAAATCGAGGAACAAACGTCGGCCGCCGCCGTGTGCGGCGGCGCCCCAACGCGTCCATGAGGCGCGCGACTTGCGCGCTGGCCGCGCAAGGGAGGGCGGCGCTGGCGCCGCTGCACGCACTTGCACGCCTGACGTGCAGCCCGACCTCACGCACTTGTTGCACGAATTGGTCGGACGATGCGTGCGGCTATGCGGCTGGACGTCGGGCGATGATAGCCGTGCTGGGCACGCGCTGATGGCGCTCCTGCTTCGGGCGATGGCCAACGTTGCACGTCGATGGCTGGCCGCTCCTCCCGAGACGATGCGCGATGGCTGGGCGTCGTCGTGTGTTGATGGCGCGCGATTGTCGCGGGCCGCGCGCGGCGCTGCGCCGCACGATTTTTCTTGATGGCGGCGGCCGCCGGCCGATCGCCGCTCCGGCGAGTCTCCGGTGATGTCGTGACGGCTGGTATGATTTCGTCTAGGGTTTGGTTCGGGCCTGTCCCGGGCAGCCCGTGAATTTTCGGGCCGATATGCGATGTCGGGCCCGGTTTTGATCGATTTTGAAATTTTAAGTTTTTGGGCCTAAAGTTGTTTTAAACCCAATATTGATACAATTAAAATTAGTAAAATGTGATTTTAATTATGAAATGTGATTTTGTAATAAATATGATTTTGTTGATTAAAATTTGTTTTATCGGCAA
>KV016753.1:30112-53461 GCA_001598015.1 Dorcoceras hygrometricum
CAAACTGGAAGGCTACACTGATTCTAGCTTCCAGTGTGACGTGGATGATTCGAAATCAACCTCTCGATTTGTATTCATGCTCAATGGTGGTGCTGTCTCTTGGAAGAGTTCCAAGCAAGACACCATCGCGGATTCAACCACTGAGGCTGAGTACATTGCAGCATCAGCTGCTGCTAAGGAGGCCGTTTGGATAAGGAATTTCGTCCAAGATTTGGGCGTCATTCCTAATGGAGTTGGTCCAGTCCCGATGTACTGCGACAACACGGGTGCCGTTGCGCAAGCAAAGGAGCCCTGGTCTCACCAAAGATCCAAACACATACTGAGGAAATACCACATAATCCGGGATATTGTGGCTAGAGGTGACATAGCAGTTGAGAGAGTCGCCTCTGCGGACAACGTTGCTGATCCACTTACGAAGCCCTTGCCAGGACCCTTGTTTGAAAAACATCACGAAACAATGGGACTGCGTCTGATGAGTAGTTGGCTTTAGGGCAAGTGGGAGATTGTTAGAGTAGATGCCCAACTAGCCAACTTTTGGCGTGTGGGTTTATAGACTCTTGTATGAAACAGTCTTTATATATGATATTCGCATTCTTTTATATGGCGTTCTTTACTTTCATTATGTGTGTAATGATTTACAATTGCGTTGAGTAAAGACCTAGAATGCACTGAAGCGTATGTTAGATGTGATAGTGGGTATGACGGCTATAATGAAACACATCTAATAGTCGCTGTGTATTCTGAACATGTTCCTAGTCGATTGGGCCGTCAAAATGAGGATAAGGCCGCCCGAGTTCGAGACTAGTATCTGCGATGCGAAGTACCATGTTTCATTGGTAGGGAACATTGTGATGTTCTGAGCATGCAGATAGATAGTGACCTGGTGATCTATCAAACTACCCTCGTTCGGACTTTCCATGTGGTTACCATTTGTCTAGTGGATAAGTCCGAGGTCTTGGTTGTACTGATTAGTCCTCACGACTCGAAACGTCATTGAGACTCTACATGATAGGCGTCTCACTTTGACCCATTTGCCGACTCACTTGGGGTCATAAGGCGTCGGGATTGGGTGAGACCCCGATGCATGTAGGAGTCGATGCATCGTTGTCGAGGATTCACCGCTCGCAGACATGCGTGGATATCCTATGTTATCTGAGGGGATAATAGTGTATAAATCTCTGGACAGAGTACTAGAACTGTTTTAGGTAAATGTGTTTACCTAGTTACACTCGCGATGTCACTATTCGATCTCCAAGATGTATGCATAGCTATCGGATCTATAGCGACTCTCGATTTACCAATGATCGTTGATCTGATCGGGATATATGGATTGAAAGGATCGTACTGTACGCTAACCACGACCGACTGGTTCTTGCAGGTACTATCAGTGATACCTAGGGGATCATGGGGCGATGTTGCTAGACGCTTTACCATGATCCGTTGGGCAAGTCCGGAATTGTGATTCCGGAGCCACAATGGTTGTGGGCCCACGGCTAGCTGTATCCCTGAACCATTGAGGGTCACACAAGTACTGGATTCGAGATTCCCGCACGGATACTCAGCTCAATGTGTTGAGCACGAGAAGAGGATTTCGGGAAGTGTGACTTCCTAAAAGTCAACAGGGGTCAAACCGGGGTTTCCCACTGTTGAGGGGCAAAACGGTCATTTTGCAATTTAGGGTTATATGATCTGAAAAATTGTTTTTCACATCATAACATTCAGTTTTTGAAACTGAGTTGATCGGTCCGATCTGATCGACGATCCGAGTTACGATGAAGTCGCAGCAATGGATATCGTCATTTGGACCCGGGCCCGATGGGCCGGTCCAAGTCCATTGTTAGTCTATTTAATTAGACTTAATAGACTTCATAATTACTCTACACTCAACTCTCAACCCTAACCCTAAAGATAGCCGCCCCCTCCTTTCCTCTCTCACGCCGCCGCCGCCGTGCGCCGCCGCCGCCGCCGCCGCCGCCCGTTGTCGCCGGAAATTTGTTTCCGGCCAACTCGACGAGGAGAATCCGTTCGTGCTGATCTCGTCAGCGCTTCTAGTGCAGCCTGACGAAGGAGTCTCGGATCTAGTCGTGGACCGGATTGGCGTAAACTACCGCAATCTACCGAGAAGAGCCGGATTCTTGTAATACCGGTTGGAGCCAGGCACAAGTGCCAGCAAGGTAATCCGCTTAAACATCCTATGAATGTCGTAGTTTGTTTTGTATTTATCGTATTGATCGCCTCCCAGTTTTTTCATTATATTGTTCTTCTGCTTCCTAGCCGGGGGGCGGATCCGGATCTCCAACACCATCACCAACGGAATCACTTTGTTCCTTTTTTCATTATATTGTTCTTCTGCTTCCTAGCCGGGGGGCGGATCCGGATCTCCAACACCATCACCAACGGAATCACTTTGTTCCTCAGCTGCTTCTCCTTCCTATTCAGAATCTGCACTGGATATTCGACATAGCTCAAGGCAGAATCCAGCTCAACTTCGTTGGTTCTCAACACATTGGATGGATCTGGCTCATATTTCTTCAACATTGACACATGAAAAACATCATGTATCGCTGCTAACTCATCCGGCAGCCTCAATCTATAAGCCAACTGTCCAATCCGCTCAACAATCTCGAAAGGACCAACGAATCTAGGAGCTAACTTGCCTTTAAATCTGAATCTCATAACGCTCTTGAAAGGAGAAACTTTGAGAAATACTCGATCGCCAACCTCAAACTACAAAGGTCTGCGTCTTCTGTTAGCATAGCTAGAGAAACGGTCTTGAGCAGCTTTCATTCTACTCCGAATCAAGTCAATATGATCCCTCATGTGCTGCACAAACTCAGGGGTAGAAAGCTGTCTCTCACCAAATTCTTCCCAACAAATTGGAGATCTGCATTTTCGACCATACAACGCCTCAAATGGAGCCATCCCGATAGTCACTTGGTAGCTGTTATTATACGAAAACTCAACCAAGGACAAAGAATCCTACTAGCCACCACTGAAATCCATCACGACTGCACGCAGCATATCCTCTAAAGTCTGAATGGTCCGCTCAGACTGACCATCTGTCTGTGGGTGATAGGCTGTACTCATAGCCAATCTTGAACCCATCGCTGCTTGCAGAATCTTCCAAAATCGCGAAGTGAACCTTGGATCTCGATCAGACACTATCAAAACGGGAACTCCATGCAGTCTAACCACATGGTCGATGTACAGTTTCGCCATTTTCATAGAACACCTCACATCATAGGGAATGAAATGGGCTGACTTCGAAAGTCTATCAATCACCACCCAAATTGCATCGCATCCCCTACTTGATCGAGGTAAATGAGTCACAAAATCCATGGCGATGTGCTCCCAATTCCATTGGGGCACCTCCAAACTCTATAGCAATCCACCAGGTCTCATTCTCTCAGTCTTGACCTGCTGGAAATTCAAACATCTAGCAACAAAACCAGAGATTTCGCTCTTCATGCCTTCCCACCAGTAGTGAGACTTCAAGGCATGGTACATCTTTCTCTCGCCCGGATGCACACTGTATCGGCTACAACGCGCTTCAATCAGAAGGGTCTCTTTCAAATCGACCAGGTTCGGAACCACCAATCTTCCTCTAAATCTCAGACATCCATCAGAAGCGACCGAGAAATCATCAGACTGACCACTTCGGGATTTAATCTTCAATCATGGATATATGGATCAGTTCTCTGCGCCTCCCATCGAAGAAACCATAAAGTACTGATCACCCGGCTGGAATCGCCAACCAGAAGTACTTAACTGCTCATAAACTTTTGAGACGCTCAAAAACGAAAGCATCACAGGCTGGGTCTTCCTACTCAAGGCATCGGCAACCGAGTTCATCCGCCCAGGCTGATACTGAATCTCACAGTTAAAGTCTTTGAGCAATTCCATCCATCGTCGTTGCCTCATATTCAGATCAGACTGCGTGAATATATATTTCAGACTCTTGTGGTCGGTGTACACCACAAATTATTCACCATACAAATAGTGCCGCCAAATCTTCAAGGCAAATACTATCGCAGCCAACTCCAAGTCATGAACAGGGTACCTCGTCTCGTGAGGCTTCAACTGTCAAGACGCATAGGCAATCACGTACCCGTTCTGCATCAGATCACATACCAAACCATTGGAGAAGCATCGGAGCACACAACAAATCCTCCGAATCCAGATAGCAGAGCCAAAACAGGAGCAGTAGTCAACTTCTCCTTTAACGTCTGAAAACTGTACTCGCATTCCTCAGTCCAAACGAACTTCCTATCCTTCTGAGTCAACTGAGTCAGAGGCCTGGCTATCGAAGAAAACTTCTCGATAAAACGCCTGTAATAGCCAGCCAATCCCAAGAAGCTGCGGATCTCGAAAACGTTCCTAGATCTCTCCCAGTTAAGAACTGCTTCGACCTTACTCGGATCAACCGAAATCCCTTGCGCGGAAATCACATGACCCAAAAAGACAATCCGATCCAGCCAAAATTCGCACTTGCTGAATTTGGATACAATTGCGAGTCTCTCAATCTCTACAACACCAATCTCAGATGCTCCTTATGCTCTCTCAAGCTCTTCGAATACACTAGGATGTCATCTATGAAGACGATAACAAACCAATCAATGTACTCGCTGAAGACGCGATTCATCAAATCCATGAAAACAGCTGGGGCATTCGCCAACCCAAACGGCAGGACCAGAAACTCATAATGCCCATATCGAGTCCGAAAAGCTGTCTTCGCCACGTCAGTGTCTCGAATCCACAACTGGTGATAACCAGAGCGCAAATCAATCTTCGAGTACACGACCGATCCTTGCAACTGATCGAACAAGTCATCAATACTCGGCAAAGGATACTTGTTCTTCACCGTCGCTTTATTCAACTGTCGGAATCCACACACATCCTCATAGACCCATCCTTCTTCTTCACGAAAAGAATCGGAGCTCCCCAAGGCGACATACTTGTTCTGATGAAGCCTTTCTCCAAGAGATCTCTCAACTGATCCTTCAGCTCTTTCAACTCTGCTGGCGCCAACCGATACGGAGCTCTAGAAATCGGGGCGGTACCAGGCACCAATTCGATACTGAAGTCGATCTCACGCCTCGGAGGGAATCCAGGAATCTCATCTGGAAACACATCAGGAAACTCTCGGATGATCGGAATGTCACTCAACTCCAATCGTGGCTCTCGGGAAATGTCAAGAGCATAAATCATGAATCCAGCATTATCCAGCGATAGCAGGCTAAACATCTCCATGGCGGACACCAGTGGAATCTTCAAGCACGAATCAGCACCGTAGAACTCCCACTTCTCACCCGAATCAGGGCGAAATCTCACCACACCATGAAAACAGTCAACAGTAGCCTTATAGCTAGACAATACATCCATTCCCAATATGCAGTCAAAATCTCTAATTCCCAAAACAATCAGATTGGACACCAAAACATGCTCATCAAATCGAAGCACGCAATCCAACACCACTTCACGGGACCACAGATTCACACCAGCAGGGATAGACACGGAAACAACACCACACAATGGGGAAGAACTCAACCCATACTCACAAACAAACATCTCAGAAATAAAAGAATGTGATGCTCCTGTGTCAAATAAAAATCTCGTAGGAAAATCAAAGATAAAGCATGTACCTGCGATCATCATACCAGGCGCCTCCTCAGCCTGCTCTCTTGTCAATGCGTTCACCTGAGCCTGCTGTGGAATCTGGGACTGAGGTCTCGAAGGTGCTCCAAACCTAGAAGGATCACGGGGTTGGAATCCAGATCACTGGGTAGGGGCAGGAAATTGCGGTCTCTGAGAAGAACCACCAGCTGATCCCTACTGCGAGGGAACTGAAGACTGACCCCTTAACAAAGGACACACTCTCTGAAAACTGTCCGGGCTGTCCACAGTTATGGCAAAACCCCTGAACTCCACGACACTGCGAAGTCGGATGTTTCCCCCGCACTGTCCACAAGACATGCCGCTAGACGCCACTACCAGAACCCACTGCCAGAACCCAGAACTCGCTGAACCAGAGGAACTCAAATTTGCCTTCTCTTGAATTGTTTCCCTCGTAGGTCGAAACCTCGTGGCGATTCGTCTGCTGCTGTGCATCAATATAGGTCGCAGGGGATCCAGACAAAACCATCCTGTACAGATCATGCCTCAAGCCCTTCAGAAATTTGTTACTCTTCGTCCTCTCCTGGTTGGCAACGTGTGGCACATAAACCAAAAGCGCAGAAAACTATCGGGCATACTCAGCCACTCGCATGTTTTCCTGCTTCAAATTGTCAAACTCCCGCTCCCGGCTGTTATAGAAGGAATCCGGGGTATACTCCTGTCTGAACGCCTCACAGAAGCTCTCCCAGGTGATCACATTCCCACTATCTCGAAGGATACGAGAAGTACCTCTCCACCAGCACTGTGCATTGTCTCTCAACTTCAACACCGCCAGCTTCAGTCTCTTCTCGGGAGCGTACTATAGAGTATCGAACAACTCCTCCATCTGAGCTAACCAAGCCTCAGCCATCACACCACCCTCGGCTGCAGAAAACGTCGGAGGGTTCGTCCGCTGAAATCTAGCTAGGACCAACTCCATCTCGCCTATCCGTCTAGTAACATTCTCAACCTGATGAAGATCATCATCACTACCTGCCCTAGACTCCTCCTCGGTACGTCTAGTCGCCCTACCTCTTCCTCTCCTCGGCGACATCTAAACAAAGCTAGAGGTAAGATCTCACAGCAGATATATCACATAGACAGATAAAAGATCAAATAAGTCACAGAGTCAATCCAAATCAAATCAAAACTCCGTGCCTAGACTCGAGTGTGATCAAAGGAAATCGAGCTTATCCCAGTTTAAGCTCTGATACCAAAAATGTCAGGCCCCGTGCAAATCACTCAAGATCACAGCACAATAAAGCACATAATCACGGAAGCGTAAAACATGACTTAAAAATTTTTCGATGGGCCTGAACTCAAAACATACATTCAAAATATCAATACTCAAAATACGAGTTGACTCAAACTCATATAAAACAGGTAACGACAAATCTCAATTCAAATACAGATCCCCAATACATAAAAACACGAGGCATCCCCCGGTTCAGTACATAGTAAAAGTAGACTGGGACTCAAGGAAATGGGGATCGACCAGCTGGCACTCCACTCTGTCCAGCTTGGTTACCTGTAGATCCTGCAAATGGGCAATGCAGACCCAAAAAACACAAAAGCAGGAAAACAAATACGAGGTCAAGCCTCAGTACGAAGAGCTATCAAAACAGCTAATCATACAATATGCTATAAATCGATGCCATGAAATGCATGAGGCTATCAAGGATCGGATAGCTAGACCAGTGTATCAACTGGAAAATCATCTCATTCGAGCCTCTATACCACGCACGGTGTATCAACTGGGGAAATCATCGGTCCGTGATCTTCAGGACCCGTCAGCCCATCACAGCTCGGTGGTCTTCAGACACAACAAATCAGTCGGTCACCACTCCGATGATAGCGTTGGACTTTTCAGGAACGACACATCAGTCGGCCAGTCACAATGTGGCTCTCAATCAGGTCATCAATCACTCTGTCAGGCTCAATGCATGAATGCCAATTCAATAATCAATATCAATGCATACAATAATTCATACGTGAAAACATAACATAAAATCACATAAATCATCAGTCTGTTTCACGTAAATGCATCCATCAGTGCAGGCAGATTTCACAACACGAAATATAGCCATGTCCAAGCTCAAAGCTGTAAAGGTCGCTCAATTCGTACCTCCAACTACTGATTTCTACCTCAACAGATTTATCAAGGCACGACAACACAATTGAATCAAGTCAGCTTCCTCCTGCTACGGCAATTCACGGCAGGATGCACATAGAATCCTCAAATCTGTTAAGGAAACTCAATCAATAACTCATGTCTAATTCAAATCTCAACATTTCCTACGGTCCAGAACCTAACTCCGGTTCTACCTCTAAACAAAGTATTTGCAGCTGATATTAAGCTTAGAACAGTAGGAAATCCTTACCCAGAAGCTGAAACTAACTGAAAAACTAACAATTTCCACTGTACGAAGAAACCAGCAACTTCGTGCTCCTCTCCAAGGTCGTTCTACAGCCTCAACTGGGAAACAATCAGAAAAGCAACTCACAAGGAATCTAACGCCACCTGTTTTGTCCAAAACAGAGGCTGAAATCGACGAAGATCGAAGGACGAAATGTTCGAGTGAACAGTAGCTAATCGAGGGTTTGAAGATGGAGATAAGAAATATCGGGCTCTAAATAATTCTAAGTGTCGATCAACACTTAACTATATATCTCTCGATCCCCAACAGCTGCTGCTCACAAAAATCATCAGACTCTGAAACAGTAGGTAACTGACGATAGAAACCAGCGTCTGATCTCAACAGAAATCAGCAGCAACCATCAAATGCTGCATTCACAAAAGAACATCAAAACGACGCCGCGTCAACTAATCCAAACGACGTCGCAGCGCACACGTAAGCAAATCTGCTGAACTAAACGCTCGCAACATCGATCGCTAGCGCTAAACCAATACGATGCCGCCTCCACTAATCAAAACGACGCCGCAGCGCTCCAACAGTCGACGACAGATTCCTCTCGCAACAACCAATAGCTGACGACAGATTCCTCTCGCAACAACCAACAGCTGGTCATGTTGGGAACACGGTGGCGGATCCGGATCCCACTTCCCGGGGCGCAGCGGAAAAACAAAAATTGCCCGAAAAGTGTTCAATAGATTCAATAAAATCTACAAACATTCATAGGGTGTTCGTAGATGATTACCTTGCTGGCGTCTAGGCGCCTGGATCCGACCAGTTTCACGAGGAAACCGGCACTTCAAACTGTAGGCGGCGGTAGATCGTCAATCAGGTCCACGACCGGATTCAATCTTCCTCCAATCAGCCTGCACTAGAAAGTTGATGGATTTTGCACGGACGGAAACACCTCTTCACGATGGTCGGAACAAGTCCGGCGAATGGCGGCGGCGCTTAGAGTGGCCGCCGGCGGCGTGGCTATGAGAGGAAGGGGGCGGCCGTTTCTTAGGTCTATGGAGGCTAGGGTTTTGAGTATTAGTCTTAAGTGATCAAGTATATAATCAATATACATGGGCTTGAACCGGCCCATTGGACTTGGGTCCAACCTAGGTCCATGTGAACATTCGGTTCGTTTAATTCACTGTGGTTTCATTATAACTCCGATCGACGATCAGATCGGACCGATCGAATCAGTTTCCAAAACTGAATGTTATGACGTGAAAAACAATTTTTCAGATACCTAGTCCAAAATGACAGTTTTGCCCCTCAACAGCGGGAAATCGCAATTTGACCCCTGTTGACTTTTAGGAAGTCGCACTCCCTAAAATCCTCTTCTTATGCTCAACACATTGAGCTCAGTTTCCGTGCAGGAATCATGAATCCGGTACTTGTGTGACCCTCAATGGTTCAGGGATACAGCTAGCCGTGGGCCCACAATCATTGTGGCTCCGAAATCACAATTTCGGACTGACCCATCGGATCATGGTAAAGCGCCTAGCAACATCGCGCCATGATCCCCTAGGTATCTCTGATAGTGCCTGCAAGAACCAGTTGGTCGTGGTTAGCGTACAGTACGGTCCTTTCAACACATATATCCCGATCAGATCAACGACCATTGGTAAATCGAGAGTCGCTAGAGATCCGATAGCTATGCATACATCTTGGAGATCGAATAGTGACATCGCGAGTGTTACTAGGTAAACCCATTTACCTAAAACACTTGTAGTACTCTGGGCATAGATTTATACACTATTATCTCCTAAGATAGCGTAGGATATCCACGCATGAGAGCGAGCGGTGAATCCTCGACAACGAAGCATCGACTCCTACATGCGTCGGGATCTCACCAAATCCCGCCGCCTAATGACCCCAAGTGAGTCGGCAAAAGGGTCAAAGTGAGACGCCTATCATGTAGAGTCTCAATGACGTTTCGAGTCGTGAGGACTTAGTAGAAGTAGTATCCAATGGAATTCTTTGGATACCCAACGAAGTAACATAAGATGGATCTCGTATCCAGCTTATCTCCCACTGTCTGCTTCACGTAAGCAGGACATCCCCAAATTCTCATGTATGAGTATTTGGGTCGGTTTGCCCGATCCACATCTCATATGGAGTCTTATCCACTGCCTTGGTGTGGACATTGTTCAACAACATTACCGCCGTTTCGAGCGCATAGCCCCAAAACGAGGTAGGAAGCTTAGTGAAGCTCATCATAGATCGAACCATGTCCATCAAAGTTCTATTACGACGCTCCGCTACACCATTGAGCTGTGGTGTGGCCGGAGGGGTCCACTGTGCGAGAATCCCATTCTCTTTAAGATAGTCTTGAAACTCAGCACTCAAGTATTCACCACCTCGATCGGATCGAAGTGCTTTAATACTTTTGCCTAATTGATTTTCTACTTCAGCCTTGAATTCTTTGAACCTTTCAAAGGATTCAGACTTGTGCTTCATTAAGTACAAGTACCCATGCCTAGAGTAATCATCGGTAAATGTGATGAAGTATGTGTGATCGTATTTAGTACCAATACTAAGCGGACCACACACATCAGTATGGATCAAATCCAATAGGCCTTGAGCACGTTCAGGCTTACCCTTGAAGGGTTGTTTAGTCATCTTTCCCTTGAGACAAGACTCACAAGTCGGTAGGGATTTAACGTCTGACAAATCAAACATGTCACTCCTAACTAACTTGTTCATCCTACTTAGAGAAATATGACCTAGCCTAGCGTGCCAAAGTTGTGCTGGGTTTAAGCTATCATATTTCCTTTTAATAGTTGTTGTATGTGTTTCGACATCGCGAGTTGGAACGTCTTTTAATTTTAAGGTGTATAAATCATTTTCGCGTTCCCCAATTCCAATTAAACATTCATTCTTGTAAATATTGCAAATCGAATTAGCGAACATACAAGAATATCCATCACTATCAAGCATAGAAACAGAAATAATGTTCTTTATTAATTCGGGAACAAATAAAACGTTTCTCAATAACAACTTAAAATCAGAAGACAGAAATAAATAAACATCTCCTATAGCTACTGCAGCAACTCTTGCTCCATTGCCAAGCCTCAAGTGGGTCTCACCATCTCTAAGACGTCGGCTTCTTGTCATCACCTGAAAATCATTACAGATATGAGATCCACATCCGGTATCAAGTACCCAAGAAGTCGAATTAAGAGACATATTTATTTCAATATAGAACATATCTTTCGCAGTTCGCAACTGCTCGAGGTACTCCTTGCAGTTCCTCCTCCAATGCCCAGGCTTGTGGCAGTGGTGGCAAACATCCTCATGCTTGTTTGGCTTGGAAGCCTTTGCCTTTGGCTTCTTGATGGGCTTTTCCTCCTTCGCAGGGGCTTTCGCAGTTCTCAACTGCTCGAGGTACTCCTTGCAGTTCCTCCTCCAATGCCCAGGCTTGTGGCAGTGGTGGCAAACATCCTCAGATTTGTTCGGCTTGGAAGCCTTTGCCTTTGGCTTCTTAGTGGGCTTTTCCTCCTTCGCAGGGGCAGAACGCTTCTTACCCTTGCGTCTGGGCCCCTTCTTCGCAGAGGAAGAAGAGCCCATAAGGAGGATGGGCTTGTCCTTATTTATGGTTCCTTCGAACACTACAAGCATGTTAACCACCTCTTCAAGGGTGGCTGCCAGCTTGTTCATGTTGAAGTTGACCACAAAGGGGTCGAATGCAGCGGGTAGTGAGAGGAGAAGCACATCCACAGACAGCTCGTGTGGAAGTGTGATATCAAGGCCCGACAGCTTTTCAACGAGCCCAATCATACGAATCCCATGCTCGCGGACCGAAGTCCCATCGCGCATGCGGCTCGTCATAAGCTCCTTGACAGCCGTGAACCTCTCATGTCGAGAGTTCTCCCCATACAGTTCTTTGAGATGAAAGAGTATGTCAGCAGCATACTCAAAGCGCCGATGCATTTCGTTGGACATCGATGCCATCACATAGCATCGAGTCTTAAGCTCGTCGTCCCACAATTGTTGAAGCGTCACCAGCTCCTCAGGGCTGATATCGGTAGGGCTTCCTTCGGAGGGCTCTTCTCTATCGTATAAAGAAGTTTCTCCGAAGCCAACACAATGTTGAGGTTGCAAAGCCAGTCTTGGTAGTTCAGACTGGTGAACTTGTTGCTATCCAGTATAGCAGCGAGTGGGTTTTTGATCGAAGACATTATAAATGCAGTTATACTGAAAAGAAAACAGACATACATTACTAACTATATATGAAATAACGCTAAGACATAAAACAAGGTCGTTTAGTTCTATGAATTACCCTCCCACTATTTTAACGATTTCACCACCCTCTAATGAAATCGGGAAAGCAAGTTTCCTTAGTGGGTACACGGAGCCCAATCAAGCGATCATGGACCCGAATAATATCAGCCATCCATGACCCCAAAAAGGTAGTTTCCAATTGCAACCGGTGCAACCTCCATGTATTCACCTCATGTCCAGTAAGGGCCCAATAATATGACGCCGTTTACTATAACGTGTCAAGATGACCCATCAATGTTGAGTCGTGAAGGACGGTCCCCTTAACGTCCCCAATAATATGAGCCAACGTTAAAGGGAGTGCCAACCGACTCACAACAATTGTCAATGGCGTGGACAGCTTTCCGGCATACATAACCCCCTCAATAATATGAGCTGGGCCATGTATGAGGGTAGCATCGGCGTACACCCATTTTTGATGGAAGGTAGGGATAATTTAAACAAATTTAAATTCCCTTTAGTTTATCGAATAAACTTTTAATCTTGATATTAGTTTTAAATCGTATTTAAAACGAGGGATTTTATTTTCGAAAAATTTGGTCTCATGTAATTTTAAATCAAAATTTAAAACATGCGGATTCAACATATATATCAAATATATAACTAACTTTGGGATGATCGATCGCGAGAGCTATGCGGTCCATGGTTGCCAATCACGGACCTGGGTCCAATCCTAGGTGAAATGCAATATGCAATGCAATCCTATTACATTTGCTTCCGGTCTTACAGATCTTCAGTATTCAATATCTTTGATCGTCATGGGCCCACCATCTTCAAATGTCCTCCCACTAAATCTAGTAATTTACATTTAAATTGCCATGACAATAAATAATCAAATTATTTACCACAAAATCATATTTTAATCATAAAATCGCATTTTATAATAAAATCGCATTTTGTCGATAAAATCATATTTTAATAAACAAAATCTAATTTAATTATAAAATCATATTTCACAATTAAAATCATATTTTACAATTTTAATTGCGTCATATTGGGCTTAAAACAATTTTAGGCCCAAAATCTCAAAAATTTCAAAATCGACCAAAATCGGCCCGATATCGAATATCGGCCCGAAAACTTCATGGGCTTCCCGGGACAGGCCCAAACTAAACGTAGAAGAAAAATCAGCCGTCGCAACGCCACCGGAAATCACCTCGGACGGCGGCCGCCGCCACCATATCTGCCGCGCGCGGCCGTGACTTGTGCGGCACAGCCGCGCAACGCGATGCGCGACAAGCGCATCTTCGCGCGCCATCGCTCCGACCATCGTGCAACCAGTGCGTCTGATCATCGAGCAATGGCCGTCCATCATTGGCGCAACAACTTGCGCACAACAGCAGCCATCGGCCGTGCAACATGCGCGGCCATCGTGCTGCCAGCGCGCCTACGCGCGCGCAAGTGGATGCCGCCCCATGCGGCGGCGGCCGGCAGGCCAAAACTATTTTTTTTTGTTTTCAATTTCAAATTTCGAGATCTAAATGCAATTCAGGCAACAATGTATTCAAGGATCCGAGCCTGTGCTCTGATACCACTGTTGGGAACACGGTGGCGGATCCGGATCCAACTTCCCAGGGCGCAGCGGAAAACAAAAATTGCCCGGAAAGTGTTCAATACATTCAATAAAATCTACAAACATTCATAGGGTGTTCGTAGATGATTACCTTGCTGGCGTCTAGGCGCCTGGCTCCGAACAGTTTCACGAGGAAACCGTCACTTCAAACTGTAGGCGGCGGTAGATCGTCATCAGGTCCATGACCGGATTCAATCTTCCTCCAATCAGCCTACACTAGAAAGCTGATGGATTTTGCACGGACGGAAACACCTCTTCACGATGGTCGGAACAAGTCCGGCGGCGGCGCTTGGAGTGGCCGGCGGCGGCGTGGCTATGAGAGGAAGGGGGCGGCCGTTTCTTAGGTCTATGGAGGCTAGGGTTTTGAGTATTAGTCTTAAGTGATCAAAGCCCTAATAAATATTTAGTATATAATCAATATACATGGGCTTGAACCGGCCCATTGGACTTGGGTCCAACCTAGGTCCATGTGAACATTCGGTTCGTTTAATTCACTGCGGTTTCATCATAACTCCGATCGACGATCAGATCGGACCGATCGAATCAGTTTCTAAAACTGAATGTTATGACGTGAAAAACAATTTTTCAGATACCTAGTCCAAAATGATAGTTTTGCCCCTCAACAGCGGGAAATCGCAATTTGACCCCTGTTGACTTTTAGGAAGTCGCACTCCCTTAAATCCTCTTCTTATGCTCAACACATTGAGCTCAGTTTCCGTGCAGGAATCATGAATCCGGTACTTGTGTGACCCTCAATGGTTCAGGGATACAGCTAGCCGTGGGTCCACAATCATTGTGGCTCCGAAATCACAATTTCGGACTGACCCATCGGATCATGGTAAAGCGCCTAGCAACATCGCGCCATGATCCCCTAGGTATCTCTGATAGTGCCTGCAAGAACCAGTTGGTCGTGGTTAGCGTACAGTACGGTCCTTTCAACACATATATCCCGATCAGATCAACGACCATTGGTAAATCGAGAGTCGCTAGAGATCCGATAGCTATGCATACATCTTGGAGATCGAATAGTGACATCGCGAGTGTTACTAGGTAAACCCATTTACCTAAAACACTTCTAGTACTCTGGGCAGAGATTTATACACTATTATCCCCTCAGACAGCATAGGATATCCACTCATGAGAGCGAGCGGTGAATCCTCGACAACGAAGCATCGACTCCTACATGCATCAGGATCTCACCCAAGTCTAGTACTCAGAGATTTATACACTATTATCTCCTAAGATAGCGTAGGATATCCACGCATGAGAGCGAGCGGTGAATCCTATCCTCCGAAGCATCAATTTTGAGTTTAATGGTTCAAGTTGAGTTATGGGTTATGTTACAATTTAAGATCAGGTCTAGGCTTTTGGGCTTAGAGTTATTGGGTCAGTCATTTGAACCAGTCCTTGACCGGAAGAGAAAATATAGAAGCCCATGCATATATATTTAATTATAAATGTAGTATTTTACGTATATGATTATGCATTTGTTTTAAGAAAATTAAATATATATTGATGGACTTATCCTTTTAAATTTGCATGTTTTATGAAGTACACGCATCATGAAAGATGAAATGTTAAAGACATGTATGAAAAAGAAAATATTTTGAGGGATTGAAGTGATTTGTGGCAAAGTGGACGATGAGCGGATCCGGGATTCCGGGCCCGGTGAATCTCTGTTAATGTTATAATGATAGACGATGAGCGGATCCGAGATACCAGGCCCGATGAACCTCTGTTAAAGTTGTAATGGATCCCGAGGTAAGGTCGAGTGAACCGACCGCCACGTACATTGGTTTCTTATGATTGATCAATCGTTAATGTATAGTCCACACATCATGGATACGACTCACACGTTTTTATGCTATGTCATGTCTTATTATGTAACGTTATACGATTATGTAATGTTACTGATTCATGAATCATGTTTTACGATCATTCATGCATGCATGTTTTTAAGGTTATTTTACGGTATGCTATGTGCTTGCATGTTGTTTTATTATACGTACTTTGTTATTATCGGATAGAGCATGTTGAGCCTTTATGCTCACTAGGTTTAAATGATGCAGGGGAGCCTGCTGATGATTTCATTCCTACTGGCGGTGAGGATCTCTGAGCGCTCGCTGCAGTTGCTATCCCGTGACCACTCCAGTTGTCGTTATCTTATTTATGAGACATGTTCAGTTTTCCGCATTTTATTTTACTCTTGTTTTAAGATAAAATGAATGATTTAATGTTTCGAGATATTTATTTATTTATGTTTCAAAATAATTTTGAGGAAATTTTTCAATGGGCAAACTATGTTTTTTAAAAGAATGTTTATTCTGCACTTTATTTAAAAAAAATTCTAGAGTATTGTTCGTCTCACTTCTTTTTCTACGGAGTTCACCTCTCGTCTCATACCTTTGTTTCTGCTTGATTACTGCGCTTGTAAACTGCACTTGATCTGCACTTGAACAGTTATGCTCTGCACTTGAACTCTGAACTGCTTTTGCACCAAGCTGGTGAACCAGCTTGGTGTCCTTTGCGATCTGGTTTCTTCTCTCCTATATCAGCTCGTGCATCCCCTCACTGTTCCAGCGTAGATATCTTCAACTAGACCAGCTTAGGTGTTCCCTCATTGTTGAAGTTTGGATATCTCCTTGTCTTCTCAAACTGTACATCGCATGTAAACCATTAGTAGAATAATAACAGAGTTTGTGTTAATCAAAATTAAGATTCTGATCTGTAAACACAGATCCAACAAAAGTAATAAGATCCTAGAATTTGATGGGTTATTATATCCAGTAGAGATCATTAATCAGTTGCATTCGTAATGCTAGGATATTCTCAAATCTAGATTTTATCACATACGGGTGGAAGACGAAAGTAAAAAGTTTATAGCTTTTTCCACACCATTACATTGGGAAGTGTTAACAATGGATTGGCTAATCCCCTAAATATTTCAAAGGAAAATAAATAATTTTTTTGAAGATTATCATGAATTTATGTTTGTCTATATTGATGATATTTTTAATAACATCTAAAAAAAATGGATGAGCATGTGAAACATTTAGAAATATTTTCTAGAGTTTGCAAGAAAGGACTCATCCTCTCTGAAAAGAAGATGTTATTGACATACGAAAGATCTAATTTCTTGGAGCAGAAATCGATGAATTAGGAATTATTCTGCAAATCCACATTGTGGAAAAGGAGCATTTTCCAAAAAAACTGACTGATAATAAACAAATTCAATCTTTCCTAGGAGTAGTTAATTTTGCTGGAATGTCTATCAATAATCTAGCAAAATATAGAAAAGTGTCCAGTCCAATATTAGAAAAGAACGCAAGATTTTTATGGAAGAACACACTAAAAGCCTTATTCATTTAAAAGAAATTTGCAGAAATCTTTCGAAGATGGCTATTACCCAAGATGTGGATGACCTGGTGTTATATACTGATCTTAGTGATCATTGATGGGCGATGATTCTTACAAAGCACAAAACAGATCGGAAACAACCATGTCGATATTGTAGTTGATTATTCTCTGATGCGAAAGTCATACAATAACATATCAATGAAAATGAATTTTATACAGTAAAAAGAGCTTTTGAAAATGGTCCTTATTTTTACTTGCAAGTAAATTCACTTTAAAAATTGATAACACTCAAGTTAAAGCTTTCTTACGAAATAATATTGATCCTAAACCAAATAAAGTTAGATTGCTAAGGTGGAAAGCTTTATGCCAAATTATGTTTTTTGATATTTTTATTATTAAATATCATGAAAATATTCTTGCAAATTTCTACAAGAGATTTACAGCGCTAATATCGATGTCATCATGAAAATTAAGAGGCATTTGAGGGAACACCTTGAAATGCTTCAAACCGAGTACAACAAGCTTGCCTTAAATATAAAAGTTGCGGATAGGCTACAACAAGTTGATAAGAGCATAGTGTCTGATCGAATTATAGCACATTGAAAGGCTTACATCCAGTTATAGTCCATATTACAAAGGCCAATCATCCATGCCATACGGATGCCATTAGTTTCTAAGATGGAGAATACTAGAAAATAGGGCTCTACACTTGGAGTGGGTGATTCAAGTATCCCCTAGTAAAAGTGCTAAGTCGAATCATCTTGTGATGAGTTGGTCGAAGAAAAAATTGAGTCTGGATCCTTGTTCTGAGTTCTCAAGTCAATCCTTCGCCTCGGGGATTGAATAGGAAGATATCAACCTTAGACGTAAACCCGACAAGGGCAAAACTAAGGTTGATACTAACGATATTGTAATTTCTCCTTTTCAGGTTTATCAACAGAAATGGGAAAAATTAAAATCCAGAATAGAAATTAATCCGACAACAATTCGAGTTGATGTAATAGGGAAATACCCAAATATATTGATGAGGCCTAATGCTCTTCCAAAAGATGTCAAGTTATGGTAAGCTTTTGGGGCTCTTGCCTCGGTTTACATCACTTTTCCGGATTTCATGAAAATATCACTTCTACCAAAATAATCTAACAAGCAGTATACGAGACTTGGACAAATAATGAATATTGTCTAGGGGAGACATTAGAGTTGTATTTTTTCAGTGAAGCTCCATAACCAATAGGGAAAAGTTCACATGAAGCCTTTCATTTCATCAAGTTAAGAAGGTCCGATACTAATGCCCAGAAATATTAAGGATCCATCTATTGAAGAAATTACTCTAGTCTCAGCATTAAGTGAAGATGATATATCGACTAGAAGAGCATGATCACTATGGGTCTGTCTCACAGAGATGGATAAAGTGAAATTTCGATTCAAATTCTATCAGAACTTAGTGAATGGATCTTTCTATTAAACACCAGGACAGGAAAAACTAAACGGTTGAAATAAAAAGAAATCTTCTGTGAAATAACAAGCTTCCAGAAAGGAAAGAGAATCGTCGGATATTCTATAACATGACCCACATTGGAAGATGGATAGAAAAATCTGCTCAGAATGGCCAAATCAGAAAGAGTCGGAATTTGGGAATAGCTTTCGTCCTAGATCTGACTGAAGCATCTTGCAGAGACAAGTTCAAGTGGTGAGGGATCACACAAGTTAGTATTTTCAGAGGACCCCAAAAAAACAAAAGATTTCCCGACAAAAATAAAGAGAACATGTGATCAACCACTACGGGACCACCACTCACTCAATAGAAGACAAGGTCACCTAACGAATAATTAAAGGGGAAGTTGGCAAGCACTATAAGATTCTTTGTTCAAGGCTAAAGTCTGGGCCGTCCAATACATCTATAAAATAGAGAGCAAGAATCAGGTTGACGGCAATGAACATTCTATTCAATTTTCTTTAAAGATTTTCAGTAATATTTTCAGTCTATGAATGTTGAATTTCCAGCTACCATAAGGAGTTAAACCTGCTTTCTCCTCCTCCAATAGGAGGTTATTAATTAATAATATGTCCATGTCTGAATAAAATAACCAGGCTTCCGCCCATTTCATGTATTATTTTAAAATTAAATCTTTTGTCCACGCCTTGAGGTAGGAACGAAACAAGACTGTGTTGGATATTGTTGAAGGAATTCACGGCAGGAACCATCAGTTGCGACTGTGTGGTTAAATTATGATGAGCAGTTGTAAAATCCGGTGGACACCCAGCTATAATTCGATAAAAAACGCATGAGAGTTAATTTATTATGGAAGCATGATGGACAAAAAAAATAAATATTAAATAAATTCATGGTTAAAATGAGAAAATATGGAGTTAGAACAAAGAGATAGTTTAAGGAAGAGTTAAAAACAAACTTTTTGGTCTTAGGAGGGAGTTAAAAACAAACTTTTTGACGTCGAGAGAAGTAAATTTAAGTTTGGTTGTAAAGACTTTATAACAATTTCCCGGATAAATTAGGCCTTCATACATTTTAAAATATTTCAATTCAATAAACTGATATATATGTACATGTATTTTTAATGGAGAAATTGCACAGGTCGTGGACTCCAGCATCCATTCTCAAGTGTGTGCTGCCTCCTCTTGTTCGTCCATCCGTTTACTAATAACAGAATCACGCAAAGATATTCGTGAAATTCGCATTCTATCGTACATCATTTGCGGGAAATTAGGGTTTCTGTTTTCTCTCCCTTCCAATCTATTGTACGTACCTCTTTCACTTGCTTTCTCGGTATCACCTGTATGCGTTTTCACTCGTGTGTTTTCACTATACGTGTGTGTGTATATATATATATATATATATATTTACTCTATCCATCTCTTGAGGCACCAACAGCTGAATCATCTCCATGACCAGCTGAGAAGCCATGGTAACCTGAACAACACAGGGGAAACAAAACAACCAGCCCCAAAGGGACATGGGGTCAAACCCCAGTACGGAGAGCAACATAAAACATCATGTAGATAGAGCAAGTTATAAATGCTATGTGATGCATGAGAACAAGGAGCTCAAAGGACTCAAGAAAACTGTACACAGCTGGTCAACAGAACAGGAATGGTCACCGGATGTGTGAGAGAATGGGAGCTACCCACGTGCTCGATCACACATGGTACCAAACACAAATAGATCAGGGATGGCCGCAACTCATGTGAGAGAAATGGGAGCTGTCCATGGGCTCAATCACACGAAGTACCAGCACCAGCTAGAACTGAAAGGCCATATCGCATGTGAGAGAATTGGGAGTTGTGAGACCCGGAAGTTGATTGGATTAATTGAGTTAATTAATCGGGTTTAGCATAGACCAGATGTGGGCTTGAACAGATCTGGGATGAGTCAGCTTTGAGCTGGTACACTTGGTGAAACTATCGTGTCCATTTAAGTCCTTGAAACAGCTCTGGAAAGTTAGAGATTCTGTGGAGTAGGAATCAGATTTGAGCGTTGGTCAACACGGGTCAACCATATTCAGATCCTATAAATAGATCTTGTAGTAGCGCGTTATTCTGGGCGCACAGTTGGATATATCACGCGTGTAGCGAAACGATGCCGTTTGGGAGAAACCAGACGTGAGTTGCGTTGTACGCTACGGAAGAGTGGACCGATGCGGTTCAGAGATTCAGATGTGACTTGTTGGAGTGCGTCAGATCTGAGTGCTTTGAGAGCGACGCCATTTAGTATTTTGGATTTGAGTTAGCGGGATGACGTGTATTAGTTGGGAGAATGTTTCTGTGCGACGTCGTTTGGTTAAGTCCCACGTCTGTTTTGACGTAGTGTCCAGATCTGGAGTGGTACTCAGATTTGAGCTGGTTTCAGATGTGAACCCCGAGGTTGTCGGTGGCTGTTTTTCACCAGATTTGAGTTATATTTAAGAGAGGACTTTGACCCTTCGTCCATTATTGTTCCCCGACACTTAGAAATATTTCTCGTAAGATAACTCTGTCGCGATATCCTAGCTATTATTCACCGTAGCTCCTTTTCTCCTATTGCCGGTGGTAGACAGCTCCAACTGAAGTAAGAGTGGTAGTGTGAGGATTGAGAATTTGAATTAGTGGTTAATTGTCTTGATTTGGGATTAATCACGTGTTTTTGAGGTTCCTGCTGAATATGTGAGCGTCGCGTTAATTTTTGGAGAAAACTGGCAGCAGCAAGTTACTGTAGCTCGTGCTGGTGAATTTTGAATCAGCATAGATGACGTCAGCGTGACGCAAGGGGAGCTGATGGTTTTGGTTTTGAAGTTTGAAGTTGCTGCTGGCAGACGTTGCGCGTAGCGTGAGTTTGAGCGAGGAAGTGACACGTGTTAGTCAACATTTTGGAGTGTTGACTATTGAATTCAGCAGTTGCGCTTGTGTGTAACGATCAGCAGATGGTTTGAGAACTAGTCGCGAGAGCTGTCGATAGATATGATGACGTAGGCGTGACGTATTCCTTACTGCTGGTAGTAGTTTGCGTTGCGTTGGTTACTGCTGATCAGCAGGCGCGCTTATGCAAGAGCGTTGAGAAGCGGCGTCATTTGATTAAGTGGAAACGCTGCGTTTTGGAGCTTTGTGTTTAGAGATCAGCTGTTGGCAGCTTTGCTTACGTATATTAAATGACGTCGTTTGAATTAGTAGATGCGTCGTCGTTTTGAGTGTTTTCTCGCGACCAGCAGATAGATTGCTTTGTAAAGAGAGCTGTTATCAGCTCTTGGTTGTTTTGCTTGCGAGAGCTGTTGTCAGCTGGTGGTTGCTACAGCGTCGTTTAGATTAGTTGGAACGGTGTCGTTTTGAAGGTTTTCGTGCGATTGTTGTTTAGTTGTTGCTGCTGAATTTTACGAAATGAAAAGAGAAGATTGCTGCTGATAGACTTCTGCTGAACTCTTCGATGGATTTTGGTGAATCAGCAAGCGAGGATTTAAGAAGTATTTATAGAAGTGTTGATTGACACTTAGAAATATTTTTGAACCAGCCATTTCTTATCTTCTTCTCCAATAGGAAGGAGAAACAGCTGAGGAACAAGATAATTCCGTTGGTGATGGTCCAATGGAGCAAGCATGGTCGAGAAGAAGCGACCTGGGAAGTTGAGGAAAAGATGAGACAGGATTGGCCTCACCTGTTTGAACACTGATCGTGTAGAATTTCCAAGTAAATCTCTGGTTTTGCTTCGAATTTTAGTGAGTTGTTGTGCTGATTTGCATGTTCGTTGTTTCTACCTTGGTTGTCTTTGATTTTGAGGACGAAATCTCTTAAGTTGGGGAGAATGTGAGGAATGATAATTTGAATTAGTGGTTAATTGTCTTGATTTGGGATTAATCACGTGTTTTTGAGGTTCCTGCTGAATTTGTGAGCGTCGCGTTAATTTTTGGAGAAAACTGGCAGCAGCAAGTTACTGTAGCTCGTGCTGGTGAATTTTGAATCAGCATAGATGACGTCAGCGTGACGCAAGGGGAGCTGCTGGTTTTGGTTTTGAAGTTTGAAGTTGCTGCTGGTAGACGTTGCGCGTAGCGTGAGTTTGAGCGAGGAAGTGACACGTGTTAGTCAACATTTTGGAGTGTTGACTATTGAATTCAGCAGTTGCGCTTGTGTGGAACGATCAGCAGATGGTTTGAGAACTAGTCGCGAGAGCTGTCGATAGATATGATGACGTAGGCGTGACGTATTCCTTACTGCTGGTAGTAATTTGCGTTCCGTTGGTTACTGTTGATCAGCAGGCGCGCTTATGCAAGAGCGTTGAGAAGCGGCGTCGTTTGATTAAGTGGAAACGCTGCGTTTTGGAGCTTTGTGTTTAGAGATCAGCTGTTGGAAGCTTTGCTTACGTATATTAAATGACGTCGTTTGAATTAGTAGATGCGTCGTCGTTTTGAGTGTTTTCTCGCGACCAGCAGATAGATTGCTTTGTAAAGAGAGCTGTTATCAGCTCTTGGTTGTTTTGCTTGCGCGAGAGCTGTTGTCTGCTGGTGGTTGCTACGGCGTCGTTTAGATTAGTTGGAACGGTGTCGTTTTGAAGGTTTTCGTGCGATTGTTGTTTAGTTGTTGCTGCTGAATTTTACGAAA